>OZ005694.1:5409053-5722185 GCA_963930775.1 Cliona cf. orientalis | reverse complement strand
TTAAAGCTATCTGTACATGTACATGTAATTATTGTATGGAGCAATTTGATGGCTTCCTGCAGGTTAATATGCATGTGTGCAATTTTTGCTTGCTGAGTGTACATACATTGTAATGGATGTAGACGTAAACAGCCCTTGGATGATGCAACGTACATGTACGTGTACTTATTACATTTACATTTTGATTATTCTAGACATCCTATTCATTGTGTAGGATCGTCGCAAAGCCCGCCAGCTTCACGAAGACAGTGGACTGTCCTTCTATGAGGTATTCATTGATACTCCACTGGAGGTCTGCGAGAAGAGAGATGTCAAAGGACTCTACAAGAAAGCAAGGGCTGGAAAAATCAAAGGTCCATAAAAATTCAATATCAAAAATTATGACAGAACTATCAGGAGGGAGGGAGGAAGGGAGAGAGAGAGCAAGCCGTTGCATACATGTGTACTTGTGTATTGACAATGAAACTACTTGTGCAGGTTTTACTGGTATTGACAGTTCCTATGAGCCACCAGAGAACCCTGATCTTGTACTGAAAGCTAGCGAGTACACCGTGCAGGAGTGTGTAGACAAGCTTGTTGGATTCCTTCAAGAAAGGGTATTCTATAAGATTTCTATACAATAGCATTGATGGTGAATGGCTACAATAGAAGCACATGTAATGCCCTTTTGTCTACATCAAATCATTCTCTCTCTCTCTCTCTCCCTCTTGCTCTCCCCCCCCCCCCCCTCTTTTTCTCTCCTCTCTATCCCTCCCAACTCTCCCTCCCTCTCTCGATCTGTCTCTCCCTCTCAGGAAATAGTACCTCAGAGTGCCTCCTCTGCAGTTCTAGACCTCTTTGTTCCTATCACTGAACTGGAGGAGAAGAAGAGAGAAGCTGAAGCACTGCCAAAGCTCAATATCACAAAGATAGACTGCCAATGGCTACAGGTACATGTATAAAACATAATAATGGTGATGGATATTTAGAGAAAATCGATGTTTCTATCTTGTCATTGCTGGTCTAATCTTGACTGTTGTATTGTCCACTGCATTGTTGTACATGTATGTAGGTACTAAGCGAGGGCTGGGCCACACCCCTAAATGGATTCATGAGGGAGAGAGAATTTCTGCAGTGTCAGCATTTTGGAGCCCTACTGGACGAAGGTGTGACCAATCAGAGCATTCCGATTGTGTTGCCCGTGACGACTGAAGACAAGGATAGGCTGGCCAATCAGAATGCATTCTGCCTTGTCTATGAGGGAAAGTAAGAATAATTCAATATACCGTAGACTCTGGTTAATAAGCGCATGCGCCTATAGCGGTAAGCGGAATGACAGTATGCGCTTAATAAAGGATATGCGCTTATATGGCACATAACCACGCCCACAAACGTTTGGGCACGTGATGGATGCGAGGCCAGCTAGCACTAGCGCTCGCTCGATCGAGCACTTTAGCGTTTACAGTTGCCGCTCAAGATGACGAGTGCTGGCGATTTGTCGATCTTCTTGCATGATAACATTATTCGTGGCCATCATTTCTCCAAAGATACCTGACTCCAAATACTTTCCAGCCGGTCAAGGTCAGGTTCATAGAACGCCACGCCTATTAAGCGCATGCGCTTAATAAACAATAGCTTATGACTAGAAAAGGGCATGCGCTTAATAAATAATGTGCGCTTAATAGCGAGGTGCGCTTAATAACCAGAGTTTACGGTACTGTAGATATACAATTGTACAAATGTAGGTACATGTGTGCTTGTATGTAGTGATTACCTATAGTCTTGGGGTGAGCACCATTCACTTACATGTATATGTACTATACATTGTATTTGTAGGAATTTAGCTATTCTTCGAAGGCCCGAGTTTTATGCTCATCGCAAGGAGGAGAGATGCAGCAGACAGTGGGGCACCGCTAACCCAGGCCACCCATACGTCAAGGTACTCTCTCTCTTCAGAATCTCTCTCCCTTCCTCTTTCTCTCGCTCTCTCTCCTCTGCCCCTCCTCCTCCTTCCTTACATGTACATTGTATCTCCCCAGTTCACAATGTCATACACATAATAAGTATATCTATTTGTGCTGCTAGCCTGTTTATTGTGCCAACTAAGAGCATTAATTTTGGATCCTGCTGGAGTACAATCTTCAGATCAACAGGCCTTGGCAGGGATGTCACTGAAGAGCAGCAGATTAGTACTACAGTACAATTATTGTACATGTACAACATGTACATACACATGTACATGTACATGTACATGTAGATACACAATCATGCCATTTAGATTTTATTTGGTAGTTCAAGTACATAATTATATTATTTACTTTGATATGTTTAATTACTGCTCTGCTTAGTATGGTGTGCAGTACATACATGTATCGTCAGCGTGCGTGTCAAATGTGCATCCCACATGTGTGTAACATGTCGCTGTATTTTTTTTTATCTCCACATGTGCATGTGCATTAGATGGTTCTTGAGAGTGGTGATTGGCTGGTTGGTGGTGACATTGAGGCCCTGGAGAGGGTTCGATGGAACGACGGACTCGATGACTACCGACTGACTCCCTCTGAGCTGAGGGCAGAGTTCAAGCGTCGTGGAGCAGACGCTGTTTTTGCCTTTCAACTCCGCAACCCCATCCACAATGGACACGCCCTCCTCATGAAGGTACTTACAGTACATGTACATGTAAATTCAGGTGCTAATTCGGGAATTTTAGTACCCCCACCTGAATCTGCTTGCTTGCATGAGGGCAACTGGTTTTGCTCAATGATTTGACCCAGGCCTTAAAGGCATTGTGCCACGATATAAGGGCTATTTTTAGTAAATTAGTGTCACACGTGATGTAACCACGCCCATTAGATTGAAATCTGGCAGCCACTTTTCAATCAATGGTTGTAGTTCGCGGTAGCAGAACGCGATCGGTCCAAGAAAGGCTCAAGGGTTGAAGCTGGAAGGTCTTCAGCTAGCGGCGGGAGGTAAGAGGTCTACCAGGGAGACGGGCGAGAGTCGGCCTTGCCAGAGTAGCGATGTCTATATCTAGTTAGATCCACCACGTGCGAGGTGGTATACCACGAGTAGATTTACCTTTAGCGAGGGCTAGTAGGTCGAGAAGCAGACAGAGATACCAGTCCTATGGCAGCGAATCGAGTAGCTAAGTCCTTGCCTTATTCTTCGATGGCGTTCTGAAGTCCACGAGGAGCGCGCGACAATATTTTTGTACGTGCACGATTTATCACAACGCGAGCCCGTACACTAGATCTAAAAATAGTAACAATCACCGCTTATATCGTGACACAATGCCTTTAATGTTGCTGAGAATGATAAACCGATGATTAATTTGAGTCTCGGCTCAATAGCAAGAATTTTTCACTGTCAGTCATCGCTAGTAACATGTACATGTACATAGATGAATATGACTAAAGGACGCTTCAAGGGTATTATCTTACGTTCCATTAAAACTTTTATCCATGTAGTAAACCTGTTGTATTCAGCTACATGTGCATTAATGTTCCATTAGGAGAGTATTACACTGTGTCATAACTTGTAGGATACTCGTGAGCTAATCCTGAGTAGAGGTTACCAGAATCCTGTTCTCCTGCTCCACCCCCTGGGCGGCTGGACTAAAGCTGATGACGTCCCTCTCAAGACCCGCATCAAGCAGCACCACGCTGTGCTGGAGGAAGGAGTACTGGACCCTGACAGCACTGTGCTGGCTATATTCCCATCACCCATGATGTATGCCGGACCAACTGAGGTACATACAGGCATCATTTTTTTTTCCCAGTGTGCATGGACTTGTACTACAGATTTGTGTCTGGATATGAATTATGCATAGATCTGTTTTGAGGAATGGGTTGATGCCTTGCATTAAAATAATGGTAATGGTCATTGGTCATCAACATTATTATTATTATTGGGAGTGTATTAGGAATGTTTATGGGATAATTTTACATTATACATGTAATTATCTTGGAATAAGATTAACTTGGTACAATGGTACACATGTAACTCGGTGTGTTACTACTATCATTTCTCTTTTATGTCCTACCTGTTTGTGTGTGTAGGTTCAGTGGCACTGCAAGGCTCGCATGAATGCCGGTGCCACTTTCTACATTGTTGGTCGTGATCCGGCTGGTATACCCCACCCAGACACCAAGGAGGACCTCTATGATCCAACACACGGAAAGAAGGTCAGTGACACACACACATTACTACAGTTGCAATGATGATCTTATCTGGCTAGCTTCTTTCTTTCTGTATTTTCCATAATAATTATGTACACATGTATATTCTGTTATCAATGCTCACCCATCCCTCTATAATAATTATTGTAGGTTCTTCAGATGGCTCCGGGGCTGAGCCAGCTGGAGGTGGTACCATTCAAAGTGGCAGCCTACAACAACAAGCTAGGGGCCATGGACTTCTACGACCCAGAACGCCACGATGACTTCCAGTTCATCTCTGGTACCAAGATGAGGCGGCTAGCTCGCAGTGGGGAGCAACCTCCCGATGGATTCATGGCTCCCAGCGCTTGGAAGGTGTGTCATTATTAGTTTTGATTGTCCTGCAGATACTTCGTACACAGTACACGTAGTCAACAGCTTAGCCTGATCATCTCCTCAACATGACAGGGTCAAAGGTATGGAGCGCCATAGTGGACAAAATTCATGATTGTATAATCGCATCGATGCGTCTCGATCACTGATGTTCATGTATCGATCATCGACGTCGACGTTTCGATCATCGATGTTTCGATCATCGATGTCGATGTTTCGATCACCGATGTTCATGTATCAATAATCGATGTCGACGTTTCGATCTCGCTATCACTAGTGTCTATGTTTCCAACTTCGTAGGAGGGGCTGGCGCGACTAACCGCGTACCGCGTACAGTGCATGCACGAGCAAGGGATTGGGGGGTGTGGCGCGCGAGACTATATAGGGTGTGTCATGTCATGCGCGTGCATTTTGTCCCCAGACCTCCGAAGATGGAAACATAGATGATAGTGATAATGTATATCGATATAATATACAGCAGCCAACATCCACGTCAATAGAGGAGATAGAAATACAGCTATCCAAGATCGAAACGTCGACATCGATGATCGATACATGAACATCGGTGATCGAAATATCGATATCAATGATCGAAACATCGACATCGATGATCGATACATGAACATCGGTGATCGAAACATCGACATCGATGATCGAAACGTCGATATCATGTATGGAAACATCGATGCGATTGTACAGACATGAATTTTGTCCACTATGGCGCTCCATACAAAGGTCATTATTCCCCCTCTATTTTACGTGCATGTAGATGACAAACACGGATGATAATGCATGATTCTCATTAAAGTTATTGAATTATTCAAATGACTGTATTATCTTTTGACCCTTGTCTTTGTTATCTTACTATCCAGGTGTTGGCTGATTTCTACCAGTCTGCTGCTAAGCAAGAGACTACCATCTGAACATTCCACACAGCTCCTATAATTATTATTAATTTCATACAGGAGTTTTAATTTTCCAATCTTGCACGATTCACCAATTCTAAGGACGTCTAACCAGGTGTACAATCTTTATCATTGAATTCAATACTGATGTATGACTTAATTTATATTATTTTCATAATTGATGTGAACTGTTTTTATTATTATTACACCAGACTATTATTATACGTAAAATTTTTATGTTTGGCGTATACCTATGCCATAATTATTATTATTATTGTAAATATGGATCCCTTACAAATTCTACTGATCAGATGCAGTATTATAATATTATTATACATTGTGGTTACATTGTATACCATAATACCATAATAATAAAATACTCTGAAGTGACATCGTTCTCAGTTGCTCTGCATGAATAAACAAAGATTCATTTCGGACAACTTAACAGTTAAGTTGTCCAAAAAGAATCTTCGTTTATTCAATAAAATACTCTGTAACATTATAATATACCAAGGGGTGATCTATAAGCACTTAATGCATGATAAAAGATTAAGGTTCAGTCTGCTTTCTCCTTACCCCGAAAGCAGGTACAGCACCTTTTACAGGCACACTTACAGCACCTAAAACTAGTATACAAGAATAGTCCCAAAAGAGTACCCAACAGCAGGTAGACGTCTACATTGTAGTACTGAATCCAGTTCCAGTCATACTTAGCATAAGCAGGAACAAGGTGAGAATAGCCAACGTCCTGATAGTGTTCCACCAAATCTGCAGCTCGTTCAACGCCACCGGCCAGCATAAAGATCTTCTTCAGTTGCTGCAAATTTTTGACATAATCTCCATTGTCAATCTCTCTGATGGCATCGGATATGCTTGATGAAGACAGATTCGTCGCTGGAATATGGACACCCAACTTGTTGTGACTGATACGGCCAGCTAGGAACATCTGATCACCAAATCCAGGTAGAAGAATGATAGGAACTTCATTATAGAGTGCTTCGTGTACTCCGTTAGCTCCGCCATGCATGATTGCCATTCGAATTGCTCTGTGGCCTAGAACAGAGAGTTGAGGTGCCCAGCTCGTAACAAACAGCTTCCTTCTATCGAGTTGGATGGTAAGGGTCTCAAGTAGACTGCTATTCCTCAGAGTCCACACTGCAGAGTAACTAGTATTGACAATACCATTGACAATAGCTGCTCCTAACTCCTCAGACATAGGCATGTGAGATCCCATGCTGATGTAGATAACTGAACGATCGGAGTTTTCACCGAGCCACGTCTGAAGGTCAGTAGGAAGCGGATCAGGAGATTCTGTGAGAACCGGTCCTACATAATGGGTCAAAGGCGAGATGGTACGAGGATACTCTATTCCAATCACTGAGGGGATAATCTGTGGCAGATGTGCTCCAGGAGCAATGCTAACGTAACGATGGGTCAGACCGGGACAAGACTCTCCAACTTTATTTAGCACTGACGGAATCATGATATAATATAATAAAATAGTCATTATCAAGCGTTCAAACGGCACAAATAGCCTTTGTTGAAACGAGAGATTGTCAGAAACAGCTCCAGAGAGCATCCCCGGCCAAGGCCAGGATGGGTACGTGTCTGGCATCACCTGAAGTGTTGATGACATAATAATTGATGGAATTTGGTAACGATGACTTGCACACAGCAATGCTGCTCTAAGAAACTCTTCACTGATGATAATATCGACGCTATTTTGTTCGATAAAGGTCTTCACAAAATTCAGGATGATTTCTACTTCATTTCCAAATACACTAGGAAATTTGTGCATGCCAGAATGAATAGCACCTTTTCCAACATTTTCTCCCATAATGCTCTTGAATCTGGACTGACCTGTTGCTATCAAGTTTACTCCAACTCGAGCCACTTTAACTTTGATGCTTTCGGTAAACTTAGGGTCGTTGGTTACACAGAGAGTGACATTGTGGCCCCTTCTCACCAACTCCTCTCCTAGTGCTAGCAGAGGGTTCACGTGGCCTGCTGAAGGGACAGAAATCAGCAGCACAGCGAGTCTGCGCCGCGATCGCTCCGCCACACTTCTGCTGGTTCGACTTGGATGGCGATGCACCTCGGCATGATCGCGATCCTGGTGAATATGAGGCTGAGTCTCGCCAAAAACATACATGCAGCACAAAGTTAGCACTGTACAAATTAATTTCATCTTCACCATTGCACCACAAGCTAGATAAGGAATGCTCTGAGGAATGCTAGCTCTGCTAGTAGGCCGCGCCCAAGGCGGACTGTCACGTGATATTAGGACGGGTTTTAATTGCGTAAATAATTACGTTCTAGTACAGTCAAGTCAGGCCAAATTGCGAATCCAATAATTGCGATGGACGACCCCGTACCGTACGGTAGTATACGTGAACGTTTATGTTTGCGAATCTATTAATTGCGAAACGTAGAAAAACTCGCAATTCGCATTTAATAGATACTCGCAATTAAAACCCGACCTACGGTATTCAGACCCCCACATACATGCAGACCCTGGAAACTAAGCCTGCTAACATTTCACCCAGTGTCCAGCCCCTGACCCTTCCGAATATCTACTATAGTTGATAACATGCATGCATGGGGTCCATATGACATGTCCCCCCGGACAATATTCACTAGAGAATTTTGTCCCTTCTCGGATTCTGCGGGCTTCTTTCCAAAAAAATTACGTCACATATAGCTAGCTAGCGAGGGAGAAGCCCACTCCTGATACAAAAACGCTCTTGACAGTACTTTCTCCTCAAAACTCTCTTTTGGTTTTTAGAAAAACCGGTTGGATAGATCATATATGATTACCTATAAATTCATACACATGGCGATATTCCTCTTCTTCTGACATGGTAATCGTTCCTGATAGCGTAGCCTCGTCCCCAGGCCCCTCCCGCGTGGGGAGGGGCCTGGGGACGAGAGCGTATAATTATATAGCAGTAAGTTGAACACCTCAACTTCGGGATGATCGCGCTCTGCAGCTATCTGGATTTATAGCGCATGCGCACTTTTCATCGACAAGGTAGGCGGGGCAAGCGGGGACATTATTCACTAGTGAATACTGTCCGGGGGACATTAGTCACTAGTGAATAATGTCCGGGGGACAATATTCACTCCGACACCGGGGCCGGGCCGGGGGTCCATAGACCAGGGAAAAAAGTAGTCTCGCAAGCCAGCTCCCTCTTAGTATGGTACAAACCACAAACGAGAGTTTATGTGGGGGTGGAGTTTGCAATGATCATAGTGTGCTTCAAATGGAACAAACTATAGTCAATGATCGTGATGCCTCTTCGCCAGTACAGTGGCATCAGCGATTGCTCCTGAATCGCTCCTTCCTCTCGAGAGCAGCAACCTTGAACTTCGATTCTGTGGTGGACGAAGAAGATCTGATCTTTGTAGGAGCGTCAGCAGCGCAGTGTTTGTATTTCAAGCTACTCTCGGTCAGAACTGCGATCACCATCAAGAATGTATCCGGGGAACTTCTCCTGCTATAGCTAGTCGAAGGATTATGAGCTCGCGATCGGGAAGGTGCAGTAGATCACAGAGACTGTTAAGACACAGAGAGGGAGGTATTTCGTTGATACAGAAGCGCTTTGCCTCAGATGATAAGAACTACAGAAGGAGTAAGTTTATGAAAATTATTTATCAGTTTGCATTGGCATAGCCACTGGTTATTGTGGCTTTAATATATAAATCAGAGAGCTCTAGTTATCTCATACGCTAAGGCTGCAGTATTAAATATATCACAATTATGTATGGGGTGCCGTTTGTCTCAAAACTACTTAGATGTCGATGTTTAGCACAGGGATCGATGTTTAGTAAAGGAATCGATGTTTAGAGTCCCTGTCGATATCCTATAGGAGGATACAGCATTCGAAATCGACGACAAATAAGATAGCTTAAGATCGATATTCAGCTGATCAAATCTAATTTGAGGTGTACGCCTCAGAACTATTAAACTCTAATAGGTGTGTGGGAGGCAGTTTCTAGTCATCTGGTAGCTGCGTTGAGCGGACGAAGCTAGCAATCTGGGTGCCAGCTCCTTCACTGGAGTAACTCTATTAGTCAAGTGGTGCTACTGTAAATAATGTAGGGACCATAGTTCTAGTCTCGTGCCCAGCCTTTTAACGAGACTACCAAGTCTCACGCGGAGGGGCTGGCGCGCGAGACTAGAGACTACCATAGTTTATGGTGGAATCATGGAGCAACTTGCATGTACCCCGGTAGGTAAAATTACTGAAATGCGCCCATCAAATAGAGTCAGATATTATCCAGGATCAACATTTTGCGCTCTTTGGAGAGATAGGTCAAAGGTCACTTGGTCACGCTTCTACGTAGCTTTGTGGGTGTGGCCCTCAACACCGCTAAACATCGATCCCTTCGCTAAACATCGATCTCGAACGATCTTAGCTATTTGTCGTCTAAACATCGATTCCGAATGCTGTATCCTCCTATAGGATATCGACAGGGACTCTAAACATCGATTCCTTTGCTAAACATTGATCCCTGTGCTAAACATCGACGTCTAAGTAGTTTTGAGACAAACGGCACCCCATAATTATGGTGCATTTTTAACAGTAACCTCGTCCATACTCTTGGTTGCACACAAAAGCATTTACATGTATGCATGCAAGCTCGGAGATCGAGAGAGGGCCTGGGGACAAGGCTATTTATTTAAAGTTAATGTATCTTGATCGTGAATCATACCACATTAAACTTGTATACCCAGGAGTACGATAGTTGCTAGCCTATGAGTATATTGACTGTTCATAGGTGACCCTGTTCCTGAAGAGGAGGAGGAGCCGGAGAGACAGAACCACAACGACTGGGCGTGGCTACCACTCTTTGCCGCACTCACAACACTGGCCTACCTCTGGACTCCAAAGCAGGATCCCATTCCAGAAGTCTCATTCCCATTCTTCCTGCAATACATGCTCTACACTGGAGAGGTATACCAAAACATAGAGTTCCTTCTTTCCCAGTAAACATTGCATTTCTGAGAGAGAGAGAGAGAGAGAGAGAGAGAGGGAGGGAGGGAGGGAGGGAGGGAGGGAGGGAGGGAGGGTTTCACATTCCGTCCTAAACTTTGATCTCTGGTTGCGACTCAGACTGACCACTAGCCAACTTGGAGAGATGGCCAGGGGTTAATCACCTATTGTCCTAAGCCAGGCCAGGCCATGCCAGGAAGCAGGAAGCAATAAAACCAGCTCAGTTTGCATGTTTGGGTTAGAGTGATTTACCAGAGTATTGCCGAATCTAAGTCTCGATGACATAATATCCCTATCCGTGTGTGTGTGTTCAGTTGTATGTATCTAACCCCAAATTAAATGTGGGGAATTGTCTAAATAGCCAAAATTGGACTAAAACCATACACTTTACCAAGTTACTGAAATTTTTAGAAATAATATGAATTTTCTGCAGCTCATGAAGCACATAATATTTTCAACATTTGGGGGGGGGGGGGGGGGGGGGGGGGCTAATTCAACATTTGTGGGTTAGCCCACTAGTGAGAGAGAGATGCCCACTACAAGGCGTGCACGTCTGCTCTTTCATTTCCTTGTTACTATGATATTTCTGCAACTATAATAAAAGCACTATCAGAATTATTACTATTTTTTGCTCGACCTGACTTACTGGTAATAATCTTTTCCAGGTGAGGAGTTGATATCGTGGCCAATCGGTGCCCTCCGACGGTACGGCGTCAACAACATCTGCTTTACCATCGTCACAGGAAGGTAAGCCCCTGTCCTAATTACACTAATTACGATTATAAGGCTATAATTTAATGTGGGCATTGGTGTTGCTTAATAATTAATTTTTATACATGCGGATGTTATCGTGAAAGCTCCATAAAGGAATATTGTGTGATAATATTAAACTTGTACATATTCTTCTGTAAACATGCAATGTAAATAATATATACACAAAGGCAGCTTCTGAAGAAGCTTCGCGTATCGCACGGAGGGGGGAGCATAATTACTATGAGTGTCAGTGTTCCCAGGAGCAAGCCAGCTTAGGACGCCCAGCAAACCCTGAATGTGTGTGAGAGTTCGAGTGCAGCCATTCACCTGTTACATGACACTGTTTCCTGTCCTTTTACAGTCCACCTGGCCTCCGGCCTCGTAAGGTAGTTACATGTAGTATACATGCATGTACATGTATGTATAGTACATGTACGTACATGTGCATGCATGTGTGGGCTTTTAGGTTAACCGAGGCATGTCGGGTGGTCACATGTGTCTCGGTGGTCCTTGTTTGAGGGAGTCAGATGTGTACAGTGTAGCTTCACTCAATACTTGCATAATAATAATTATTATAATGAAGTCCAACTACATGTATATTTAATATGCCTATACTATACAATACATGTAATATTAAATTTTGTCAAAATTAATCACTTACAGGTGTCTGTTTTTGAGGGAATTTTTGCATGCTGTGCCTTCACTGTGGCTCCATGGAGCCATCAATTTTTTTAGCCTGGTCTAAAATTTAATAGTACCATCATAGTAATATATACTGCTAGCTATATCTACGTAGCTGGCCACCTGACGCTTGTGTGTGTCACATGGGCCGTATGTGTGCGCTGGTCGTTGCATAAAGATGGAGAGAGAGAGAGAGAGGAGAGAGCACGTGGGTGGCTTCAGTATGGTGCCATAATGGGGGCCTGTCTGTGTGTGTGTGCGTTAATGTGCTCATTAGGTTTGGCAGTCGCCTTTAGTCAAAATATACAAACCTCGATCCCTCCCTCCCTCCCTCCCCTAAAAGGATCAAAATTACCTGCAAATGCGCCGCCGTCCATAGTACTCCTCCTACATGACGGTATTTCTCCTCTATAAGCCAACCATGCCTCCCACGTACACTCATACTAAGATTCTCCTTATTTCACAAGCTAGTATCATACTCAAATTATTGCGGTATCTGATAATTATATGTGTGTATACATATATGTAGATGCTCTTGGCTAATTATGTAGATACTCAGATTCCATTACCACTAGAGGTCATGTTTTGTGTATGCAATTTACCAGTCAACTGCTCTTAGAGTTTAGACACAACTTCTGATCCGTAAACACCCAATAGCCGGATAATTATAGCTCTTTATAGGATTGGCAATTTTAAAACACCTAGCTTGGCAAACGGAAGGAGGGGTTGAGAGGGGAGGGGAGTATGTTCTTTTCTTTTTAGAGAGAAAAAGGTACTTGGGTAATGATCTTCTACAGTAACTATCAAAGCATCCAAATTTGAGTGTGATTGTATCCTTTAAATGTAATTACAATTTTTCATTCCCAGGTTCTGCACGACTGGTGAAGGTCGATTCCAGTTCTATACTCCAAACAGTCGTCTGATTCACAGCAAGATCCATTCCATAGCAATCCAGAAGGCGGCCACGTCCAGGGAGAGAGCCACCGTGCTAAGGAGAGAGAGTGAGGTGAGAACTAAAAAACTAAAAATTTTTAAGGAGTGGAAAAATACTAACTGCCGACTGTCAATAGCAGCAGTGATGGATTAATTTTATGAAGACAGTGGTGTGCCACTCTATACATTTAATTTTTAATTTTGGTAGCATCATATGAATGATACATGTACAATGTATGTTCTGTAATGCTACAACTCATACTTGTATTTGAAGGTTTCACCTGAAAGCTGATGTATGACATTTCTGACATGAATGCTGATAGTAACAGTTATAATTGTTATTGCGCTATCTGATTAGAAAATGCAAACCACCCACTGTTGGGCAGTGGGAGGCTCTGTGTCTAAGATAGGCAACTGTGAATGACTAAGTCTGTCTCTTGGATTTTCATGGGGTAATAAGTCCATCCTCAATTGTTAACATTGGTGTAGGGAGTGACAGGGGAAGAGTCCCATACTTGTTTGTAGCTAGCATTTTGATGGAATTTGAGTAATTTGATTTCCTTGTTACGATCAGACACGCAAACTCTAACACTCTCTCTCTCCCCCCCTCTCTCTCACTCTCTCCCCCCCCCCCCCTCTCTCTCCCCTTCTCCCTCTCCACATGCAGCCTGCTTCACTGAGTGAGTTGCCGAGGCAGGGAGTGCTGTTCGTCAATCCTTCCAACTCTCTCCCTGCTCATATGTTCTCCACATATATACTCACACATCCACCCACTCACACCATCACCAGCCATACTCACACATCCACCATGCTGTGGTTCCACCCACATCCGTCAAACCTTACGGAAAATTCTCCACTCACAGCTCAGCAGGTAGGACCCTTACCGCAGTTATACAACATATGATCCAATTTAACGTAAGAAATTAGGATTTTATGAATTCTCATATCGTGTATATATGCACGGTAAAGATAAGAAGTTGATTCTCTCTCCCTCTCCTACTCCCTCCATCCAGGTATGCACCCTTCATCTTCCCTGGCTGCTCCTGACTACAGTAAGCTGCATCACTTCACCTCTGGCAGCATGACCAGTCTTGCCAGCTACAACTCAGCTGCACCAGCTCCTAGTTCCTCTACTCCCTCCACCAAGCCAATCTCCTGTCCTCCCACCCCTTCATACTCACAACAACAACAACAGCAGCAGAACTTCTGCTCTCACTGCTCCCCAAGCAAGAACCAATCGTTTACGAACACTCAACACCCCCATCACCATGGTAGCAGTGACCATGTGACGTCACATGCCAGTCACATGACCACAGGCTACAGAGTGGGCAGTAGTGGCTACATTGTGTCTTCGTCACCTACTAAGAACCCTTCACTCTCTCCCTCCTCCTTCTCGACATCTGTCCAAGGTTCAGGCAAGGTTCAGGCCGGTCATGGCAATGGTGGCCGTGCTGGTAGTCCCAGCTTTGTGACCAGCTACAAGCCAGGAGCTCCTCTGTCTGCCAAGTTTGTGGATCGAGACTGCTCACTGAGTGAGTCTAGCTCCACTGAATCATGTACTAACTTCAATCATGAGCCGTCAACTCTGCAATCTAATGTTTGATGTTCTATTAATTATTATTACTATTGTTGCATATTATCACATGTGCTGTAATAATTATTGTAAAGCATACTGTACTTTGTGTTGCTATTAAATGATTATAAAAGTGCTAAAAATGGCTTAATTATCTTGTTTCTTATTTATTATCAATAAAAGTAATAATTAATTAGCTCTGTTCTGTGTTGGATTAAAATTTTTTGTGTCATGATTGGTACATACTATTTGCTGGTAAAGGTCGTTAATTCTCAATTACAGGTGCGCATGCGCAAAATGATCATGAAATCCCACCCCTTGCAATTGCCCTTGCTGTACATGTGCCGATCTGGCCATAAGGCCTGATTCCTTGTTTCCTGTCACCCGCCCGCATCCTTTCTAGTAGGCATGTCAGAACCCCAAAAAATTGCCTATAAAAAACCTGCACACACATAAATATTACGAAGTTTCAGGGATCATAACTACTCACTACAATGTGCTACGAACACCAAACTTGCACCACAGGCTTCAGCAAAGATAGCACTACACTACAGTATCCAAAGTGTGGGGTTGTAACCACTTCCGGCATTGCAGGGCTTCAGGGAAACTCCATAAATACCACATACTCAACTACTGTGGCACACAAATATTGCTAATGGATAACTTCAACTTGCTCCATGTTGCTTACTTTTCCAGAGCATTTTATGCTTCTAGGGGTAACTCAAGGTGCTGATTCCAATTTTTTTAGTAGTTTCAATCATTTTTGAAGTGTTCGGTTGAAAACAGCTCAATAAGCATTTTACTTTGTGTAAAATAACATGTGTACATACGAGAAAAATTAATGTGTTGAAAATATGAAAAATGAAATTTTTGGCTCAAACTACCCCTAGTTAGACTATTTCTGTCAAAAAATATGATACATAGAAAGTGCACGCACTTTAAACTCTTTATTGCTTCTAACGAACTCAGGGCTCATCTTACACTTTAAGAATAGATTCCACTTCAGAAAACAATATAAATATGTGCATATGAGCATGTACATGTGTGTGTACCACTATGAAAGTTTATATATATATTTGAACAGACGTTTAAACCATAAAATCATGCATGATAAGTCAGCTTCTGGAATTCTGAGGCAGTGAAGTGTTAGCTATAGTGGCAGCCAAACAGGTATGCACACCAAAAATTTTTTATTCATTAAGGCATGTTAAATTCATCAGTAGAATAAGTAGAGAGGTACTTACATGCTATATTTCAAGTTTGGAGTCAATCAGTAGTGTAGTTTTTTAGTTATAGGCCTCTAAAGCAATCAACATGTTACGTGCCATGCTCCTATTGGAATAGTACACACACACCTGGCAGAAAAATTGTGATGTTTAGAAATATTAAAACAGCCATATCTCTGCAACCACTCAATGAAATTTTACGGAACAAAGACTAAATTGTATCTTGAAGCCTCCATTATTATTATGTGTAAGGAATAACCTAAAATTTTGATGTAATATGCCTATTTCTAGGCTACCGCATCTACAATTATTATTGAATTTTCAGGCTTATGAATCTCATTAGCGGGTGGCCCTTAATGATATTCATGGAGGAAGCAGTCGTATAATAATTCTGCAGTATTGTGGCCTATGAATAATAATTTTTTAGGCAATAATAGATAATAACCGCCCGCCCGCATACTCTTGGCATCTTGATGGTGACGGGAAATAAGGATATTATTACTACTGGCCTAATAATATTATGATCTGGCAAACGAGATCGAAAATGGTCGACGCTGGCTTGGTATGAATCATAATTTTATAAGATCAGCTAAATGCTATTGATTGTCTTCTCAACCGTTTTGGATGCCAGCTTATCATCTAAAATGAGAACGCTGGTTACTACAAAATTAATAATAATCTGGATATACCCTATGCCACATACAAAGCCTCATAGGGGCCATGCAATCGCTAAAATAATACCATAAATCCTCTGGAGTGTGGCTCCAAGGTTGGCTAGCGGTCCAGGTTGCTTCTTTAGTACAGCAAGAAAAACCTGGCAATAGACAGGTTGATCTTTTATCTTTCCTTCGATAGACTGAAGCAGAGAACGAGCCTTTGTCTTGGCATCAACAGGAAGCGACTGTAGCATTCGCTTGCATTCAGGATGGATCAGATCAACTTCACACGCTTCTTCTGCGAGCGTATCTGGGTCAGTAATAGCATCAACTAGTTCGTCAAAATGGTCCCAAAGGGTCTTTAACCCATGATCAGTCTAAAAATGATACAGTAATAACTGTTGGTTCCGCTGGTTGAAGGATTGCATGCACAGGAAATCACTTCATACCACATTAGATGTGTAGAGTATAACCCACTTCCTGTGGTTTTCACTGAGTCACCACAAACCATAAGTGGTGGAACCATAAGTGGTGGATTGCAGGAGGGATGCATGCATGCAGGTCTAGTTGGCTAATAAGCTATAAGTGTGGATTGCAGTAGAGTAGCTGTTGTAGACATCACCACTCGTGGTTAATTTGTAGTGAGATGTTTTATAGATTGTTGGCACTGTCACCTGATCATTAATTCCGAGCGAAGCGAGGTTCCCACTCGGGTCCTGGTTGTACTTACGAGGTTTCCCAAATTTCTAAAATATCGCTTTCGGCCACCAGAGCAACACAGGCCAGCCTTTGCAGTTTGTCAACTGTTGATCAGATTGCTAACCTGCTGCCAAATGTATAAAGCCGTGCAATGCTTCGTCTTGCCTAAGTGTATGTACCCCATTTGAAAAGTTGTGCGCCTCACTTAAAGCTTGCACTCCACTGTCACAGTTGTGGCTCCCATTTCATTACTACTCACAGATTGGCTGACAATCGGCCCACTCTTTGAACATGTCAAACCGACAACCTAGCTAAAAATTGGACTTACTGTGTGGGCGTAATGTTGTGCCCGTGGACTTTTTTGCATATATCCTATAGTCCCTTTATCAGTTCCTTTACAAACATAGGAGGTATCTAAAGCCGGTACCTATCAAATACTAAACTAGTCTTAACTAGCGCCTCGCCAGAGACGGTCAAATAGATCTACAGAACGCAATGATTTTAGCACCGTCTGACTCGTATTAATTTGAGGCAAAACTTGCCCCACCCTAGCTACATAGAGCCTCATGCTTTGGCACGTGCCAAGCACGAGGCTAGCCGGGCCTGTGCACCCAGCGCTCGTCGACCGCGTCCTACCTTGCCTTCCCTTGTACATGTGGGGTGTGGTGCAACGCTAAATCCGGATCTGGTATTCTCACCGCATCCTAACCAATTATTGGCTTGTGTGCATGCGCTGAGCGAGGAAATTCCTGCACTCACGTGTGTCCCTAGTAATAATTACTATTCTAGCTAATAAGCATAATGCAGAAGTGGTATGTGTATGCGCCTGACATGATAAAGGATATACACTGATAGCGTGCAGCCACCCCACGAGATCAGAGTTCCCATGAAACAATAGCTAATAACGAGAAGATGTGCGCTTGATAAGTAATATGCATAGGGTATACTTAATAACGATAATAGTATATGCACGTATCTTTATTACAGTGCTTGACGAGAAGCCTCAGCTACATCAGTTGCAACGTCTCTATAGAGATGATGTTGTAGTTAATGTAATCAAAGCAGTAGCACCATCCTGGGAAAAGTTTGCGTTATATTTAACGATGGACGGAAACATGATTGATATATGGAAAAGAGATCTAGATCAAGTTGAAGAAGCTGCCAGAACACTATTTGGTTATTGGTTGGACGGTAATGGACGTAAACCCATTTCTTGGAAGACGCTGATCCAGGCTTTGTGTGAAAATAACCTTCCAATCATTGCTGCAGAGGTGGAAGAAATTCTAATTGGCCACTCACTGACAGGTGAAATAAGTCATCTGTGTACATATTAAGTGAACTCCCACACGATTCGCAGTGCTTATTATTATACTCAGTGTTCCGCATGCATAAAATGATGTAAGTGTGTGCATACAATTGCCTTATACCCAGTCCATGCATGTGCTAATAGTACTCCTTACAGGCCACTTCAATGATGTGATATTGCGATACACTAAACTTTAAGAGGATTCAATATGCCTCCTCCCATTAAGAATCCCAATTTTGTGGTCCATCAGACTATGGGACTGGGCCACCATGCTACATGTGTTCTAGAGAGCTCTGGTTAATTGTGTATTGAGCCAGTACTGTATGGTGATGACGTTTGATTGTTGTTTCTTTAGCTTAACATCAAATGCACTGACTGACACTGACAGCAGTGTTGGTTCCCTCAGTCAGCTCATAAGAACAGCCAAACAACTTAACACATTGAAGTGAGTTGATGATGCATACTCAATCATATTAATGATGCTGTACAGGCTCATTGCTATGCGTGTATACTTGACTCAATAAGTTAGTAGAGCATGGAACATAGCATGAATTACAGTGGAACTTCTCATAACGGACCCTCCCAGGAGCGACCACCCACTATATAACGGACAACCGCTATGGAACGGATTGAATTTGCCATAGACTTAGTACATTACGAACCTCCGAGGAGCGGACTACCTCTCAATTTACTATAACGGACGGATTGTTCGGACCCTCAGAACTTCTCAGTATAATAAATAGCGGACGGCCAGGAAGCCACACCCCTTTTCGCGACCAGTAACCACGCTCCAATAATCTAATTAGGATGTCTGTACATAACGATTTCGTATAGTTATACATTATACACGCGCGTGATTGCGTCATAACCACGCGCCAATAATCTAATTAGGATGTCTGTACATAACGATTTCGTAACGTAATTGCTGGCGTCATGATCCTGGCCGGCCAGACCCTTCCCCCTTCGTAGGAGGGGCGCTATCTCGGGCGAGACTAATGCATTGCATGATACAATTAAAGTGTGGTCTATATAATTATACACAGTACTTAAATTGAAGTAGACTCATATATACAGCTCATATCCTGCTTTCCTGTTGATTCTTTCTCCAGTCACCTCTGCAAATGCTAACTAGCTAGCTATATAGCTATCATATAATCATTGGGTGTAGACTAGCTATAATATTATATTATTATGTAAATCATCTCCGCTTCTGTAAAAGGACAACCTCCATATAAAGGACAAAAGGTCTGCTCCCAATGTGTCCGTTATTCGGAAGTTTTACTGTAGAAACTTATTAGGACATTTCGGGTCGAGAGCCTTCATCAGCTATTACCATACTTCTAGAAATCCACCCCTTCTAATTATTCGACATCCTTTACCGAATGATTGATAATAGTCTCTAATTTTTGGCGAAGGTCGTTATAATGTACCTCCAATATTCAGCAAGTATAATATTATTACCCCGCGTGCGCGCATGCGCAGCAGGAGGTAAAGCAATCGGTTTATCTGTCGTCTGTTGTCAGTCGTCTGTTGTCTGTCAGCACAAAAATCGGAAAATCTCAACATTTAGGCAAAAGTAGGATCAATGAATGGGATAAAATGATGTATGACAGCAAAAAAACACCTTCTGTTTCATTCTTAACACAGGGAAGCTACAAATCGTGCGAGTATATCAGACACGCCTACTTCGGACACGCCCACCTAGTACCTCCTAAAGTCTATTGCGCATGCTCGAGCTGCTATCTATTTTCAGGGAGTCTACTGCGCACGCTCGAGCGGCTCTACAGCTTTATTCCAGCTCAAAATTTGTGATCGTGGACCTCAGAAGGGAACGACAAAGTTCATGAGTAGCAAGAGATCCAGGGAAGCTACAAATCGTGCGAGTGTGTCGGACACGCCCACCTACTAGGGTAGTAGTACCACATAAAGTTTGTTGCGCATGCTCAAGCTGCTCTACAGCATACTTCTAGCACAAAATTAATGTCATTTGTGATCATCGATCTCAGAAGGGAACAAATAAGTTTACGAGTAGCAAGAGATTAAACTTCAAAGAATAGAGGCCTCTAACAAGAGGCATGGCCATGGATGGTATTGCCATGGCACGCGGGGTATGTGCTCTGTGAGCTCTAGTTATTATGATGATTTTTATGCCAAAATTTTGTAAGAACTATGGTATATACACATGATAGTCACATATTATAGTACACCCACTGAACTATGAACAGTACTGCCATACTTCACAGTGGCATGTTTTCTCACCACAGCCTTTGGTCGAATTATTTCACTAATGATGGAGAGAGAGCATTGAAAGCAGCAGCAAAGGAGAGAAACTCAAATCCTGACTTCGCCAAACTAGATGTCAAGTTTACATTTACATAACGTAAGTGCATTTGCCAGACTGGTGCAATGAACCAATATTTATTTAACTCTCCCACTAAAGTGAGCTAGAATACATATGCCGTATACGTACAGCCAGAAATATTGGCGGGAATAAAATTTGGCGGTTGAGCCCAAAATCATTAATGCAAGCATAATAACGGATTTAAATTTGGTGGTTCGGTACGGGAACGTCATACGTATATATGCGAGTAGGAAACTTGGACGGATTTTAAATTGATGGGTGTGATATATGTAGACCACCAAACTGCCAAGTTTTCCGGCTATACGGTATAATTCATGTGACGTCAACACAGTGTATTATACGTCTCATACATAATTAACTTAATTACTGTTGTTGTTGTCTTATAATTCCTCAGAGGTAAAGGTAAAGGTAGCCTTACACATTGAGAGGACTCCGGATACGGCAAACAATCGACTCAATCGAGACGGGGGCTGCGAGCTACCAGGCTGTTGGATTACGACGATGAAGAAACTGGGGGGCGGGGGCAACCGCGCTAGCGCTAATTGCGCCAGCACTTCACCCTTGGCACTGGCCGAGCCGTATAGGCGCGCGAGCGCAGTAGCTACACATATAAGAGCACCAGCTTTTCGTACCTCGCTTCATTTTTGCCCTGAGGATGACTACAGCATCTAGTCGAAATGTCGGCAGGTTTTGCCGAACAGTTAAGTTCTCCACAAAGAATCTTCATTTTATTCATGCAGATTGCAACTGAGAACGATGTCACTTCAAGTTTATGATAATTGTATCTAAAGAAGATCTACTCATAAATATTATGTAGTTGCCTTGGAAGATCAAACTAGTAAAATGAAGCATCATAAATTATATAGAGTAAAGCCTAATTATTCCCAGGTCCCTCCCAGCTCGGGAGGCTAGGTATACAGTGCAGTGTACTTTCTGGGACACTACGATGGCCTCTGTTTGTGTATTCACTATACATATGCATGTGCATGTACATGTAGGTGACCCTGTTCCCGAAGAGGAGGAGGAGCCGGAGAGACAGAACCACAACGACTGGGCGTGGCTACCACTCTTTGCCACACTCACAACACTGGCCTACCTCTGGACTCCAAAGCAGGATCCCATTCCAGAAGTCTCATTCCCATTCTTCCTGCAACGTTACACATGCTCTACACTGGAGAGGTATCAAAACCATCATAATTTGTAGTATTAATGCTTTAATTACTATACCAAACCACCATAATTATGCTCTCAGTACTGATGGAAGCCAAACCAAACTTTTCAATCATAATTAAGTTACAATCTCCACCACTAACTTCTGGGGCCCCCCCCCCCCCATGACTTTGTCTAACGTTAATCTGTATGGACCGTCTTGAAGTTGGTAAGAACTGGGATCAAGTCTACATCTAAACGGAAAACAGGTCTGCTCTCTCCCTATTCTCTCTATTTCTCTCTCTCTTTCTCTCTCTCTCTCTTCTTCCTCCCTCTCTATCCTTCTGATCATGGTACCCAATACAGCCCCTAGGCCCCCCATGTACATGTACACTCACTCCTTTCCTTGTCACTTTATCTCTCTCTCTCTCCCTCCCTCTCCCCTCCCCCTCCCCTTCTCTCTCAGATTTTGATCATTAATGGCGTTCAATGGTCTTCTAGCTGCTTGGTTCTTGTACACATCCTATTCTCAGCGGAGGGGCACAGCCAAAAAGTAAGCTTTCTTCAAATTTGTAAGTGCGTTAACTTCCTTATCACATTGTTACATTGTTTTGGTACCTCATTTTATTTTAAATTTTACGCTATAATTCACCTTCTCTTATTGTACCAGGACTACATAAAGCAAGCTAAAACTACTGTCATCACAAATCCATCACTAACTGCTCTTAGAGTTTAGACACAACTATCTGATACGTAAACACCCATTGACCGGATAATTGTATAGCTAAGCTTACATAGGATTGGCATTTTTAAAACCTAGCTTGGCAAAGGGAGGGAGGGGAAATGAGTGGTTGCATGAGATGGGAGGGGGTGTATTCCTTATCTTTGTAGAGGGAGGCAAAAAGGATTTAAGCAATGATTTTCTACTATTTAACTATCTAAAACTTGAGAGTGATATTGTGACTCCTTATTACAATTTTGTATCCCCACTCCCCCCCCCCCCCCCCACCCTCCCCGGCCCCAGATTCTGCACGACTGGTGAAGGTCAATTCCAGTTCTACACTCCGAACAGTCGTCTGATTCACAGCAAGATCCACTCCATAACGACCCAGAAGGCGGCCACGTCCACGGAGAGGGCCACCATGTCAAGGAGAGAGAGCGAGGTAAGAACAAAGATAAGGGGATAGAAAAATAAATGTCTGGAAAATGTCTATTGCAGGATGGTATACTACCGTACAGCCGGAAAATTTGGCGGTTTGGCGGTCTATATTATTACAACCATCAAAGTAAAATCCGCCAAAATATCCTACTCACATATATACGTATGGCGATCCCGTACTGAACCGCCAAATTTAAATCTGCCAATATTCTTGTAATAGCGATTTGGGGCTCAAGCGCCAAATTTATTTCCGGCTATACGGTATATAGACAGTACATGCCACCCTATACACTTAATATTGGTTAACACTGTTCCGTAATGCTACAACTCATTAATGAAATCCACTACAATAATAATTGTTATTGCGATAGCTGATTAGAGAATGTGGATGCTTGAGAGACCACCCACTGTGTGGTCTTGAGTGCTAAGTAAAGATTGTCTCCTCTTAATTAGCTGATTCATCCGTAGCAAGTAAACACATCAATTTGCATTAGCATAAAATTATAGAAATTATCGCTGGTATGCTAAAGTCTCACAGATACAACCTAGTAGTGGGTGGCTCATTAGCTTATGCTTACTTAATAATGTTGTGCAAATTGTATTCATAGTTTCTCTGGTCCTACTTGAGCTTAATCAGTCTACCTAGCGATCCTCATGTTATTATTATTATACGTGAAGTAAATTTCTTCAATCAAGTTAGGCTAAGTGGCACCACTAATAAAAAAAATTGAAATTGTGAGGCTGTTTTTAGAGTGTGTTATTGTTCATATGCACAGCCACGTGCATGTGCTCTAGCGACAAATTTGAGAGTGTTTAATTGAGTTAAGCAGACCAGGTATAGCTCTGCTAATGCATTCTATATGATGATGGAGTGAGTGTCCATTTATGATATTACTACTATGACATTATGAGATTATCCTAATAGCTCATGTTGCCCGGTATGCGGCGGGAAATTGGTTGCCGGGGGAAACGGCATGTAAACAACGCTGGCTCTGTATGTAACGTCTACTCGTGCATGACTGTGTGTACTTGAAAAGCCTTTTATATGATATTGTTAGGCCTAGTTTGCATATACGAGAAAAACCTTTTGGTGTATATAATTTATGATTGGGTGCCATGTATGCTATTTGTGTGGTTCGTGGAAGTGGGTCAAGTGACATTACTTTCCTGTTTTGACTGATGAAGCAGTTATCCAATTCTAGCTTCAGCCCTTTCCTAGCCTACATATACCATTACTAGACTAAGATAGGCAACTTTGAATGACTAAGCCTGTCTCTGGGATTGTCATAGGGTGATAAGTCCATCCTCAATTGTAAACATTGGTGTAGGGAGTGACAGGGGAAGAGTCCCATACTTGTTTGTTGCATTTGATGGAATTTGAGTAATTTGATTTCCTCATACACACAAACTAACTCTCTCTCTCTCTCTCTTTCCTCCCTCCCTTCATTTAGGTATGCACCCTTCATCTTCCATGGCTGCTCCTGACTACAGTAAGCTGCATCACTTCACCACTGGCAGCATGAACAGTCATGCCAGCTCAGCATTCTCAGCTCTACCAGCTCCTAACTCCTCTACTCCCTCTACGAAACCAATCTCCTGTCCCCCCAACCCCTTCACACTCACAACAACAACAACAGCAGCACTTGAACTTCTATTCTCATTGCTCCCCAAGCAAGAACCAATCGTTTACGAACACTCACCCCCATCACCATGATAGTAGTGACCACGTGACATCACATGCCAGTCACATGACCACTGGCTACAGAGGCAGTAGTGGCTACATTGTGTCTTCGTCACCTACTAAGAATCCTTCCCTCTCTCCCTCTCCCTCCTCCTCCTTGTCCAAGGTTCAAGCAAACTTAAGGCCGGTCATGGTAATGGTGGCCGTGCTGGTATAATTATAGTCCCAGCTTTATGACCAGCTATATATTTATATATATTATACGAACCAGGAGCTCCTTTGTCTGCTAAGTTTGTGGATCGTGACTGCTCACTGAGCTTCACTGAATCATGTACTATAGCTAACTTCAGTCATGAACCATCAACTCTGCAATCTAATGTTTGATGTTCTATTAATAATCGTTGCATGTTGTCATAATTATGTGCTGTAGTAATTATTATTATTGTAAAGCATACTATACTTTGTGTTGCTATTTAATGATTATAGAAGTGCAAAAATTGGCTTAATCATCTTGTTTCTTATTTATTATTAATAGCAGTAATAAGCATTCCTGAATTAATTCGATTCTGCATTGAATTTTTATGTCATGATTGGTATATGGTACATACTATTGCTGGTAAAGATCGTTAATGAATTATTCATTACTGGTGCGCATGCGCAAAATGATTAACCCCACCCTAGGGCCCTCGATTGTGCTGTGCTGATCTGGCAAACGAGATCGAAAATGGCCGACGCTGGCTTGGTAGGAATTCGAATCATTTATAAGCGTTAATTGGTCTTCACTATTTTCTATCACATCATTTTTAGACTTATCATGGATTAAACACCCTTTGGGAGCATTTTGACGAACTGGTGGACGCTATTACTGACCCAGATGCACTCGCAGAAGAAACATGTATTGTTGGTCTGATTCATCCTGAATCTAAAGGAATACTAAAGTCGCTTCGCGTTGACGCTAAGACAAAGACTCGTTCTCTGCTTCAGTCTATCGAAGGAAAGATAAAAGATCAGCCCATCTGTTTTAATTTATTTCTTGCTATACTAAAGAAGCTACCTGGACTAGCAAACCTTGGAGCCACACTCCAGAGGACTTATGGTATTAGGCCACAGCAATTTAATATCCTGTTTCTCATCCACCGCCCGCATAGACTTCCAGGATATTGACTTGCAAAAACACTCATATATAGCCTTGTACAAAGCACCGCATTGAAAATGTTAGAACAGCCACTTGAAAAACACGACGAGTTCCTCCATGCAAAGATGCGTAGTCGATAGAATTAGAGCTCTCGCACCGTGGAACACGGACCAACTGTCACATAAATAGCTCACAAACTTGAACGCACGACGTCACTCTAATTAAAGCGCACTTTTAAATAACGGTAAATTCAGTGTCCCTGTCGATCACGTGCTGTGTTTTTTTCAGCTGTGTTTGTAAACAATGCCGCCCGCCCGCATTGATTTTTTATATTGCATTGGATGAGAAACAGAATATTAAATTGCTGTGGCCTTATTTTAACGATCGCATGGCTCTTATGAGGCTATGTGTGTGGCATAGGGTATATCCAGATTATTATTGGCTGCTATGGTGTGTGGTGTGTATGGCGGTATATTAGTGTCATAATTGTTTTAGGAGCTAGGGGTATCCATTCTGTTTGGCGGTAGTCTTTTCTTCTGGGGGGTATCCATTTTCTTTTGGGGGGGGGGGGGTGCGGGGGAGATGGTCCATTTCGTATGGGGGTAGCTTTATTATTGGAGAGGTGGGCCATTTCTTTGGGGTAGTTTTTTTATTAGTGCCAGCCACGCCCCCACACGGAGAACAAAGGTCACGTGATCAGTTGCTGCCATATACAAGGTCAAAGGTCAATGATACAGTGCTTTAAATGGAAAACCTTTTTAAGGCTATCCATCCAATGTCAACAGTTGTGAAAGGTCTATGAACTTCGGATAACTGGTAAATATTCTCATTCTTGATCATTGAAGATTTAAGAGCCATCTGATAGTCCGTGAGATCATTAAAATTCTATAGATGTGATTTAATAGCATCACCAAGGGTCCATATTTAGAGGCCTAAATGTATATCATTGCATGCATGATCAGAGGTGCTTTCGAATGCCAGAAGTACAATAATTTGCTGAAGGTACATGTAGGTACAATGTAATAAATCAGATCATTGGTGGCCTGATTTGCTTTTAAGTCTAGGTCAAAGCTGAGAGTCATCTTGTTATCCGAAACTACAACATCCAGCTAGTTCAGAATCACCATGCATGTTAAGCCAATACTAACAGTACGTTCCTAACCCTAACCATCGGATTTTCTCAGCAAATCTGCATGATAGCAACTGGCGCCACAGCATTGATCAGATGGCTCTCAAATCTTCCATGATCCAAGATGTGAACATTTATAAGCTTTCTTCAATAATAAGAGCTTCACAACCATTAGCGTTGGATGCACAGTGATAAAAGGAAGGTTTCCATTTAAAGCGTAGCATCATTGACCTTTGACCTTGTTATGGGACAGTAACAGATCACATGACCATTGCTCTCTGTGCATGTGGGGGTGTGGCTGGCACTTACCCCAAGAAATGCCCCACCCCTCCAGCAATAAAAGATACCCCCCTCCCACAAAATGACTACACCCTCCATAATTATGATACTAATATAGCCCATAGGGGGGTATCCATCTCATTTATGGGTGGTCATTTTGGGTTAGAAATTTCTTCTTGCTGTGGTGTATATTTCCTTGGGGTATAGAAATTTATATGGGGGGTAGTACACTGTACATTTTGGTGGGATAGCTATCTTCAGTATAGGGTGTTCTTTTCATATTGGGATGTGAAAGATGTATTATTGCTAGTGCTATTGTTCTGGGAGGGGTGTTCATTTTATCACTGTGCATCCAACGCTAATGGTTGTGAAGCTCTTATTATTGAAGAAAGCTTATAAATGTATGTTCACATCTTGGATCATGGAAGATTTGAGAGCCATCTGATCAATGCTGTGCCGCCAGTTGCTATCATGCAGATTTGCTGAGAAAATCCGATGGTTAGGAACGTACTGTTAGTATTGGCTTAACATGCATGGTGATTCTGAACTAGCTGGATGTTGTAGGTTCGGATAACAAGATGACTCTCAGCTTTGACCTAGACTTAAAAGCAAATTAGGCCACCAATGATCTGATATATTACATTGTACCTACATGTACCTTCAGCAAATTATTGTACTTATGGCATTCGAAAGCACCTCTGATCATGCATGCAATGATATACATTTAGGCCTCTAAATATGGACCCTTGGTGATGCTATTAAATCACATCTATAGAATTTTAATGATCTCACAACCATCAGATGGCTCTTAAATCTTCAATGATCAAGAATGAGAATATTTACCAGTTATTCGAAGTTCATAGACCTTCACAACTGTCGATATTGGATGGATAGCCTTAAAAAGGTTTTCCATTTAAAGCACTGTATCATTGACCTTTGACCTTGTATATGGCAGCAACTGATCACGTGACCTTTGTTCTCCGTGTGGGGGCGTGGCTGGCACTAATAAAAAACTACCCCCAAGAAATGGCCCACCTCTCCAATAATAAAGCTACCCCCATACGAAATGGACACCCCTCCCAAAAGCATAGTACCCCCCCCCAAATGAAATGGACACTATTAAACGAAAGATCCCATTCTCCCCCCCCCCCCCCCCCCCCCCCCAAAAGAAAATGGATACCCCCCAGAAGAAAAGACTACCGCCAAATAGAATGGATACTCCTCCCAAAACACACTATTTATAAATATGACACTAATATGCCGCCTTATATATACCCCTCCCACAAAATGACTACACCCTCCATAATTATGACACTAATATAGCCCCATACCTATGAGGCTATGTGTGTGGCATAGGGTGTATCCAGATCATTATTGTAGTATTATAACCGGCATTTTTATTTTAGATGATAAACTGGCATTCAGAACAGTTGGTGACAGTGCATCTTGTGGTTCCACCATCCGATTCGTAACGGAGTCTAACACTTGTGTACGCCAGGATGAACGTAGTCATGCTATATCACCACAGCAAGAGGATAGTGGGATGCCTGGAGGATCCAGAGATAGTGCAGGTGGCAATGAAGGTAGCAATGGTGTATTGCTTTGGTGTGTGCTCTTATGAAATACAATATCACATTCTGATAATTACATCCCTAACTAGAGCTCTGTAGAACACATACACCGCGCACTCTGTAGCCACTTTAGCGTTAGCGTAGTACTCTGCCCCCTCCATAAGCTACGGTGGTCCTGAAGGGTCTAATTTTGTACTGCCTATGAATGACATCTGCTATGCGATTTCTTCTAAGCGATTATCTCTAAGCAATATTATTACTGGGCTAAGCGATTATGTCTAATAGATTATCTCTAAGAGATTTTACTAGGATAAGCGATTATGTCTAAAGCGATTATCTCTAAGCGATTTTTACTGGGCTAAGTGATTATGTCTAAGCAATTATCTCTAAACGATTTCAAGTACTATGCTAAGCAATTATGTCCAAGGTGGGGTCACTCCCATAGGTGCTGTATCCAGACCTGATACCGCGGTGAAGAAAATTAATAGTCAAACGGTCAAGGCACTTCTTGGGGAAGTTCACGATCAAGCTGTGGGGCCAAGAGGCGTGGCCGAGATTTTGCGCATGCGCAATTAGTCGATAGTCAATGGGTCAATTTGCTGTAGTCGAGCGGTCAAGGCTATTTTTGAACGGTCAAACAACTTCGATCAGCAGCACAGTGACGTACCCAGAGGGGTACTCGGGTGCTGGAGCACCCTGATCAGCTCTGGCACAACAGTCAGCTCAGCACTTTGATAAAATCAGATAATTAATGACTGGCAGCTATTGGCCTCTAATAAAATTTGCTCCCTAGACAGCAGTTTCTCGTTGCTACACTGTACTGGGAACACCACTGCAATGATGTCTAAGCTATTGTGACATGTCTATCATAGTAGGCCTAAGCGATACTCGAAGCTATTTTAATAAGCCTAATAAGCGATTATCAATTCTTCTCCAAAAGAGGTTAGCTAAATATTGGGCATGGGGGGGCATTATTCGGGGGAGTACCAATGCTATTAAGATGATCGAGATTATTCAGCTTTCCAGAAAGTCAACTGGTCCAGGATTTGATTACAATTGGCATGGAATGAAGTAACTGAGCTGAAACCTTACACACATAATAAGCCTAGTGTAATAAAATTTAATCTCTTATATAGAAGAAATTGCTTAGCCTAGAGAAAACAGAGAAAACGTTTAGAGATAATCGCTTAGAGAAAATCGCTTGGAGATAATCGCTTAGAAGAAATCGCATAGCAGATGTCATTCGTAGGCGGTACGAATTATTTTATCTGATCTAATTAACGCGCCATGAAAAAATAATTATGAGTGCTGCCATTAGAGCGTGAAAATTATCCTTTGCGACCAGGTGGCGCGCAAAATTTATACACAAAAGTATAGGGACGCATGGGTGGGCGCATTTAAATAGAGCGTGAAAATTGCACTTCAGGCCGAGGTGGCACATCTACAGTACAGCTCACAGCCAACTTGACAAATACGTACACGCGACACGCGAGTGGTGCGCAGTACACGTACGCGGTAAATACGCAACTCCCATGTGTGTGGCGTGTTGCGCTCGCGTGTATCTACACGCACGTACGCACGCGCGACCGCGCCTACTCGGTACTCGTACTCGAGTACTCGCGAGTGGCTGTGCGCGTGCGCGTGCGCACGCATACACGTACGTACGTGTGAGGTTCATTCTAAATAACGCCCCAAGGTCAAGTCACACCACTGTTCCAGATCGTTCCATGATGCCTCGCTTAAGTTATGAGCTTCGCGCTAGAATTATGAATATGTGGAGAGCGAATTTCCCTGTGAAGGAGATTGTTGAGAGATTAGCAGAAGAAGGAGTCAAAACATCCAGGACTGCCATCTATAACTTGCTGTCAAAATTTCAGAAAACCAACTCTATAGCTGACATCAAGCGACGACCACGTTCAAGGCGACTAGATGAAGAGCATTACAGGTTTGTGGATGAGACAATGGCCCAGAACACTGATCTTTCGTCAAGACAGCTCTACACCGTGTTCAAGACCGCCTACCCTTCAACAGAGGCATCGTTATCGACCATCAAGAGAGCTCGTCGTGACCTTTGGTGGACTATGAAAAGAACAAGGTACTGCCAGCTCATAAGTGATGTAAACAAAGAGAAGAGAAAGGAGTGGTGTCTTGACATGGTGATATCAAATGATCTTGAATTGAGTGATGTGATATGGACAGATGAATGCTCAGTGCAATTAGAATCACACCGGAAGATAACATACCATAAGCGTGGAGAGTCTTCAAAGATGGTCTGCAGGCCTAAACATCCTCCAAAGGTACATGTGTGGGCTGGAATATCTGCTGAGGGTGCAACAGCAGTAGTCATCTTTACTGGCATCATGACCGCTACCAGGTATACCGACATTTTGGATGCAGCACTGCTACCTTTCATTGAAGAACATTATCCTACACATCATCGTTTCCAACAGGATAACGATCCCAAGCACACCAGCAGATGGGCCCAAAATTACTTTCAGGAAAATGACATCAACTGGTGGAAAACGCCAGCCTCCAGCCCAGACCTGAACCCCATCGAAAATGTCTGGGGGACAATGAAGAACTATCTCCGGTCCACTGTGAAGCCATGGAATACTCATGAGCTGCGCATGGGCATTAAGGAATTCTGGAAGACCATGACTCCAGAAGTATGCAAGCGGTATGTAAGACACTTACGGAAGGTTATCCCCAAGGTCATAGAAGTTGAAGGTGCTCCTAGTGGATATTGACATATATTACGTGTACTCTTATGCTTGTGTACCTACATAATGCAGTGTCATGCATTTCATACCTTGTTCAAACCTGTGTCAATGATTAAGATTTAATTAATTCTTTTTAACAATAATATTATTATAAAATAATACTGCAATTACAAGTAATAATTATTGTGTAATCTATAATAGTTTAATACTTGACTTTGTCATGAAATGATACAATATAATCTACTTGGGTCTATAGAGACGTCTATTAGCTTCATCTATTGCACCCCTACACTTGGACCATGCTGACTCTTGTGTCTCTTTTTGGTCAAGCGGGTACATCTTGAAGGTGATTGATTTGATGTACTCCACCTTGTCTACATCAAGCTTAGCCTTTCCAAGCTCCCCATTCACATTGCTGGTTTCCCGCTCAGCTTTGGTAAAGAGTTTGCGCATCACATTTGTAGCAAAGTTCTGTCTGGAGGCACTAACATAGCGAAGATTAAGTATAACACCTGGATCAATTGGGACAGTTAGTAGCTCGGTGTCATCGTCAACCTTCTTACGAGAAGCCTTGGCGGTCTTGACTGCACCTGGGGTGGTTTTGGATGCTGCCTTGGTTGAAGTAGGGGTGGTCACTGAGGCTGCCTCCGTCAGAGCAGTAGAGGTAGTCTTGGATGCTGCCTTGGTCGAAGTGGGAGTGGTCACTGAGGCTGCCTCCGTCAGAGCAGTAGAGGTGGAATTGGAGGCTGGCATGGCGAGTGCAGCAGATGGTAGTGTGAAAGCAGCCTCAGAACATGTGGTAGTAGATACTTTAAAAGCAGGCTTTGCTCCTGCTTTAGGGGTGTGATCAGTGAATGAGTCTGACTTGTACCAGGAGGCATCCATCGCTGGTGTGGAGCATGTCGGAAAACAAACAGAGAGTTGTCTTGGTTCCGCAGTCACTGGCGTTGGTGGGCACACCTGCTTCAGCTCAAGAGCAAGGTGGTCCTGTTTCTTCTTGATATCTGAAGGAGTAGACATAATCGCATCCATCTTTTTCCCCATGGTGACAGCAAGGTTGTGAATAGCCTCCATCACCTCAGCATGATGAGAACACTGTAATTACATTGTACATGTACATGTAAGAATAGAATGTACTGTTGCATGCCATAGCACAAGTATATATACGTACACATTTGTATAATATATTATGTGTATAATAATACAATAGCTGTACATGTAGCATGAATTCTATTACTGTGTGTGGTTAGTAGTGTACTATACATGCATGTACATGTACCTAATATACCTTGCAATCACTAGCAGATTTCCTGTCTTTAACTGGAATACATGTATCAGGGTGGTTGTGTGTACAGCCAGTGCTATCATCATATACAGTGATCACCTGAATACAATGGAATGTAAAGTGTATGCATGGTATCTGGCTTGTACATCAGAATATCAACATACCGTAAACTCTGGTTATTAAGCGCACCTCGCTATTAAGCGCACATTATTTATTAAGCGCATGCCCTCTTCTTGTCATAAGCTATTGTTTATTAAGCGCATGCGCTTAATAGGCGTGGCGTTCTATGCACCTGAATTTGACCGGCTGGAAAATATTTGGAGTCAGGTATCTTTGGAGAAATGATGGCCACGAATAACGTTATCATGCAAGAAGATCGATAAATCGCCAGCACTCGTCATCTTGAGCGCAAATGTAAACGCTAAAGTGCTCGATCGATCGAGCGCTAGTGCTAGCGGGCCTCGCATCCATCACGTGCCCAAACGTTTGGGGGCGTGGTTATGTGCCATATAAGCGCATATCCTTTATTAAGCGCATACTGTCATTCCGTTTACCGCTATAAGCGCATGCGCTTATTAACCAGAGTCTACGGTACCTTGCGCGGAAAGGTTCCAGTGAGAACCACATCATCATCTTCACTGCTGGAAGAGCTGGAAGAGGATAAATCAGGAATGCAATCTGGCTCTCTAGATGGTGCAGGGTGGGCTGGTGGAGGGATGAGAAGGAGGGCTTGGGCAACTGTGCGTGGGGATGGATGAGTGGGGTGGGATAGTTCACTATGCTCTCTCGTTGGTGGAGGAGGGGTATCTGGCTGTGAGGGTGCAACAGGTGAGTGATGCAAGTCACTGGGTTGAGAACGACTCGGGGATTTCTGTCTATCTTGTTGGGTAGATGGATGTGAGGGGATGGATAATCGGTCATCTGTTTGAGCCTTTGGCTGTTTTGGAGGCGACCCTATGTCAAGTTCAAAGTCTTTCATCTTGCCTTGGGTTTTCTTTCCCTTCTTTTGGCTTTTTTGCCCTTTCTGCTGTTTCTGTCTTGCCTTCTCACCAGCTTTCTTTTTCTTTGTCAGATGCATTTTCTTCTTAGGTGGTCTATTTTCTTTATCAGCCTCACTGGAGCCATCTATCGATTTGAGTAAGTCCTTCTCAGCTCTCTTCACGGTTGCTTCGTCCCCAACCACAAGTACCTTTGCTGCATATTCAACACCATTCCAATCCACCCGGCACTCGTCACCTACGAGTGGTAGAGGAGGCTCCAGTATGTTCTTGTGTTTGATGACGGTGATACATTCATCGCACTCAAACTTGACAAGGTAGTGGCTTGAAGGTGCGGTGGAACTCTTCAGTTGCTTTACAGACTGTCGCAAGGTCCCTGATAGTCTTTCAGATTCTTCAGCCATAGTCCAGCTTTCTCAAGGTAGTGGAGATACTTGATTGATGTTTTTTTCTTTGAAAGAGTTAGTAATAGCGCTTCTTTGCTGACAAGTAACATACCTTAGCCTAAGATTCTCGTTTTATACTTTCTGTTTGACAGCAGTTGAGTAGTGGCAACCTTTGACCTGCACACTAACAACAATTAATTACACGCCACGCGCGCGTGCGCGCGCTAGCGCAATGCAAATCCGCACGCGCACGCGCACACGAGCACTCGCACACTCATGCATGTACTGTATTACTCGTAGCGCTCGTGTATCACTTGCGTGTGTTGCGAGTGTAATAATGCGCGCGCAAATGTAATTCGCTCAGTACTCGCGCGAGTATGTCAAGTTGGCTGTGACCTGTACTGTATTAGAGAGGCGCATTAATTAGATCGGATATGGTAGACCCTTCAGGGCCACGGTAATAAGCAGAACTGTTTTATGACTTGAAGACCCTTTCCAACACTGAGCTTGAGCATATGTAATCGCATCAGCATACCGTATAGCGGCAAATTTTCATTGGTGCTAATTTTCGTATGATTGACCAAAACACCCTTAGAATAAATTTTCGTACTTTGTAATTTCGTATGTTTGCTGTGGGAGATTGCGCGCATGCGCAGCTGATAGCACTCACACTTACGTGCGGTATATGGTAACGCTAACATCACTGGCTTCCTTGATCGTAATCAATGCTGATGACGGTCCATTGGAACCAGAAAGGTCACCCCGTTTCGACTCCTTGGCAAAGAACTGATAAAGAGACATCGTTCAGTGAGCTAGCCTTGCATTTAGCACCAGCTGCTAATAACGCCATGGTAGGCGTATAGGTCGAAGGTCACTCGTGAAAGGAAAACAATTCGTACGTTCAAATTTTCGCACTTAATTTTCGTATAGGGGATGGAGCATACAAAAATTAGCACCATACGAAATTTTCCCGCTATGCGGTAATATTCTGGCAATAGAGTTGATAAATAAACCGCAGGCATGCTGAACAGAAAATGCACGTTTTGTAGCACTAGTAAGCCTTTTGAGTAATTTTAAGCGTGTATAAACCAGTTTTTCACTGATATCTATTGATTGATTGTGCTAACAGCATGTACAGATGCCTAGGAGGCGAGATATGGCGATTTTCGTGCCAACGACAATGACGACAACAGACGGACACACTGATTGCTTTATCCCTTGCCCATGGTAATAATAATTTTCTTTTCTGAAACAAGCAATATCTGCCCAGTAATGGTATTGAATCGTGAAATTTGGCACGGATAGCTACAGGTGAATATGGAAACTGATTCTAAAGTTTGTCATCTGTTTTCATTTTTAAGGTATCACCAAAGTGTGTGGGCGTGAGGTGGGGGACGTGACACCTAAACCACCTTAAAGTCATAAGTGAGGTGCATGTTATGTGACCACGCCAATTGTCCAGGTCTCAGGGGTGTGGCTGCTAGAGCCGAAATTGTTCCTCAATGGACCGGAAGCCGAGCGGAAGGGAGGGGCCAGACTACACCCAAAACAGCACCACCCTGTGCCTCAAGGACCACCATTCTCAATCTAGTCCTGACTGGCCACCGGATGTCCACCAGAAGCCCACAATCAATCCCAATTAAAACACATAGCTTCCTCAAGGCCAAAACACACACAAACACTTCAAGGCCATTCTGCCACACCGCCAACACAAGAGCTCATCTCATTTCCTGTGTGGGTGGCGTAACAACACCACGTCATTGCAACCACATCCGCTTCAAACCATCGTCAGCTTCCGTCCAGCCGTACGGTCCCCTCGATCACACCAGCATACAGTGCCTCATTAACATGGCCTCACCTTTGACCTCCTGCCGCGCCCCCAAAGGGATCTGTACAATATTACACTATTCAAAGATTTACTCCAGCACTGACTGGTAGAAAAGAGTGTAGGGGTACACTCTTTCTTGCCAGTGTTATTCGGGAAATTGGGGGTTAAAATAGTGTGGGGGTACACAAAAAAGGTCGATGCCCGCGTATTACTGGGAGGAAATAGTGTAGAGGTACACTCTTTCCTGCCAGTATAACGGGAAAGCTGCTTCCTCCCAGTCAGTATATACTCCAGTTTTGACCAAATTGGGTAAAGGTCGTCACTTTTATATGCACGCGTGGCCCTGCCCCTCGCGTAGCACGTGGGCGGAAAACATTGCAAATGCAAGGCTTCCCAATATGGAGAAACTTCAAAGGGTCGTAATTTTAATTCTAAGGTGTGAATCAGAATTATCTGTCATCAAATCTCATATTCTGCATGCCCGTATAAAAATTATCCCCCCAAGTGCTCCCAATTCCCCCAAACATTATTGCAGAAATATTTTTTTTCAAGGAGACCACAAACTAAGCAGGAAAAAATTGTCCAGAAACCATGATATAGTTGAGCTGAATACTTAGTAGAGCCATACAATTCAAGCAGGCAGCCTATACTACTACAATTTTGGCCAAATTGGGTAAAGGTAGTCACGTTTATGTGCGTGCGAGGCCCCGCCCCTCACGAATCGCATGGGTGGGAAACATTGCAAATGCATGGTTTCCCCATATAAACATATGAGAATACTTCAAAGTGCCATAACTTTAACTCTAAGGTGTGAATCAAAATTCCCTGCCATCATTATTTAATATTGTCGGTTAAACCCCTCCTCGCACTTGTGAAAGAATTCCACAATAAAAGCTACATGTACAATCTTTAAGTGGACCAGGTACATTGTGTGTGTATTATACTAGTCCCATACTTACCAACTTCATGAACTAGTAGGAATGACAGTCACAGGCACAAATCGAAAGGGGTTCCTACAGCAGTGAAGAGGTGGCCAGTTGTGAATGTCCATGCCTGTCGGTCTGATGACAGCAGTATGACATCTTCATGCTCACCTGGATAAGCAAAAGATTGTGAAGCTGAAGAACATACATGTACATGTACATGTGCGTATCCTAAGTGTAGGGGAAGTACATACATGTACACAAGTGATGCCTTATTATAAAAACTAGAGCTCTCTCGAGCATAAAACCCTCGGCGCGTTGCATGGCATTAGCTACATGCTTCAACAGTTGCATGCAGAAAAGGGCTGGGGCCAGGGCGAGACAGGGATGAGGCTAATGTTATACTTGCACAGCAGTATTATTAAAGGTTGAACGGCTCATACGTAGCAGCAACAACCCTAGTGTGTTGTATCCAACTCCACACTGTGGTGTCAACATCAACTCAATTTCCCTCACTGTAGCCTAACCTTCAATTTTTGGGAACTTAGCTAGCTACATCTTAACTTGAAGGACTATAATGCAAAGCTTTGGCACAAAACTGAAGTACACTAAGCAGGGTTTCATCCAGTGGGGGGGGGGGGGGGGGGGGGGGGTGGTGGACAGGGGGGAAGCTTCCCCTCCAAACTCCCTAGCTTCCCCCCCCCCTAAAAATTTGACTTTAATTAAATTAAGCATCATAATATCACAGTAAATCACCAAATAAAATCACTAGCATTTGTTTTTGATCAAAAATTATCTGAAAAAATAATAATATGAAAGAATAATTAAAATACGTCCCTACTCATTTATCGCGCTTCCACCCCAAATTTATTTATATTGCTGGATGAAACCCTGCTAAGCAATATTGCATGTCCAATATTATTGCAACTCACTTGGGTTCAAGCACTGTAATGCCATGCATGCATACAAGCCAGAGAGTCAAAGGGTACCACAAGAATACAGGCAGCTAAACCTTAGCTAATTAGAGTTGAAAAGAAGCCACTGGCATACCACAATCGCTAGATGATGTACCTGTGCATGCGCAGAGGGTTAATAGACGTATATAGCATGCATGCAGCCTATTGATACATTAAGTAATGCTATCACTAGCTTGGGCAAAGTCAAGAAGGTTAGAATCGGCAAATGATACCAAAACTGGCGAACAAAGCATTTTTGGAGAAATCCACACAAATGATGTGTTTGGAATGCCATAAGGAACCTTACAACACCGCAAATTGGACTTGCAAACGAGGTATGTAGCAGCTAGTGTGGTAATAGACAGACAGAGAGATAAGTAGAGAGACATACAAACCAACTACCGTAACCCTCGTGCATGTGCCGAGGGTAAATTATGTTTACGTTACATGCACAGTAATAATATTCTACATATGTACATGTACATGCCACATATACATACACCACTCACATGTCCACTTACAATAGATCCAGCCAGATGAAGTTGTAGCCAATAGAATCAATGGAACACCCCTGGGTGATGATGCTGTTTGTCGATAAACTGGATCAGTTTGACAGCTATAGATTGTTATACACGAGTGCATGTGAAGTGGTGGAGGAATATGCTCCAGGTCGCCATCAATTTTCTATATCACTTATAAGACGTCAGCATTGCAAGGGCAGCGATCATTGAAATATCCCATCAGGCTCTGATATCAATAGCTTACCGAGGTCCACCACCGTCTTGGAGTTGCTATAGAAGGGTTGCTATGGAGGAGTGGAAATGGACTGACTGTTGTGTATGTAGTGATAGAACACAAGGAGATAAAGTGATGGTACACCACTGCTGTAGTACCATTGTGCTACCTGCCTGCAGCACCAAGCCTACCCTGATTCCCAGGCCCTTCAAAAGGAGGAGAAAGGGCCTGGTACACACTGCACAAGCATGCGCTGGGGTCTCCAAATGTAGTGACCGGTCGCATTACCATAGTGATCATTCATGGGTTCTGCATGACGTACAGTTCTATGGACGATAAATGGAGAGTATACGATAGTATCCGATTACCCCACATTTTTCTGGGGTCCCCCGGCGTATGCGCATGCAATGTGTATCAGGCCCTTTCTCCTCTGTTTAAGGGGCCTGGGTACGAGGCTACACCAAGCCCTCCCTCTTCCAGGGTTTGAGGTCTATCACACTCAAAGGAACTATCGTAGCTACTTAGCCATGTTATTACTAATCTAGCTAGCTACATCACAATAATATATACTTATTGCCATAGTAGAACGACGATACCGGGAAATATCACGAGTTCATTGCCGCGTATTGTTACGAGTGCGAAGCACGAGTAACAATGCAAAAGGCAATGAACGAGTGGTATTTCCGAGGTATCATCATTCTACTATGGCAATAAAGTATTTATCGTATAATATTTAAGAAGCCTATTCTGTACTGGAGCTTTAGTAGTTCGAGCGGTAAAGCTAAGAAGGGACTGCTTTAAGTTTTGGCGATGGCCGCCGTCATTTCAGGCACTGAAGACTAAGGCGTATAGCTAAGTAAGGTAAGGGCAGCGGCACCGTGGCTCATTTATCTAACTCGGGCAACAAAAATGACTGATAGCAGCAACTCACTTTCTTCTCTGGCGCTCAACGTTCAACCATTGTCATGATTGTTCAATGTTTCAACACTGCATATATGGCGATCATGTGACGAACACGACTGATACGGATTTTGCACGTGACGAACACGACTGATATGGGAAATTATCATACGTGTTTCCACCCACTCATTTCCCATATGTTTGAATTACGGGTCAAAGTTCAATATGCGATAATAATTCATATCTTGCGTACTTACACTGTACTGAACGAGCTGATACTTTCTAGATGTTAAACTCCTCACAGTGTGACACTGCTGTCACCTGTGGCACTCGATTAGATGCTCTAGTCATCGAGCACCAATCATAACAAATACTACTGCTTATCATACTTCAAGTTTCTACTTTGTACACACACGCACACATTCTGTTCGTGATTTATGATTAAACTAGCGTACCTTCCATTGACTTTTCTCGTTACAAACTAGAGGATCGCTTCAGTTGACGACCATTGGTCCTGTTCATCTTGCCCAGTGTTGCTTCCAAGCCTTTCCATAGGCTTCATTTTCTCCTTTTACCGCCCAAAGCAACCGAACACGACTATCACGCCAACGAACTTGACCTCATTCTCCTAGGTGCCACCTCAGAGCTCGTTCATTACATTTTTTAATTTAGGTGGGCGTCACCGTACGCGGAAATGTCACAGCATGTGATGAAAAATGTACCGGCGCTATGCACGTACGTACAAGCAGGGGCTTTCCCCATGGCTCTGACACAACAAACATGGCGTTTTCTTAGATGTGAAAGTGAAATTTAAAGTTTTGATACATTTTATTTCTTTATTTCTTCCATTCTTCACCTGCATATAAAAATTATTGTTCCATAGGCCCCAAGAATTATTTATTTATATTACGTTACATTACTCATACGGAAATTCTTTATCTTAGTGTGTAACAAGCTAAACCACAACCTAAGATAAAAGATTTTTATTTAGTTAACGGCATCTCACCATTTCCTATCATACATGTCTGCTACAATAGATGCGTAACGTATATCTGAGAGTGACTTGGGGCTTGTATATGTAATCATCCCCCAGTCTAGATCCAACGCTAAGGAGCATCACCCATGGAATGTTGTTGGTGTATTTAGACTGCCTTCCCAGCATCACTGGCAGTGAAAAAAAAAGATGGAAAAAAATTGGCGTCGGGTGGGATTCGAAGCACTGCATGCATTTGACGCTGGTTGGCAGACACTGAGCTTAACCATTGCACCATCTGGACAGTAGTAATTTCCTTCATACTTTAGTGGTCAGAAACTACTATGACTCATATTTCAAAACTGAAAGTAAAAATCAAAAATCTCGGAAGATTAAATTTTTCTATTTGATCCACTCTACATGCTGATATAAAAATTATTGCACAATACCTTTTCCTGTGCTTCAAATGACATTATATTACATTAATTACAAGCTAAACCACAACCTAAGATAAAATAAATTTATCAAGCAGTAATTAGTTAACAGTATATCACCATTTCCTATTATACATGTATGCTACAATAGGTCAGGTATGTCAGGAGCGCATGATAAATAATGAAGAGGAGGAGGGGAAGGGAAGGAGTGCGAAGCGCCCACGCGAAAGATTAGAATTTCAAATTTTTCTCACAGTAGTCGCGTTACTAAGTTTAGAATAATGGTGCAACATGCATGGCGCTAACCGGTCAGATGCTAGACGAGTCAGCAATTTTTACAATAGACACGAGAAGCTAGTCATGCCTGGGAGACTCAGTGGAGCTCGTCTGCAAACCGAAAGAAGTAGCAGTATCCCCCGATCGTTCTGATTTAACACCCCCTCTCCAAACACGTGATCGGACTCGATGAGTACGTACTTTCTGTCTATTAATTATACGTACTTACTTTCTCTTGGTATGGATCAACTTGTTTGGTATCTGTGCAGTACTAATAGCTCGCGATCGCAAAGCCAGTCTTGTCCACAGCGACTTGCTTCTTGTCCATTGTCCAACGCAAAAATTGCTGACTCGTCTGACATCTGGCCGGTTAGCGCCATGCGCGTTGCGCCATTGTTCTAAACTTAGTAACGCGACTACCGTGGGAAAAATTTGAAATTTTAATCTTTCGCGTGGGCGCTTAGTGCTCCTTCCCTTCCCCTCCTCCTCTTCATTATTTATCATGCGCTCCTGGGTATGTTGTAAGGCAGAAAATCTAAGTTGTAAATATTGATTACTATGCCCACTATAACGTCAATGCGTAACGTATATCTGAGAGTGACTTGGAGCTTGTATATTCTGTAATCATCCCCCAATCTAGATCCAACTTAAGGAGCATCGCCCATGGAATGTTGTTGGTGTATGTAGACTGCCTTCCCAGCATCACTGGCAGTGAAAAAAACGGTGGAAAAAAATTGGCTCCGGGTGGGATTCGAACCAGTGCACACATTTGACAATGGTTGGCAGACACTGAGCTTAACCATTGGACAGTGGTAATTTCCTTCGTACTTTAGTGGTCGGAAACTACTACAACTCGTATTTCATAACTGAAAGTAAAAATCAAGAATCTGAGATGATTAAATTTTTATATTTGATCCACTCTACATGCTGATTAGCCTCGTCCCCGGGCCTTCTGAGGGGGGAGGGGGAAGGAAGGCCTAGTATCCACTGCATGCGCATGCACTACATTTTCCGTATAATTTATCGTAAAGTGTCCGTACACTAATTTCTACCACGTGCTGACAAGTGAAACGGTCCATGTGTCTAAAGAATACGGAATGACCTCCCGACCTTTGTACTAATGATCACGCTAAACGCGTGCCCACGCTGTTCAGAGGCCTTTGTCGATTGATGGACAATATTGCTCAGGCCACCTCGAAATCTCGCTCGAACTTCCAACTGTCTAAGCCTGCCATTACTAGGTACGTTGAGCACGATGCATTAAGGTCAAAGGACAAGTATACTAGGCAGTATCCGTACGTAATCGAATTATTCAGAATCTGAATAATAACAGCGCATGCGCATGCAGTGGATACCAGGCCTTCCTTCCCCCTTTCCCCTTGGGGGGAGTTCGGGTGCCTAAGGGTGGTCGTGGCTCAGTGGTAGAGTGCTGGCGGCTTAAGTCAGTGGCCCTGGGTTCGATTCCCGGCGGCTGCCCGGATTTTTTCTCTTCCAGCTAGCTTTAGGATGTAGATGGGATGATGCATGCCTGTAGTGCTCTAGTAGAGTTCGGCTGCTATCAACACAGGGTTCTGTGATGCTCTAGTACAGTTTGGCTGCTATCAACACAGACAAGTGAGAGTGTGTGTGCCCATCCTTGTTAAGCTAAGAACTATCATGATTGCTACAATAGGTCAGGTATGTCACAAAATTTGTGTTCGCACAGTTAAGGCAGAAAATTCAAGTTGCAAACATTGATTATTATGCACACTATAATGTCGTAATACCTTGTACTAATGTATATCTGAGAGTGATTTGGGGCATATACATGTACTCATCCTGGCCCTAGGTCCAACGTAAGGAATGTCGGCTATGGAATGTTTTTGGTGATGGTACCGTAAATTTGGTGATTTGGCGATATCAATAATTTGCACACATCCCATACTAAATTTAAACTCACTAATTTTGCAATAACAACTAACGTGTATGTAGACTACTTTACAAACATCACTGACAGTGAAAAAAAAGATGGAAAAAAATTGGCCCCAGGCGTGATTTGAACCAGTGCACACATTTGGCACTGGTTGGTAGGCACTGAGCTTAACCATTGCACCGTCTGGATAGTAATAATTTTATTCATAGTTTAGTGGCCAGAAACTACTATGACTCGTATCTCAAAATTGAAAGTGAAAATCAAAAATCTGAGACGATTAAATTTTTACATTTGATCCACTCTACATGCTGATATAAACATTATTGCACAGTACCTTTTCCTGTGCTTCAAATGAATTATTTACATTACATTACACGCTCACATATTCATTACAGTAGTCTGTTTGTCTATCTGTTTGTGTGTTACCAGTCTACTGACTGCATATAAAGTTTATGAACATACCAGCCAACTTCACGCTGATCTCCAAAGGTTTTCAACTTTGGGATTTCACTATGAAGCATTTGTTGAAGAGTTATGGCTCTATTCATTCTTTTTAGCTTGTGAGTCCGCCATTTTTTTGTGATATATTATACTATTTACACGTATATGCTAAACTATATATTAATAGCATGTACTATCTATTTATACCACTTACTATTAATAGGTACCCTCGTGGTACATCGCACATGCACTATATGCAGCTCATCTCGTTTGTGCACGTGCTAGTTCACAGTCTAGCGCCTGAAGCTTGCTATATCTGTGCTGATTTTGTTCGTCTCACTCTCTGTTTCAAGATTGTTAACCCCCCTGAGCATAATAGATTATACCTAAGTTAACAAAAGTGTGTTCTGTTAGTGTGAATGTGAAGAAGTCTGTATGTGATGTGGTCATGCTATTGTACTGTTGCGTAAAATCTCCATTGATGCAACTAGAAAAAGCAAAAGAATAGCTATATGAGATGTAAGAGAGCATCCGAAAGCCCAAGTAAAAGCATGTCAAGACGAGAGCTATATATATTACATGTTGATCTATCGAATCAAATCCTCAGCTATATCACAGTACGTGCCTAACGATGGTCATCCTCACAAATTTGTACCCATGTGGCACTCCACCGAGCGTTTTGCACCATGGTGCTTCATCTTAGGTTGCAACTTAATTAGAATTTAACAAGACCACACACTAAGCAGAAAAAATGGTCCAGAAACCACCACATAGTTGAGCTGGATACATAGTAGAGCCTTACAATGCAAGCAGGCAGCCTATACATCAATTTTGACCAAAGTTGGTCGTCAAGTTGATGTGCACGTGTGGCTCCGCCCCTCACATAGCGCGTGAGCGGAAAACATTGCAAATGCATGGCTTCCTATACAAACGTATGGGAAAACTTCAAAGACCATAACTTTAATTCTAAGGTGTGAAATTCCCGTGTCAAATCTCTAGTTTCAACCCATTTTGCGTGCCCATGTAAAAATTATCCCCCTAAGTGCTCCCATGAATTAGATTATTTCATTATTTAAATTAGCTTTTTTTCTACTTAGTGTGTATTTAAGTCATTGCGATTAATAGTTAAGAAAGAATGCTTAACTTGATCTTGCTATGATGTGGACAATTATCGGTGATTTTCTTTAGGGGCCACTTCCAGTCGCTAGTTACACGTGCATAATCATCCCTGGCACTTTCTGGACACGCCCACCTTTGACCAAAAGCACTTGTATGGCCTCTTCGGCCCCGCCCCTCATGACTTGCTAATTAAATTAGTCTATCCTCATGCTCACGCCCACGCACTTTAATGCAGTCAAGTCGGGCCAAATTGCAAATCCAATAATAATAATTTAATTTTAATTTATTATTATTATTATTATTATTAGTATAAGTGCATGTTTATGTTTGCGAATCTATTAATATTATTGTAAAATGTAGGAACTCGTAATTCGCAATTAATAGGTACTAGCAATTAAAACCTGACTTACGGTATGCCACTTTAAGCATTTGTGACCGTCCACGAGAAAACCATGCATAATGCACTAAAAATTTTTTGAGCTAAGGCCACCATTATCAACTATAACCTTTGAACTATTGCTCCAGCAAATTTGAGGTCTCTAGCCCGTATAATCATAGAGATATGAGCAAAAATGTACCGGATCACCTGTACTAAAGTTTTGCAAAAAAATTGCAGTGAACATTGCTATGTACATTGCACACGGTCCATATACTCGCTGTTTATGGTACATACGTGGCCCCACCCACCAAGTCAGTGAGCTGGCTAGCTGCCAAAATTCTCAAACGAGAGCAGCAGCCAACTTTTCGAACAAGAAGACAAGCGTTTCTAAAGATCGTTAGTACAAAAATTCGAAGAAAGAAGTGACTGTAGAGATCTTTTCTGTGTGCAGCTGCCGTGCTTGCCTACCTGCAACTGTGGCAATGGCTCTGTATCATGGACAGCCAATGTTAGCTACACGGCCGACTTCTTCGAGCCATAACTCGGTATGTATATGGCATTCTAGAAGCTACAAAGCAGATTTTTGTGTAGAGGAATGATTTCTCTATTGATCTATACAAAAAAGTGAAATTTGATAGTTATCACCATAGATGACTATTTTGGCCTGTATCTCAGATTGATATTTAGCGCATTATGCATGGTTTTCTCATGGACAGTCATATTTGATGGATATGTAACATTGCATGACTTAAGTATGCTACTTACATACATAGTAACCCTTTACCATATTGTACAATGAAGCTACTAGGGATGTGCTAATTGTTTCATATAGCAATCATGAAACTCACCCGGCTCTAATAATTAGCTAACTAAGATACACAATGACTATTCATGATGTATAGAGTATGACACACTTCCTGTGCTTTTCAAGATACCTCACTACAAACCACTGCCATGCTCACAAGGTCAGGGTTCATAGAACACAATAGCAGCTGCTAATAACGAGAAGAGATTTTCATAAGTAATATGCATTGTGTGCACTTAATAACCAGAAGTTATATTGTATGCACGTCTTCATTACAGTGCTTGATGAGAAGCCTCAGCTGCATCAGTTGCAACTTCTCTGTAGAGACCATGTTGTCGTTAATGTAATCAGAGCAGTAGCACCATCCTGGGAAAAGTTTGCGTTGTATTTAATGATGGAAAGAAGCGTGATTGATAGATGGAAAATAAATACCAATGAATTTGAAGATGCTACCAGAAAACTATTCGGTCATTGGTTAGATGGTAATGGACGTCAGCCCATTTCTTGGAAAACGCTGATCCAGGCTTTACATGAAAGTGACCTTCCCATCGTTGCCATAAAGGTAGAAGAAATTCTAACTGGCCATTCAGGTAAAATACGTCATCTATATACAGATAAAGCAAAATGTCATGCAATTTCTAGATGCAAAGATGATGTGTGTGCATATTATGATAGCCTAATCCAGTGCAGGATGTGCTAACAAAACTCGTTATGGGCTATTTTGATATCGTTCAACATTTAACTTAAGAGGATTTTAATATGCCCCGGATCCCATGACTAATCCCCAACTTTTTATTTTAGACTATCCATATGTACATTAGAGGTGCATGCATGAGTAATACTTCGCTATCTTGTAGGATACTGTCTGGATAATAATTTAATTAAATTTATAATAGTTGTCCGTGCAAAACATCCATTGGAGAAATTAGCTGAAGAAGCAGCAGAGAAGCGTCCTCGACTTGAAAGAGAACCCAGCAAAACAAGTGTCGTTGATTCTCACTTGAAACACAGACCAAGATTGTCTGCATTCTATTCCCACCAACCTGAGGTTCCTGAGGGCACATGGCCGCCAGTCAAGAAAACCCAGTATATAAACTTAGCACTCATTAGAACGGAACAGGCAATTGACTTTAACAAGGAATTCTTGCGTCAGACGATTCGTGGTTCTATCGATGACATTATGAAGGACAAGGATGACATCAAGTATGACGAGGTGTTTACAGAGGTAGAGGAGGGTGCTCGGTTGTTATTCGAAGGAAGGCCCGGGTGCGGCAAGACAACCATGATGAACAAAGTATCACAAGACTGGGCTAAATGGAAGATCTTCTCTTCATGTCTACTCTTTTTGGTTCATCTACGGAGGTTTGGGAATCGATCAGATATTGATCTTGAAACTGTTCTTCGCTCTACTCCTGTTGAATTTTCTGATGAAGAATTCCAAGAACTAGTTGCACAGATTGAAAGCAATCAAGGGAAAGACATTGTATTTGCACTGGATGGGCTGGATGAATATTGCCCAGATAAGAAAGAAATGAAGACAACCTTCGTGCACAAACTAATTAAAGGACAAATCCTTCCAAGATCTGTAGTGATTGTGGCATCACGTCCAGCTGCTTCTCAGAAATATCGAAGAGATTCTACCAGATGTATTGAGGTGCTTGGATTTTTAAAAGAGCAAATATACGAGTACATAGATAGTTATTTTGATGGAAATGAGGACAAATACTCATTAGTGCTTGGACTTAGGACATACCTGGAGCATCATCCCAATGTCATGCACATGTGCTACCTTCCCCTACACATGGCAATGGTCGCGTATCTTTATGAAATTGAAGGTGCTTCTCTTCCTCAAACTGAGACTGAAGTCTATCGCCACTTCACACTGTTAACTTTACTACGATCTATTCGTAAGAGAAATGACACAGAGATGGAAATTGATGATGAAGAAGAATTTTATTTCTCATCCTTTGATGATTTGCAGCCAGAGGATAGAAGCATATTTGACTGTATTCTCAAATTTGCTTACGAAGCCACTGTAGTCAGTCCACAGCAGGTATTCTCAGCTGAAGAAGTCAGAAAACTCACCAGTAGGCGATCTAATAACACTGATAATTCACTTGGCTTAGTAGTTGTCGATAAGTATTTTGTCAGGTATGGACTCAAGGAGATTTACACCTTTCTACATCTTACCTTTCAGGAATTCCTATCTGCTTGTCATATTGTACAACTTGATTCTCAAGCCCAGGAGGAGATTATTTTAAAGTATGGCAGTGGTAAAAGCTTAGGAGTTGTTTGGAAATTTTACTGTGGAATGACACACTTTTCTGATGAAAAAATGCACACTTTCGAACAGTTGGTTGAAAAAACAAAATCTGAGGTACTTCTTCATCTTCACTGTGCTCACGAATCACAACAGGATATCTTATGTACACACACAATAAACTCATATGATTCAAAGATTGTCTTGAATTCATTGTCGCTCAACTCTGCTGACTTCACTGCTCTGGGTTATGTACTCACTCATTCTAGTGTTCCTGCTACTGAACTTGCCATCACTTCATGTAACATTGGTCCTGAAGGTCTCTCTGCATTGGAGAAGGCAGTCAATGTATCACCCCCTCCTGCTCTGAAAACATTAAGGTGTTTCTAGTCTAGATTGATGTTTTTGGAGTAACTTGATTATACCCATAAATTTTCCATGCAGTCTTCATGGAACAAAGGTTAAGAAAGTGATTCCCGAATTATGTAGTGTTGTGACGAAATTCCGAGATTTGCATAATCTTATGTAAGAAATTCATTGAGTAAATGTAACTATGTCATGTAGGTAATTACCGCACTCTATGATTGTCACTACATCTGTGTGTTGTACTCAGTTTTTCCCGCTGTGGCATCATAAAGAGATCTGTGAGTGAAATGGCTGAAATGTTGCCAGCATTGGAGTCAGTAGAGCAGCTAGAGTAAGTTGCCATAGTGTGCCCATGCATAATTTGCAATTTTGGCCAGCATGGGTGTTTACCCGGGATATATAACTTCCATACATTTGTATACTAGGGGAATGCACAGCATTGTGAGGCGAGCCTGAGCGACAGTGAGCATATTTATGTTGCACCACACCCAACTATAGGCTGCAGGATGTAGGCTGGCCTCTCTCTCTTCTGCCGACTCCATGGCTAGTCTCTCACGTTGACACGCACTAACTTCCAGTAGCCTAGGCTCGACTAAATCAGCGACAAGTCCATCACGCCTTTGTTGCAAGGATAGCTGCCTCTGTTCCTGAACGCTCTGAGCAGCACAGCTGTAAAGCTGAGGCTGCGATTGACAACGAACTCTGTCTCGCTCTCGCCTCCTCTGGAGCCTTAGTTCTCACTGGTTTATGCTTTGTTCAGCGTTCATAGCTAAAGACACTAGTGTAAATTTGCAAGTAGCTGAAGTTGAATTAGAACAGCATACATATGAAATCCAGAATGACCGGCATTGGGAGGGGCGTAACTAAGGAAGGACTGACGACGTACCATATATACATACATATATATCTCATTCACGAAGTTTGTTCCCGTTTATGTGGGGCTCGCTCAGGCTTGTCCCAATAAGCTGTTACGTTGACCCTTTGAAATGTGCTACATTGGGAGTGGGCGCTTGTCCAGAATACTATGGTAATTGAAAGTTGTAAGTATAGCTACTGTAATATAATAGCCTTGCTTCTATCATGAGCTTATAAGTGCTGCTAAGCGGTCCTCTGCTATAATATTATATGCTAGTCAATTTTGCCATTCTAGGGATAAACATATATAAATTTTATTATTTGATTTACATAGCCTATCTTGTAATAATGATTTGGGCGTGAAGTCAGCAGATGCTCTCCGTAGTTTGCTCACAAAATTACCAAAGCTAAAGAATCTCGTGTGGTGAGGCAATGCCATCAGCTTTTGATTGCAATGTGTTACTTAAAGATTTATGTTATGCAGGGTTGATGGTCTACTTACTTTACCTTTATTTGATACCTTGATTAGAAAAAATATTGGAATCAATTTGTAAGTGTATTAAAATTTTTAGTCAACGCTAGTATATACTTTTTTACCGTATTTCTTCTAAAAATTCGGCCCTTCTAATTATTCGGCACCCTTTACTGAATGATTGAATAGTCTCTAATTTTTCGGCAAAGGTGATCATGCGTATATGCTATAAACGGGAATGGAATGCACACGCAGACAGAATGTTGAACATTAGCCTCTAAAAATTCGGCGAAGCTAAAGCAATAATATTATTATTATTTTCATGCCGAATTTTTAGAAGAAATACGGTATGTTTGTTTCTTGCTAATAGAGTGGTTAGCAAAAGCTCCAAGAGTCCCAAGCAAGAGTTATTTAGGTACAATAATTGAAAGTTAACATACCAGTAACAATTATGATGCTCACTATTATGTGATTGCTTTTCAAGGTTTAGTAATGTTTATCCTGGTATCAAGTTCGATTCAAGTTACTTTCAAGCTCACCCTTGTAGTGCAGTCTTTATTGAAACTCTATAGTAAGTTGGTTGTGTATTTTTTAATGTACAAATTATACCATAGTATGGTGGATAATTTTCATGGACCACTGCTTTTTTTCACCCACACAAAGTAATGGAGTAGCAGTAGCTAGTACCAGCGCATACATGGAAGCTATCTAGGTGAGGGCATGGCTACAGCACCCTCAATAATTGCCCATATGTGGATAGACTGATATTGTCCCTATAGCTATATGTGACCGTCCATGAGAAAACCATGCATAATGCACTGGATATCAATCTGAGATACAGGCCAAAATAGTCACCTATGGTGATAACTATTGATTTTCACTTTCTTGTATAGATCGATAGAGGAATCATTCCTCTACACAAAAATCTGCTTCGTAGCTTTTAGAACAATATACTTACCAAGTTATGGCTCAAAGAAGTCAGGCGAGTAGCTACATAGAGCAGCCATGATACGGAGCCGTTGCCATAGTTGCTGCTAGGCAAGTACAGCAGCTGCACAGAATAAAGTCTCCAGCCACTTCTTTCTTCGATTCTGTGTACTAACGATCTTTAGAAATGCTTGGCAGCCTTCTTGTTCTTTTCCATCGAAACGTTGGCTGCTGCTCTCGCTCGAGCATTTTGGCATCCAGCTAGCTCATTGACTTGGTGGGCGGGGCCACGTATTGACCATAAACGGCGAGTATACGGACTTCCGCGTGCAACGTACGTAGCAACATTCATTGCAATTTTTTGCAAAACTTTAGTATGGGCGATCCGGCTATATTTTTGCTCATATCTCCATGACTCTACACAGGCTAGAGACTTCGAATTTGCTGGAGCGGTAGTTCAAAGGTTGTAGTTGGTAATGGTGACCTTAACCGATTATACGCGGAATGTAGATGACGTCATTACCCGTAACCGCTAAATTAATTTATGTAAAAATAGTGTACTAGCTATTAGTCTTTGTACAGCGTCCTAGAACGGTTGTTATAGCTATGGACGCTTTATTGACACGAAGGAGTCGTTGTACAACCTTCGTAGTTAGTTACTTTAGCTTCGTATGTACATATAGTACGCTATTTCTGAACATAAAAGCTTAAAAGCTTACTTACCTCCAAACCGTCGCCGTCTCAAGTCCATCCAGCGTTAGTAGAACTCTTCATCTCACTTTGTCTACACAGTAAGGTAGACATAGACCTAGTCTAACTGTATGCCTAGCGATATGTCTGTACTGCACGTACTGTGGCAGAAAACAAGGCTACTTCAACGCTTAGGTCGATCGTGGCCATCTCGATCTCGATAAGTAATCTCGTTAGTACTTCCTTTCTGAATGTCAACAAGTGACCTCGAAGCCACACTGGAGTAAGGTATTTCCTGTACTAACCTCAGACAGGATGCCAAGCCCAAACTAATCTACTATGGAATGATGGGCGCGGCTATAGCACAGCAATAATGGCGCTTGCGCCTTAAGGCGTCTCTCGCGCTTAATGACATGCACGCGCATGCGCCTTAAGGCGCTTCTCGCGTATAATCGGTTAACTCAATTTTTTCAGCGCATTATGCATGGCTTTATTGTGGACGATCACATGTAATATATACACATACCTAGCCCTTTCAGGGCTTTTTGTGGGAGGGGGTTGCTGCATATATGATCAAACTGATTGTATGCAGTCTCTGTAATAAAAAAAGCATGGATGATACTGATGCTGAGTCTCTGGCAATATGTCTCCCATATTGTACAAATCTTCAGCAATTAGAGTAAGCTATATTGTCATTGTCAGCAAGTGTAGGGGTGTGATACGTTATCTCTACATAGTCTGGGGTACCAGCCTTTGCAAGAGAGAGGAAGGGTCTGGTAACATCCTTATACCCACATTGTGCTTATATGTTTGGAATGTGGACATGACCAATCAGATCACAGTGTGGTTTAGCGCATTAATTTCACCATGTGTATTGTGTATATATATATTTCTCCGAACAAAAATTTTGTGTCATGGATTTCCAGTTGAGAGAGATCATTTTGGGTGCCATTGGAGCTCTTGACTACAACTCCATAAAGCCAGAGCAGGAATTAGCTTTGCTATCCTTCCTGCAAGGGCACAATGTGTTTTTCTCACTTTCGACATTCTATGTTGTTGAAGGGAACTTCACCAAGATCTACAAGTACCGTGATTGCTATTACTCCCTTGATCGCTCTGATGAAGGATCAGGTCGCCTCTTTATCGACAAGGGGGCTAGTTGTAGGATGTATCACTCATGAACGCTCGGATGAAGAAAGAGTGAAAGTGAAGGACAGTCCGTACCAACTTGTTTATTCAGTCCAGAAGCTTTGTTGACTGTTCGTTGATGGAGAGAGCTATTGCAGGGGACAAACTATAGTTCTAGAATCATGGCTTTCATCATGGACGAGGCACATTGTGTCAAGAAATGGTAAGAAATTTTATTACAAGTAGCTTGTGTATTGGTCACTCACAATTTTCTTGTGTGCACATATTATTATTATTATTATGTGCGTGTGTCACTGGTTGTATCAATTATCTACAACGGTTCACATAATGACTATATTTTTCCCCTTTTGTGTAGGGGGGGGGGAGAAAGTCAGAAAATAGTACTCAAGACTTGGTGAGGTGCTAAGTATTCTTTCACAGAATGTACATATTATGGCACTACTAACAGCAACAGCCACTAAAATATTAAGGAGGAATGTTTGGGATATTTTGGGCATGGAGAGCCCCATACTGGTGTCCACTTCTCCCGACAAGGACAATATTAAGTACATCGTTGCTACTCACGTGTTGATCGATAAAACGTTCGAGCTTATTGCTCTCCAATTTTACGAGCATCATGCAGAAGTTGGACGTACTATAATTTTTTGTCAAAAGCTGGATGACTGCTGTAAGCTGTATAGATACTTCAGACAGAAATTGGGAGATAGTTTCATATTTCCCTGCGGCTCACAAGATCTGTGTTGCAATAGAGTAGTGGACATGTTCCACAGTTGCACAGAACCATGTATCAAGGACTGCATCATCAAAAATTTTTCAACATCGTCTCCTCTCCGTGTCGTAACAGCTACTGTCGCGTTTGGTATGGGTGTGGATATCCATAACATTCAAAACATCATACACTTCGGAACTTGTGAAGACGTTGATAAGTACATTCAGGCAGTTAGTAGAGCCGGGAGAGATGGTAACAACTCAGTTGTCGTACTTGTAACTCGAAAAGGAGGACGACAACATGTCAGTGCATCAATGAAGTTATATTGTGATAGCAAATCAGAAAGCAGGAGGGAAGTATTGTTTAAGGATTTAATGAACAAATAGACAAAACAGAGCTTGATTTAAGGTTATGTATGTGTGACTAAGTATATACAAAAGAGTGATACGGTTGGTAACCATGATTCATAAATACAGCTGTAGACAGTAAACTCCCTCCCACATGCAAAGATTACAGTATTGCGTAATGTGCAGACTCTAGCTAGCCATGGGTATGACATGTACCCTCCCCACCCCAGCACCAATCTGAAATTTCTTGTTTAACAGCGGCCTGCCATATACCTGAACAGCTGGTGAAGAACCAATAGAAACTGTGCGAGCTACTATGCTTCTCTGCCGTATATAGTTCACTGCTCCCACCTGTTTTTGGCCTGCTGGACATACATTGAAGAGCTGCTTCTGCTGATTGCAACAACTTTGCTCTAGCAGTCTGGAATCCTTCAAGTGCCCGTACGCACTTTCTACAAATGAATCCCGTAGTACTGCTCATAACTGCATCTTCATCAATCACTATTTCTCTCCAGAATGATGGCCATAAACTCCCTCCAAACTGGAATTACTCCTCTGGCAGCATCACTGTAGAGAAGGTACCAGTACATGCCTTTGGGAAGACTGGTCCCACATCCCAGGCAATAGTCCACTGTAGCTGTAGCAGACATACCGTACTCTCACGAAAGAGGGTCCATGGGCGGTGCACCTCAAATTGGGCCAGGATTGTGGGATGGGCCAATATTCGAGGTATCAGTATCACGTTTATACGCGAAAGAGCGCCCAGGTAAGTTACTCACGCCAGCTTCACAATTTGAATAGTGACAGCGGCTACTGTTGATTTCAGCCTTATTCAAGCACGGTTACCTATCCCGAGCAAGGGTAGCTGCGATACTCCACATGTGTATCGTTGAGTGCAGCCCTATTAAGTGGGCGTGGCTACGATTGCTAGCCGTGTACGCTTGTTTATTTCTGCTGAAACGTGGCATAAAGCTAGCTAGGCTTAGTTTTACAGCTGTTTAGCACGGTACTGGTCGATCTCAGTACATAGACTATTTGAAGTTCAGTCATCATAAACCAGCAATTTGAGCTGCGTTTTCAAGGGCAGGTACACATGGGTGCATATTCGAGTAAACACTAGACCCTAGCAGGAAATTGAGCCCAAAGTGGGGGTGAGCCGACATTCCGTAGTAGGCCCTCTTTCGCGAGGGTAAGGTATTATTAACTAACCACGTGCACAGGAATAGCAAGCAGCACTCGCATGCACAGTTGACTCGGAATATTAATTGCGCCAGCGCTTTAAGTGTCATGATTATATTGGCACGTAGCGTAAGTCATCAACTCTCGACCATATAAGACGTTCGTGACTGTAACTTGGGCTCTGTACGTGCTATGACCCTCGAACAAAATCCATTCGGTAAATAATTCATTTGTCTATTAAACGACCAATTACCGTGTATGAATCTCGTTTCTGCAGGTCACTATGAGCGAGTATGCTAGACCCATGATTTTATGGATTGGCGACCGTTTCCACCTGTTGTCGACCGCCCAGTAATTTGCAACAGCGCTAATGTTGACCGATGGCCAATTTTTATAATAAATGTGCATGCAAGTAGTAGATACTTAAGATAATACTTTCATCATGATTGTTACTTAACTATTATCATAAATGTCAAGTTTTCATATCGAGTGAAACTTTTATATATGCAGGATATACAAAATTAATACCATCGCCATACGTTCATAGTGTGTGGCAAAACGCGACCACACCCGAGACCACCATGTAGTAGATATCGGTCGACAATAAAAGGTGGTCGACTAATGATGACTTACGCTATACGGTGATTTTGGTTAGCAGCCACTTCCACAAGGTAGTAATAGTTACATTCACAACATTCCACTTGCATAAGAGTAGTATAGGGATGTTACCAGTCCCTTCCTCTCTCTTGCAAAGGGGCTGGTACCCCAGACTAATCTCTACAAATCTTTTTTTATATATTTTTGGCACTGCCATCCCTACGTCATCCTTCACTATTATTCAATCGTTTTTATACTTGTGTTATATACAGTCTCAGGCATAGCGACATCAGTGATGCTGGTGCTCAAGCTCTGGCTGAAGGTCTTCAACATTGCTCTAACCTGAAAATGCTAGAGTGAGTGAGTGTTGACCCAGGTTTGACATCTGTAATTGACATTTGTGAGGTGGGAGCCAATTATGCTACTTTCATTAACCTTCGCCGCAAAGCGTAGGCGGAGGGTTTTTTGTCCGTCCGTGTGTTTGTCTGTCCGTCAGTCCGTCCGTCCGTTTGTCCATCCGTCTGTATGGTAAGGGTCGTCTGAGAGAAAGTACGCATCTGAGGATTACCGGGTATCAAGGAAGAGTGGTCACGTTAAGTCCTTCCCAGTGGTATGATAGTGTGCAGCTGTGGTTGCCATTCTGTGCCTTGCTGGTCAGTTATCAATGCAGTGACAGTGTAAACAGGCAATGGCTCTGAAGTGCAAGTAGTCACAGAGGCTTTCAGTTAATATAGTAACATAGGCAGATGCCTTCCCCCCAGCCTATATCATGCACTGACTCTGAAGAAAACTGGAGTACCTCAGGTGCAGGGTATGTATACTAGTTCAATACTCTGATATTGAGCAGGCATACACACTGAGATATGGTATAGATCTACATGTGCATTAGTCATGGATGCATGTACGTAGCAGTGAGGGTTCTGCACTCCTGTGCATTCACAGTTTACAGATTGTTGTTAATTAGTCACGTATGACTTGGGTATTTATGTTTTATCATTTTTATGCAGTCTCAGGCATAATAACATCAGTGATGCTGGTGCTCAAGCTCTGGCTGAAGGTCTCCAACATTGCTCTAACCTGAAAATGCTATGGTGAGTATCGACCCAAGTTTGACATCTGTAATCGACACTTGTGCGGTGGGAGCCAGTTATGCTACTTTTCATTTACAGATTGTTATTAATTAGTCACATCACTCGGGGATTTATGTTTTATCATTTTTATACAGTCTTAAGCATAATAATATCAGTGATGCTGGTGCTCAAGCTCTGGCTGAAGGTCTCCAACATTGTTCTAACCTACTAATGCTAGAGTGAGTGTTGACACTTGTGAGGTGGGGACTAGTTACAAGCTATAAATTAAATATAGTATGTACCTCTATTATGCATGCCCATCATTGAGACTTACAATCTTCACCCATTTTACACATATTATATAATGGAATATTAAGCCACATTTATTAATAACTGTTTCCCATTGTTGTTGTTCGCATGTACAGCCTTATGGAGAACGAGATAGGTAATACCGGTGCTCAGGCTCTAGCAGAATGTCTCCAGCATTGCACTAACCTTAAAGAGTTATTGTAAGTGATATATGTGCCTTTCATATCTTGGAACATAAGGCCACCAAGAATAAATAAATTGTTTGTTTGAACTAACATGACCACAAAGTAACCAAAGAATTTTAATTACAAGTGTCAGTGTTCATATATGTAAACCAGCTTGTACTGTGTGCCATGGTAGCTTAAAAATACATTTTAAGACAGTCCTGTTAAAAATCTGAGTCGTATAGGTAGTAAACTCAGCTTTTGGAAGCTTTAAATTTTACGATCGGTTGGGTTAGTTCAAACAAACATTTAATTCAGAGTGGCCTAAATTGAAAGGTTGATGAAGCCTCACAAGTGCACACAATGTCGTACACAAGGGTATGCTAATTAGTTTTAAACAGTGTCTGTTTATGTTCTGTTATTTGCCTATGATCATAAAGATTACCAAATCTTGAGATTCTGATGCTTGGAAGTTATAATTCTTGATAAGTAGCGAAATCTAGCTTTTCTCTTCTCATGAAAATGGCCTTCGAGTTTAGCAACTTGTGAGGCCTTATTAGTAGTACAGATAGTCAACTGAGCATGCACACTTTGATTTTAATAAATGATCAGGCCGAGGTTGATAGCGTATATCTGGTGATCAGTCCATAGTCACTGGCGTACACTTTATTTTTACTTCTAGCCCATTGCTAAGGTATACGAGGTACTGTATATGTGATATAGTCCCTCCTTGTAGGATTCATGTCCATATGTTTACTAGGAGTACACATGGTGCAAATAGTGCCTCGCGCGAGCAGTGAGCATTGCATGCGCTACTCTTCATAGCTGGCACAGACTCTGCAAGTACTATTAAAGCTATAGTCGGTCTATGAAGGCTACAGTCCGTAATTTTGGACTTGGGTACAGGTGAGACTGCTGCTACTACTACATGATTTTCCAGTATGGGCCCATCAGGGCCAGTGTCACTATGATTCTTCAGAAAGGTAGGCTATTTTCAGACAGACTTTGAGGAGGAGAAGAAGGGGCCTGGGGATGACCAGAGAAGACAGAGGCAAGGGGCTAAGTCTAACCTTATTAATGACTGGACATCCTCAAATTATTCTTCCAAAACTGCTTCAGGGTCTTTCTGGATTACTTAGCTTCCTGGCTGCTGCTCTAGCACGAAAGTATGTCCTCCAAGTCTTCAAGTCCTCCCGTCTTTCTGTGCCACACGCAACGTGGCATGTGTTTCTGAACCCCAAGCAATCTTTACCAGAAATAAGAATGATCTTTACCAAAAATTGATTGCATTCCAAAATCGTGATGGACATACATACAACGCTAGCACCCAATCCCTGGCCCACTGTCCGCATTCCAATGCCTCATGCTAATGCGCTCGGCAACTATTGTATTCTTTCTGAGGGCCAGAGCAAACGTTCATACAGTTCTTGAGGGTTAAAAACATGTTTTATGTATCGATGGAAACCAGTGGCCTTCCCAGGATTTGAGGGAGGGGGGTGCTAAGATATTCGCACGCGAAGCGCGCATGCAAAATTGTTGACCACACCTCTAATTGGACGCGTTCTTGAAGGTAGCTGGCTGACAAAGAAGGCTGTTTTAGGCCGAATAGGGACGAGAAACTGCTGTTTTGGCAGCGAATTTCAGAGGCCAATGAGTTTATTGTTGGTAGTAGCTTCCAGTCATTGATTATCAGTAACAATATTTGTCACTGAGCTACTGAACTGGCTGTTGTGCCAGAGCTGATGGGAGTGCTCCAGCACCCTGAGCACCCCCCTGGGTATGCCACTGGAAACAATGGGCTAGAATATACAGTAGCAGTCAAAAAACGATGAAGTTTCCATTCCATTCTGTCCCGTTCAGATGCCATTGCACCACTCATGCCAGCTGTACTGTTTCCGTTCCGTATGCACGCATGCACAATTAGTAATTGGGCGTGGTCTTTCAACATGCAAAAAAAGGAAGACCAGCTCATCAACTCGCCAACTAGAATCGATAGTTTCATACTGCTATGGTCTTCTTAACTATTCTGGTGTAGTTCACTGCTGCCACTCTTTGATTTTGAGTGGTTCTGCGATCGAGGCTCAACTGGGTTTGAAGTCTGCTATCGACGATCTCGCATTGCCAGTTGACTCTCCAAATGTGATCACTTGGATAGAGCAATGCTTCTTTTAGCTTTCTTAGGCTCTTGCGGGATTGTTTTCGTGCTAGCTACGATTGGAATGGTTGACTGCACGTTCCATCACATCAGTCTCTGCCCGTCCCGTTTCCATTCTAATGGCAATTTTACTTCCGTCTCGACAGGATGGGATGGAACGAAAACATCACCGTTTTTCTCTCCTACTGTAATTCACGTGCGCCGCGGCTCCGAAAGTTGTGACAGCGATCATTGGTGAGATCGAGAAATGGCACAAGAGTTGCATATGATCGAGGCTATGGTCCGTGGTTACCACGTATACAAGGAGATTTGGGCCACGTGGGTCAGGAAGTTTGGTAGAGTCGCTTGAAAGCTTGAAATGAGACATTTGTGTCGAAGAAGCTCAGCTCGAAGATCGATCAAGCAGCAGCATGCACTACGAAGGTCACACCCCCTGTTATCGCGCGCGTCGACGTTGCGAGAACATACGTTTAGGGTTTATATTTTGCGGATTTAATTTTCGTGGATCGCCCGTCAACCGTGAAAACCGCGAAAATTGGCTCCCTCAAAAATTTCCGGCTATACGGTATCACCACAACTGTACATGTCGTGAAGGTATAACACACACGATTCGAGCTATTCAACGGTTGACTTCATGAAGTTTGTGATGTGCATGATGCAGTTGAGGTCCTTTCAGAATCTTGATAAGCATTTCACATGAAATGACCCTGGATTACAGTTTTGATATTCCATACAGCCTCTATGGGAACAATATTGATGGTGCTGGTATTGAAGCTCTGGCAGAACGTCTCCCAAATTGCACTAACCCACAAAACTTAGAGTAAGTTTAAGAACTGTGTAGCCAATGGTCAGGGATAGATAGGGATCCATGTCACATTTATTTTTGTGTATTCTGCACCTTGCTATGCATGACAATCAAGATCTAACTTTGCTGTATGCTCTGTGTGCATGCATGCTCACACTTAGACTGCATCACTCATAGAATACATCAGAAATGTTCTCAAAACTATCTTGGCAGAGTGTGACCTGTAAGGCCGTTCCTGCGCTTGGATAAGATTTTCATCTAGATAGCCCTAATTAGTATTTTTTTTGGCCCTAGATTGTCCGTCTACCACCTCTAGGTGCTATACTTCTCATCTAGAGTGTGTTTATTATTTACTCTTTTTGTAAATTATCCTGATGATTTTCACTACACTAGTGGTGAAAAGCTTAGATCTGTTTCTTTTAGAGTTACTTGCCATTCCAGCACACTGTCCTATGTCTTAAGGGTTAATGACAAGTCATACATTTTATGGGACCCCAGGATCACAAAATTATGATAATGTTTGTTGATTATATTCAAGTCTCAGGGATAAGGATATTGGTGATGCTGGTGCTCAGAGTTTGGCAGAAGGTCTCCAGTATTACGCTGAAATTCAAAAATTAGAGTAAGCAATATTATGATGACATAATAATTACAGTCATTTGTTCTGTCCCTGGTTTTTAATGATTTGTGACCGGATTTGGGAAAACCCTCCGTATGTGATCTGCGTGCAATTCGCGCTATGCGCGTTTTTAGTCGCTCAGGTCGAAATTTGTCAAAGTCCAGATTTTGTCATATACATGTCGAACAACCCTTCTTCTAACTGTTGCCGTCTTCTACGGAGGCTAGTTGTGCTATACGAAGGCGAAATAAGCCTTCATTTTGACCCACCTAGTCGGCACAGCCGCCGTACACGGAGCCCATTGCTATGGGCTGTAATTAGAATTCTCTACCTAGAGACAGCTAGATTCATCGATCTACTGTACGTTCGCTCACCTTTTTAGCTTCTTGGGCATCTAAGAACAATCGGCTGTCGTTGTCAACAACGAAATTCAACTCTTGCTCGATCTTTACGTTCCTTTCGAACGGCTCCGCCCAGGTCCATTTAATTGATTTCCGGGTCACGGTAGTATGCGGAAACGCCATACGCGTGCATAGCAACGCCTTTAGACCGTAATTTCTCGATTATTGGGGGTGTGGCGCGATCGCAAACAAAGCGCTGTATCTCCACAACCAAGCACACGATCGGCCTAAGACTTGAACGCGGGTTAGCTCTATGGTAGAGCTTATCAACCATGCATCAAACTCAATTTTCTGAAAAAATTCCATACGGAGGGTTTTCCCAAATCCGGTCACATTTACATAAGAAAGTGCATGGAGAGGGCTTGTACATATGGGCACATGTTCATTCACTTGAACACTGTACTCTGAGGAGAAGTGTTGCTAGTAACCCAAGAATTGTTAACCTCATGTATCAACTAAAACTTGTTCACATATAGTCTCAAGCATAATGGCTTTGGTATTGCTGGTGCTCAGGCTCTGGCAGAATGTCTCCAGCACTGCACTAACCTTCAAGAGCTAGAGTGAGTGATCTATGAGGTTACATAAGTGCATACAAATGGTTGCGATTGTTGCATATTACATGTCATTTCTGGATAATAAACTAAATGTTACTCACATGTACAGTCTCTCTGAGAATAATATTGAAGATGCTGGTGTTCAAGCTCTGGCAGAATGCTTCCAGCATTATATTCATCTTCAAAAGTTATAGTAAATAATATTTAGCTCTCCAAATGTTTGAATTCTGGATACAAATCGTGATGTTATTCACATATCCAGTCTCAGTTGGAACAAAATTGAAGATGCTGGTGCTCAAGCTCTGGCAAAAGGTCTCCATCATTGCACTAACCTTCAAAAGCTGAAGTAAGTGATCTTAACACTATGAGTTACCACAATAGTAGTTATAGTGCATGTATAAATGATTGTGATATTAAATTTACGTTTGAATTCTGGTGTACAAATTGTGATGTTATTTACACATTCAGTCTCAGTTGGAACAAAATTGAAGATGCTGGTGCTCAAGCTCTGGCGGAAGGTCTCCAGCATTACACTAACCTTCAAAAGCTGAAGTAAGTGATACAGTCAAGCCACCAAACACAGGACACTTTGGGAACAGGCCTTTTGTCCTTTGTTCGAAGGTTATCCTTATCTCAGAGGTTTGCCACATTTGACCTTAAATAATCTTTAATAGGGCAGAAGTTGATTGGAATGTACTAACTATGACAATTGAATGTTCAAAACCTAATAATATGTGTTGTGAAATCATTGCATAGTAGTCACGCAGTGTCACTTGTCTTGCTGATGCATGCTTTAGGTTAAATATCTTGTGAATATTTGCAATTGAACTGATAGACAAGACTTCATGTCCATGCCCTTTATAGCCAAAAATTTAAAAATAGCACACATCTCCAAAAGTATTTATAGCCAGCTTCCTTGTAAGTTGTCAATCTGGAAGGGGATTCTTGTTGATCAACGTCATTGTCCTCATCATCACCATCTCCTTCCATTTATTTTGCTGAGGAGCTAGTAATATGGACTTGAAATAACATGAGTGTATCACCTCCATGGACCTATGCCTTACATAGATAAGATGGAGTTGCCGTGGACTCATTAACATTATTCCAGTGGTCTTGTTTAATAGCTATCATGTACGTATATTATTTGCATCTGCGTGTGCTCGGTAGTGTGGTCAGCACATTTTGAGTATGTGGTTTCCTGATGTCTGTTATTTAGAAGCGAATTTATATTGGAAAAGGATCTCGTTATGTACAGAGATCCTACGAGAACTTAGAAAAATTTCTACAAGTGGAAAAAAAATCAAAGCATAAAAAGAGATTCGAACCCTCTACATTCTGTTCCACACAATAAGAGCCCCGACCACTACATCACCGCTGTTGTCGCTGCTGCCAATCATTATTTTCCCCCTTACATGAACAAACCCTAGAGACTAACCGCTAACCATTGGCAACCCATCCCCAACCCCCCCAGCCCCTCCCATCCATACCGTGTGTATTATTATTATACATTGTATGCGCGTGTGATTGCGTCATAACCACGCACCGATAGTCTGATTAGGATCTCTGTACATAACGATTTTGATTGAAAAGTCACATTGGGAGCTGGACTTTTGTCCGCTTCTTGGAGGTTGCGTAAGTACTACAGTCATTCTAAATCCAATCCGTAACATGACGTTTGTCCATTGTAGAGAGGTTATCCTCTTCTCGAAGGGTCTGTTATCGCAGGCTCGACTCTATAATACTGTGGTAATAAAATAATACCATAAATTGTGAATATTTCGTGTCTAAAATATTTCATGCATGCAATTAATTAAATAATTTTTTGGAAAACAACCGTGTATTGCATTATCGTTAATATTGTGCATGTATTTTCTGGTAGTTGTAGTGCATGTACATGGTGGTTGTACTATATACAACAAAAAATATTTTTCAGACGATCATTTTTCTTATATTACAGTCCATGTCATTGCATGAGGGCATGGATACGCATTTTGGATGCGCCCAGTTGCTATGAACGCATGGTGCAGGCGGAGAGAGAGTCCACACTACAAGATTCAGGATTGGTCAGAACTGTAGGGCTGTGTGCACAAAGGAAGAGTAGCCTTAATGCCTCAGACCATAGCTAGAGCTAGGGACGCATTATCAAACGATTGGCGTGAAAGTGCCGCACATTTTGAGGCGCCTGCTGAGCAGGCGCTGGTGAGTGAGGTGAGAGGCGGAGCTGTTCTTTGTCATACCTGTCAATAGTCTGGTAACATTGCACACTTGCAGTGAGGGGTGTGGCCTCAGCAATAATAGGTGTCCATCGTTGAGGGGTATCCGTTAAGCGGGGTTCCATTGCAGTTATAATAGTGCGTGTACATTATTGTGATAATATTATATTGATTCTGTATTACAAACCATGATGTTATTCATGACACACATGCAGTCTCAATGGGAACAATATTGGTACTACTGGTGCTCAAGCTCTGGCAAAAGGTCTCCAGCATTGCACTAACCTGCAAGAGCTGAAGTAAGTGATCTAATAGTACAATAATAGTTATAGTGCATGCACGTTTGTGATGTTAAAATTTACATTTAAATTCTGGATTACAAATTGTGATGTTATTTACATATCCAGTCTCAGTTGGAACAAAATTGAAGATGCTGGTGCTCAAGCTCTGGCAGAAGATCTCCAGTATTACACTAACCTTCAAGTGCTAGAGTGAGTGATCTATGTGTTAACATAACATTATTATAGTTCAAGCACATGGAGCATGTTGTGATATTTACATTCAATATGTACTTGAAGGTATGAATGTGTTGTTTGCTCAGGTACCAATACCATACACACAGTTTTACATGCCATAGACATCATAGACACAGTTTTACATTGTGTATAATATGTGACCGGATTTGGGAAAACCCTCCGTATGGGATCTGCTCGCGATTCATGCAATGTACATTTTTAGTAGCTCAGGTCAAAGTCCAGATTTTGTCATGTACATGTCGAACAACCCTTCTTCTAACTGTTGCCGTCTTCTACGGAGGCTAGTCGTGCTATACGAAGGCGAAATAAGCCTTCATTTCGACCCACCTAGTCGACACAGCCGCCGTACACGGAGCCCGTTGCTATGGGCTGTAATTAGAATTCTCTACCTAGATACAGCTAGATTCATCGAACTACTGTACGTTTGCTCACCTTCTTAGCTTCTTGGGCATCTAAGAACAATCGGCTGTCGTTGTCAACAACGAAATTCAACTCTTGCTCGATCTTTACGTTCATTTCGAACGGCTCCGCCCAGGTCCATTTAATTGATTTCCGGGTCACGCTAGTATGCGGAAACGCCATACGCGTGCATAGCAATGCCTTTAGACCGTAATTTCTCGATTATTGTGGGTGTGGCGCGATCGCAAACAAAGCGCTGTATCTCCACAACCAGGCACACGATCGGCCTAAGACTTGAACACGGGTTAGCTCTATGGTAGAGCTTATCAACCATGCATCAAACTCAATTTTCTGAAAAAATCCCATACGGAGGGTTTTCCCAAATCCGGTCTACCTTATAGGAGAAACATTGAGAGTGCTCATGGTCATGAAGTGGAGCGACAAGAATATAGCCAGGAAGATAAAGAGATGATTGAGGAATGTTTGGAAGTGACGGGAGTCTTCAATTGGAAATCTGCAGATAGTCTTGCACAGGAGCCAGAAGAAAAACCCCAGCTGCCCGGTAAGTTAGGAACAATAAATTCTCTCTAATTATCAGTAATATTATTATTCACTATAAATCTTCTCAATGCATGTTAGGTATACTTGGCCATTCATTTTTATGATGTTTGATGACAGATGTTTTGTTTTATTCTTTTGTAGGTGCATATGTTTGGAAAATACCTGGTGTAGAAGAGTGTGATGAAACAAGTGTGGTTGTCCACTCTTCTCAAGGTCAGCTTGTCGAGTGGAATGGTTTGAAGCTTCATGTTCATGCAGGCAGCTTACCAGAAGGCTTACAGCAATGTACCATTTTCATCAAAGCTTCTCTTGCTGGGGAGTATGAGATCCCTGAGAACACTAGTCTAGTCAGTGCCATCTTTTGGCTGCGCTGCGAGCCACAGTGCATCTTCACTAAGCCTGTCACAGTTGAGATCCAGCACTGCAGTACTAAGCAAGATCTCTCAAAGCTTGAGATAGTACGAGCATTCTGTAGTCAGAAGTCCCTCCCCTACAAGTTCAAGCCACTGGGAGGTAGATTTGATGCAGACACATTTCATGGAGCCATAGATATGAAAGGTTTCTCTGGAGTTGGTGTTGTTGATAACAACCCAAATTTAGAGAGAATGTACTACAGTCAGCTATTCTACCGTAATCATCAGCAGAGGCACGAGATTCACATAATCTTCGTTTGGAACACTGAGTTGCACTTGAATGTAATGCATGCAGTCATTCTATATACAGTAACTATACATGTTTATTGTAGTCATACTTAGTATTAGTGATCATTACGCATTTGCAGCATATAAGCCAGAAGTATCCCAAGGACAAGTTCATTGCTGGCTGCCACAGAGTTGTTGAGATAGATGGGAAAGAAATTGAAATAGTTCTTGACGAGGCTAAGTGGACCAGAGTGATGGATGGTCAGTGGGAAATTCTACCAGCTGAACCGATTGTGTGTGCAATCAAAAACACTAATACATTCATTCAAGTACCTATTGTTAACTCCATATAGGTGACCAAAGCTGCACTTGATGATTTTGAAATGGGTAGAGGGTTGCCCAGCTGTGTGCTAGAGGCACGCCCTCTCTGTGAAGACTTTCCTCAACTTGTACACCAAATCATTCTCAAAGGGATTAAGCCACCACATCACAAAATCCTTCTATCTTACTTGCCTCCAAAAATTAATAGAGGTACAGTTCTCTCTCTCTCTCTCTCTCTCTCTCTCTCTCTCTCTCTCTCTCTCTCTCTCTCTCTCTCTCTCTCTCTCTCTCTCTCTCTCTCTCTCTCTCACTCTCTATCACTATAACAACAAGGGGTGTACAGCATGTACAATGTCATGTGCTTGTTATTACAATAATAATTATTATATATGACATTGTAGATGCTTCTCTACCAGCTGAAGATGGCGTCAAAAGGACTAGAGTTTTTTTATACCCGGCAGGTAAAACCTTTGATTGCCACACTGCTATGTAGTAGAATCAAATCCAGATTACTGCATACATGCATGCATGCATGCACTCTAAAAATGCTGTGTGATACTCATACATACAAAATATGTGACTATTGTGGTAGTTGCTATGGTACTTTTATATCCCTTTTACATAATTTTCTAGCACAATTATTCTTAATATCACACTGCTAAGTGTGTGATATTAACCCCCTTAGGGTGTACAGTGCAATATTAATTCCTTTAGGGTGTACTAGTACTGTGTACTTGATACTGAGGTAACAGTTAGTATAATAGGTGTAGGGAGGGAATAGGGGACCAAGGTTTTCCCCAGTCAATAATGTAGCCAGCCGGCTGTGTGCATACACATTAACAGACCACACTATAGACTTGGTTTACACAGGTACAGGAAGCATATGCACTCTAATTGACACCGCACAGAATACAATTTAGCAATCAATCAATTGATGCTTGCCACGTGAAGAACTAGCTAGCTAGTTCGTACAGTGTATCGTGCTTCTCTCAATCAATAAACTTGTGCAGAATGGCTTCTTTTCCAGTTTTGGTGTGCTCGTACTCTCAGGGACTATCAGTAGAGTAGTAACGATAGAGCTCTGACACTCACATGCAAGCAGACATTTTATTCAAAATTTTCGAGATCACATGACAATCACGTGCATGACTTCCATATACGGCAACTACGCTATACATAACTCAATACAAGGCACAACATCCTCCCCCTCGTTGACCGTAAAGGTCAACTAAGAGTACAACTAGTACATAATAAATCACTACAGTGTTATCACTAAGAACAGTATAATATACCAGTTAAGTCCAAATTGTTATGAATCTTCAGCTTGATTTCGTATCATTGCTCTCGCATTACTTGTGGCAACACGTCTGGATTGATGTCGAGATACAGGGATAGTAGTTTTATTCTACTGCTCACCATTGGCCGAATTGTTCAAGTCAGCATCACTTGCTGGCTGGGGGCCACGGCTGGAATCGGATAATTGATCATCCACTTCATCACAGCATTGATGCACTTCCAACGGATACAAGAGTTGAAGTGGACATCTCAACAGAAAATCACTTATCTGCAGAATGAAGTCTAACAGTAGCACCTCGGATCAGCCCATCTGCTCCCTTTATCAGATTCTCCACCTTAGCTAATTTCCAGAATCCTCTTGGCTTGCTTTCCTCATGGACCAGTACTACATCACTGACAGTGACTGTACCACATTTGCTCCCTTTAGGTGGATGCTAAGCTTGACGATGTGATTCTTGGAGCTCTAAAAGATATTCCTTCTTCCATCTTCTCAAAAAATGCTCTAAAACCTTGTTCAAATGGATCATTCATTTGGTTATGTCAGTGACCTTTACGCTGATATCATCAGCAAGTTCATTGTTGTAGGGGCCATCTGGTAGGCTCATCACTCAATGTCCGGTAAATAAGTGTGATGGTGTGATCAATTCCTGAACACTGTCTGTCGACAGATATGATAAAGGTCGAGAGTTCACGATCATTTCAACTTCAGTTACAGCTATTTGCAATTCGTCGAGTGTCAACCGTCCTCTACCAATGGTCTTATGCAAGCACCGTTTCACTGACTTCACCATTCTTTCGAAAATTCCGCCCCACCACGGCGCTCTCTCCAAGTTGAAACTCCACTGGATGCGGATCTGAGATAAGCAATGTTCAACTTCTGGATGGTTAACTATGTCTAGCAGTATCTTGGAAGCTGCAGTGAACGTCTTTCCATTGTCTGATATCATACGGGTTGGGAAACCTCTCCTGGCATTGAAACGTTTGAAGCGTCGTATGAAGGACTGTGCTGTTAGGTCTGGTACAACTTCCAAGTGTATGGCTCTCACCACGCAACAAGTAAATAGGCATATCCACACCTTGGTATCCTTTGAGTCGTTAGATCCTTTAACGTACAGTCGGCCTGCGAAGTCCACGCCAGTGTACGCAAAAGCTGGGACTTTCTTGACTTGGAATGCTGGTAGTGGTGGTGGAGGTAGAGGATAGTGAGCTTTCCCTTCAAAGCGGCGGCAAGTGACACACCTGTGTAATACATTCCTTACAAAGCTTCTGCCGCGAATGATCCAATACTTGGCCCGTAACTCGTTCAAAGTCTCACAAACGCCATTGTGCTAGACTCTGGCATGAGCATCGGTAACGATCAGTGTAATCAAATGGTGGTGCGAATCCAAAAACACAGGATGCTTCGTTACAAAGGGAAGATCGGCATTACTTAGTCTGCCCCCACATCTCCAAATTCCCAAGTCATCGTGGAATAATCCAAACTGCTGCTGCCAAGTTTTGAACATTGGCTTTTCTTCGAGTGAGGCTTGTGCTTCCTTTAGCCAATAAGTCTCGGCTTGCTGCAACTCTGCAGGAGTAATAAGCTTTGAATTGTTAGCACGTCCAGACTTCTGCTTCATATTCTTGACAAATCTCAGAACATATGCTGTGACTCGAAATAGTCGCTCCTTGGAGCTGAAATCCTCGCACTTGATCAGCGAGCTGAGTTTAACTTGGCAATCGACATTCAACAGGGTATGGCTGGCGTTAGATTTCTTGATCTTTCTCTGCTCAGATTTGTACTGCTTGGGCATCTCATTTATATCTTCTGCAGCAGGGATTTCCCCATGGAGCCACTTGGGCCCGTAGAGCCAGAATGAGTTAGTCGTAAGTTGACTGGGGTCGATCCCTCTAAGGGGAATGTCGGCGGGATTCTCCTTGCCTGCACAGTGTGCCCATTGCCTCGGTTGACTTACACTTGGGATCTGATTGACGCGATTTTGAACGAAGGGTTTACATTCCCTTTCTTGTCCCTTGATCCAGTACAATGAAACCATAGAGTCAGTGAAGTAGTTCAGCTCCCCAAGGGTAATTTCTAGCTCCAAAGCTTGTGTAACACTAGTCATTAGCTTGCTCAAAAGCAAGGCGGATAGTAGCTCCAAGCGGGGGATTGTCTGGCCCTTGACAGGTGAGACTCAAGTTTTGCAGGCAACAAATCTGGCTAGACACCCACTCTCTGATTCAATGAGGAGATATATTACAGCGGCATACGCTGACTTAGAAGCATCACAGAACCCCAAAAGCCTACAAGAAGAAACTGGCAAGGTGAAGTTCTCAAAGTAACATTTTGGAATGGAAATTGGTTGAACCTTTTGTAGGCTAGAGACTAAAGTCTGCCACTTGCTTAGCAAGTCTGGTGTAAGGGGCTCATCCCAGTCAAGCTTTGCTTGACACAACTCTTGAAATAAGACTTTAAAACGAATGGTTACTGGGGAAACAAGACCGACGGGGTCGTAAACCCTGCTAGCAACGCCAACAATGCTCCTCTTTAATTGAGTAGAGCCTCATTACTATGTTACTAAATAATTGAAAGGTCTTATTGAGCATGGACGTAGTAAGCATCAAACAACTTCATTTAGAACGTTTCGGTCCTCGTACCTCATTCCACCACCCCTTCGCACCTTTCATTCCCAGTTTCACACTTTGTTAGTATTTTAATCTGTATCCATTTAGTGTGTTGTTTAGTGTGTCAGTAGCTGAAGAAGGTCCAAGGACCGAAACGTTCTAAATGAAGTTGTTTGATGCTTACTACGTCCATGCTCAATAAGACCCTTCAATTAATGCTCCTCTTTGTGGGATCAAGCTTGCTCGCATGGGAGGCTAAGTCACTTAGATCAAATACAAGACAATCGTTAGAATAACTCCACCTTACTCCAAGGATCTTTTATTCACCATCATCCACTTGGTCGGTAGTTCAGAGTGTAGACTTGGTATACGATTCTTCCTCAAGGCTCCTATTCTCCTCAGACTGGGATTGCAACTGGCTCTCATTTTGGTCTATCCTTCTCTGTAGATGGTTTGCATTCGTGACGAACTTCCTCAAATTAAAGCCTTCCCTTAGCAAGGATTTCGATTTGCAGTACAACTCGTATGCGAGGTCTTCAGTGTCAGCGCCGTACGCAAGGTCATCAACGTAAATCGATCGAGAAATCCTTTTCACTGTTTCTGGAATTTAGTCGAGTACTGCTTTAGATGGTGTCGTATCGTGGCATTCAGCAAGAAAGGACTCAATGACACTCAGAACACGACTCGTGTGAAACAAAGAGCAATGATTTCTGGTTTTTCCTTGGCAATGTCATCAATCCACAAGAATCTAAGCACATCCCTGTCTTTCTCTGCCATCGACACCATGAGAAAAGCTTTTTCTATATCAGCAGCTAGTGCTACCTTGTGCACTCGGAATCCTAGAATTATATCCATAATGTTCTGGCAAAACTTCGGTCCAGCATAAAGGCAGTCGTTCAGTGATGGTCCGTCTCCCTTTGCAGATGCATTGTAAACTACATGCAACTTGGTAGTCTGTTTGTCTTGGCGGATGACTGCATGATGAGGGATGTAGTGGGTTGCTCCAAGAACTGAGGGCTCTGATTTGTCAACTTGTTCAACGATTCCTTTGCTCAATTGCTCTTTTATCGTGGCGTCATAATCTTGGAGTGTGGACGGACGTTGCTTAAGACGGTGCAATAATCCAAGCAATCGTTTCTTGCTGAGTTGATAATTGTTGGGGAGGGCAGGATGTGTCTCCTTCCAGGGTAGGCACACTTCCATCCTTGAAGATGATATTCTCATTGAGTGTGCCGCAATTGTCACCCTTGACACCGAGAGACTCCAAGTCCCAGAATTGTTGCAGTATCACATCCATTCCTTCATCAGTTTGAGATTGCACTTCTTGTGAGTCGATCTTCAATGTGTATGAAGTGATGACGTTCACTGCAGATGTACAACTATCAAGGCAATATGTTGGGCCAGATAACACCCATCCTAGACGCATAGAAGTGGCAGTAGGGCCACGGTCTTGCACTACCTCACCAGTGGCAATCTTCCAATACTGATCCGAACCGATAAGCATGTCGACCTTCACTTCTGTGTGTCCCTCATTGCAATCCGCGAGGTTCAAATGTACCAAAACTAATGGTTGTAAGTCGTCTTGCAGAGGGCGACAGGCTGATGAGACAGAGGCTCACAAATTAACGGTACTGAGAAGAAAGGCAATTCGAGATTGTTGCCATCAATAGTCTGTATGCCAATTCGCACAATATCACACACTTGCTCATCTTCTTGCTCCGATCCGAATATCTTGATCAACATTTTCTGCTGCTTTACTGTGGGGAGAGATAAGGCCTTCTTGACACTGTTCGTGACATAAGAGCGTTGGCTTCCGCCATCCATGAGCACTCTGACCTCCACCATTGACTGTGTGCTTATCGGGCTGTAGACATAGGTGTGAGCAGTTTGGAGCAAAACTGCCATCGTGTCATTGGAGCACAAAGTTGTGATAGTCGCCGGTGCAAACGAGCTAGCTTGCGGATTAAGTCCAGACAGTAGTGAGGCATTTGAAAGATTCGGAGCTGCTGCCACAGGAGGATGATTCGCAGCATTCGTCATTGGGTTGTCTTTCCTCGGGTTTCTCGGTGCGATCTTAGAACAGATACTGGAATGATGCGTACCACCACACTTACGACATCGATTCGAGGAATGACAGTCTTTGCTGATGTGGTACCGTATTTTCTCATTATTAGACGCATCTCGCTTATAAGTGCATATTCGTTATTAAGCGCATACTATTTTCCTGACCTAAGTACTCGTTAGGCGCATTTTGTGTATGACCTCGATATCTGCATGCTTTCTTGCTAGCCCAAGGTTTCAGCCGTTTCAAATTACTCGAAATCACTATGGCTACTATCGATTCTTAGGTTCTTCGAGTTATAAGCGCCATTTCGAGCTGGGCGGAATGCAGCAACACGAATGATTGTGCGATCGATCAATTGGCCATGCCCCTAAATGATACAGCGAGCGCGCGTGCGTTCTTTGATGCAGCTATTCTTTGTTAGGCGCATCTCGCTGTTAGGCGCACTTCGCTATTAAGCGCAGGTTTTCTTCCTATGAAGATATAAGCGCATGCGCTTAATAGCGGGAAAATACAGTACTTCCTTAAACAGATATAGCACCTTCCAGATCTCAAAATCTGCTTTCTCTCATCGGGCGTTGCAACAACTCCACACTCACCAGAAAAATGGGACTGCTGGCAATAAAAATAATTGGGGGTGGTACTGGGGGACAAGAGCGCAGCTGCAGTGCTAGCACTGGCGGGAGGGTCTCTCTCTTACTTCTTCACCGTTTGACTCGTGGACATGGCGGCTCGCTCCCTGGCTTCAATTTCTCGCTCTAGTTGCTTCAAGAGTTCATCCAGGTTCTAATCAGCTTCGCTCACTTTGCAACTTAGCTCAGAGGGCAATTTCTGAAGGAGTACTGACAACAACAGGCTGCCATATGAGCTGGACTCAACCCCAAGAGACTTCAACCCCCTGACCTGTGATTCCACCAAATCATACAAGTGCCGGAGTCCACGTAGATTGTGTTGCGAGGTCACAGGCTCAAGACTAAGGAGTATGTCCATATGCTTGGTTATGATTTGCTGCTAATTACCGAACCGTTTCTTGAGGATCGATACGGCTTCCTTGTAGTTATCAGTGGTTAGGGTGAGGCCAGAAATCGCCTCGGCAGCGGACTTTTCCACAAGTGATTGTAGATAATTAAATTTGTCGATTTCAGTTAGTCCGGTACTGCTGTCAATGGCGGACTCGAAGGAGTCCCAAAACGTGGTCCACGTAGTGACATCACCATTAAAGGGGCATATGGCTAGTTTGGGTAGCTTCACTCGAGCAATCGGAGGCGAATGAGGAGCGGTAGGTCGGGCAGGCTCGGGACTGGTTTGAGAGTGGGCTGCACTGCCACCTGTTGCAGCCATAGGCGTGCAATGCTTGTCAATGATTACTGTAGCAGCACATACGGTAGCCTTGAAGGCATCTGCCTGCTCAATCTCTCCCTCTACAGCTTCACCTTTCACTAAGTCTAATATTTCACCATCTAACTGTTTAATAGTGCTTAGCTTTTCTTCCAGACTGAGTTTGAGTTGCAGGAGTCGCTTAACATCCAATTCCAAAGTGGGCGTGGCCTCGAAGGCTGTTATCATTTTGCCGACTGCGTTCACAATCCGTGTAGCCAACACTCGGTGCCCACCGCGAATCTTTTTTTTCTTTGCTGAAGATTCTGCCATGATGCAGTCTCTATGTGTAGGGATCCAGATGAATCGACGGTTTTAATCCCCGAGGGCACGATCCGGCTCGAAGGACCATGTGCAAAATGGCTTCTTTTCCAGTTTTGGTGCGCTTGTACTCTCAGGGACTATCAGTAGAGTAGCAACAATAGAGCTCTGACACTCACATGCAAGCAGACATTTTATTCAAAATTTTAGAGATCACATGACAATCACGTGCATGACTTCCATATAAGGCAACTACGCTATACATAACTCAATATAATGCACAACAAAACTAAAAGGATGACACTATTGTTCACCTAACTGACATTGGACTCTTATTGGCTAGTAGTACAGATAGATAGCTACGGTAGGATTGGTATGTTATGCGGTATTTTTAGTTATGTGATTAATATGCGAATTTTAGCGAAATCGCACAATTAAAAATTGCAAAATAATAATGCGCATTACATACATACATTGCGCAATAGGGCAGCCGGCCGAGGCGCGCGCCGCGTACACGTGGTCTTATTGCACGCACAATCGATCTTCTAGTAAGCGCTCAGTCTATTTGGCCGAACGGTACAACAGTTTGAGCCTGGAAAGAGCCAGAGAGAAGTACGCTGCTGATATTTATGGACTACTGGTGAGTGTTTTCAGCATTAATCACCTATACTAAGGGCTGATAGTTCTTTCTTCTACTAGAGCAGGTAGTCTTGTGCCCAGATCCCACCCTCGAGGGTGGGGTCTGGCTCATGGCATTATCACATACCGTATACTCGCTCTAATTATTCGAACATTCTAATAGCCCGAACGGCAAGTTTAAGTAATATATTTCCTTCCTAATTCGTCGAACATCTTGAATTTCAAGTTTTCTCATCCGCTCTAAATCAACTGAACGGCCACGCGGTACGGAATGGCAGGAGCTCGAGACAACTCTTCCACCATGTTCATCGAAAAGTGTGGCTACCCCATCTTGGACAGCATATAAGAGCGGAAAGGTAACACAGACCGGCAGACGGCAGTGATCATTTTGCGATCGCTCCTGAGAGCACAGCAATACTGAGAACTCTAGAGCTGACAACGATAAACCTATAGTTGAACATCGACTACTGTTTCTTCGTCTCTATAATAGTGCTTTCTCCATTTGCACCGGATCCGTTCTATTTACACTCGAACAAACCATTGCCCGAATTTTATTTACTTTCTATTTAGCACCGAACGGCGATATTTATAATTATTTTTGGCCGTTCGGATAATTAGAGCGAGTACGGTAAATAAAAATCGCATAATGCTTTTAACTAGAAAATCGCTTGAATTTAACATCGCGTAACATACCAATCCTACAGTATTCAAAACACTCGTAGCTAGCTATCTAGGTTACTCACAGTCAACAGCTAACCTCCCTCAGTCAGCAAGTTTGAGTTGGATGGTTTTTTGTCTCATCCTGTCAAAGTTGATTCAGAATTTGTTGCTATGGAGCGGCTTATTTTCATGGAGAGGAGCCACTGACCAATCAGCAGTGAGATAAAACACTGCGGGGGACCACTAGCATGCACTGTTTACTTCTTTGGGATATAACTTAGTTAAATCACGTGCGCTTGGGATACCACTATTAGGCCGCTCTAGTTGTTTCTCATCCCCCCTTAATTTCTGCCCGCATGTATTTCTATCAGCACCAGCACAATACAAAAGTATATCGTCTCGATTTTTTGGACTGCTGAACTTATGATTTTGACGACCATTTCCAATCAAACTTATGATTAAACGACCATTTCCAGCCGCCCGCCCGCATCAGTTTTATATGGCTCAGGGGTGATGAGAAACAATGAATTAATTTGGAGTGGCCTTACATATTATATATACTTACCATAATAGTTACGAGCCTCCCCATGCATAGTTTGCCAGAAACCACTTTGAGAGAAATTAATAGCTATTAAATGCACCTCAGTGGTTGGATCAAGGCAGTAATCTGGATTTGATGCAATAATTCGATGAAATACTGTCTATTTATTAATTAAATCCCTTCAGGTCAAGTTCAGTTAAGGCATCTGAACCTGATCAAATGGAGAGATGGGAGGGGGGAAATACACAGGTTCTACCTCATGGAGCATATATCGTCCAGATGGCGAGACGTTGGAGAACTAATCGATCTTTCGGTGCCAACGCTGACAACCATAGCCACAGAGTATCGTGATAAACCTCTCGAGTGTTGTCGAGCTGTTCTCTGTCACTGGCTGGAAAATCCCCCCACAGAATACCCCCTCACATGGGAAAAACTTATCGAACTTCTTACAGACTGTAAGTTAGGTCAGGTAGTGTCTGAATTGCAGCGTGTCTTGAGTAGGACTAACTTTGAGTGATTTAGCTATCATATTTTTTGTAATAGCTATATGCTCAATAATCCCCAATGCTCCCTTTCTCATGGCCAGTCTCATGTTTGTACATCAACCATACCTCACATTAGCCTTGCCTTGTTAGAATTATAAGCAAGAATTCACTTTAGAGATTGATAAACAGTTGATTATCTGGTGGATGGATTATCATTGTTGACATTGATGTTTGGTTCAAATACCTTGTAATCTATAATGATTATATATACTATAATAATTATACAACGAAAAATTTTTTTTAGACGATCATTTATCTTATAGTCTGTATCCTAACCTGGAGGGCATAAAAGATGTGCTCTGCTACCAATTCAGAAGACCCATGATTGGTCAGAACTACATTGCCATGTGCACAAACAAGGGTAGCCATAGAGATGCATTCTCGAACGAATGGCGCAAAACGCTGCAGGCCTGCACAGAGCCTTGAGTGAAGTTAGAGACAAGGTCTGTTCTTTGACATAGTCTGGTGATAGATTAGACGCTTGAGCAGAACAAGAACGTCGTCGAGCAGCTGATGTTGACCTTGCATCGAGGGGTCTCCATGGTCTACGAAGTAATAGGTTCAAAGTTTGTGATGCTGCATGCGAACTGTACTAATGTTTGATTACAGCTAGGGAGATGATAGATTTTCTCTGAGTATGTGAGCTTACTGTGAATAATTCATGCTTATTAGCCACATTATCTCATGGTTGTAACATCAAACATACTTGTATAATTATAATAATATTATTATAGGTCATGCACTTTCCTCACACATCTGGTCCTTGATCGCTTAATAAGAGGTACAGTCGAGCCTCCAAACAAAGGACACTTTGGGAACAGGCCTCTTGTCCTTTGTTCGGAGGATGTCCCTATCTCGGAGGTTCATGATTTTTCAACCCATTTTGATTGTATTATCCTTAACAAGTTAGTAAATGCACTGAAATGCATGATAAGAGCAGTAGAGATGATAATCAAGTGGTTGGTATGTTATCAACATAGCACAGGCTGAATTTTTTTGTTCAAGTTCTGAAGTACTGGTTACTCCAAATCGTTATCTGAATTCAAGCTGATATTATTATCGCGCATGAGGCATAATATCGCGACCACCTAGATTGCGGCAAAGGTGGGCGTGGCATTGTTAATTTAAGGGCGTGGTTTCCGGATGTCTGCTATTTAGAGGCAGTTTTGCATTGAAAAGTCACGTTGGGAGCTTGGATCTTGTCCGCTGTCCGGAATCGAGAAGCGTCCGCTTCTCGGAGGTTGCTAATATACTATAACTATGCTAAATTCAATCGGTAACACAGCACTTGTCCGCTATAGAGAGGTTGTCCGCTTCTCGGAGGGTCCGTTATCAGAGGCTCAACTGTATACCCTCATGATCAGCCAGAATATTGTCAATGTCATATCTGCACCCTATAGTATTATTATTTGACAATATCAATAATTTCTTTGTTCCTTTGAGATGCAACAAATAATTATCACACATCATTCACAAAAAGATTGGTAAGAATGCACCCAATAAATTAACTGACAAACATTGTAATCATTTAATTTGGAAGGACATTGATTCAGTTAAACATCATTCAACTGAGTCTCTAGCTATAGGAGGGCAACATTATTTTCACTGTTTGCTCTCTCATTGAGGCCTTTCGCAGTAACCACAGATGATCACTTGCTACTCTAGACTTGCGACTGCTCCTGAGTCGCTCTTTCCCATCAAGAGCAGCAACCGTCTGTGATGGATGAAGAAGATCTGATCTTTATAGGAGCATCAGCAGCAAAGTATTTATATTTCAAATTCCTCTTAGTCAGCATCACAGCTAGTCAACGTCTTGCCCGGTGGATTAGTAACGTGAGCTTGCAATCAGGAAGGTGCAGTAGATCACAGAGACTGTTAAGACACAGAGAGGGAGGTGTTTCGTTGACACAGAAGCGCTTTGCCTCTGATGTTAAGAACTATAGAAGGAGTAAGTTTTATAAAATTTTATCAGTTTGCATTGGCACTAGGAAAGTATCCATTTAAGATCCGGAATATTTCTTTTCCAGATTCTGTAAAAATTTACACTTTAATGAACCGAGGGTAGCTTAGGATCTAAGCCAACCTCCGCTTAGCTTAGAATCTAAGCCAGTACCATCAGCTTACGATCTAAGCCACCCTCCGCTTAGGATCTAAGCCAACCTCCGCTTAGCTTAGAATCTAAGCCAGTACCATCAGCTTAGGATCTAAGCCAACCTCCGCTTAGCTTAGAATCTAAGCCAGCTTAGGATCTAAGCCACCCTCCGCTTAGGATCTAAGCCAACCTCCGCTTAGCTTAGAATCTAAGCCACCCTCCGCTTAGGATCTAAGCCAACCTCCACTTAGGATCTAAACAAGTACCATCAGCTTAGGATCTAAGCCACTAGTATCTAAGACAACCTTGGCTTAGAATCTAAGCCAATCTCAGCTGCTTAGTATATCTAAGCCACTAGTATCTAAGACAACCTTGGCTTAGGATCTAAGCCAATCTCAGCTTAGTATCTAAGCCACTCTCTGCTTAATAGCCACTCTCAGCTTAGCATTTAAGCCAGTGCCATCAGCTTAGGATCTAAGCCAATCATGACTTGGGAATTACAGCTGAGGATCTAAGCCACCACCGATGATGGCACAATAGCTTGCCTTATAAGCCACAATTAAACTACTTGAGCATAACCACTAGCCTACTTGAGATACAAGCCACGTAGTCAGCAACTCACCACCAAGACAAATAATTAAGATATGTACATGTACCTATGACATAAACTATTATTATTCATGTTTGCGAGACAATTTTGTCACAAATCAGTTCATCTTGTATCACCACAGGGAAACCTAGCCGCGTGCACTGCACAGTAAACGTGAACTACGCCCGCGTTCACCGCATGGACGAGCTTTGAACGGAAACTCCGATGTCCAGGACAACGAGTACCGCTGTCGCCCGTATTGGGACCACTTTTTACGGACTGTTATACTGAGTCCGCTATCAGATCCGTGCAGAGACCGTCGCAGACCGCCTACATAATTCGTTTAATCCGTCCCTGTCCGTCAAGTGACTCCGTCTCTTCCGAGTTGAGTCCGTCTCTGGCCTTTTCTCGAGCGGCCGCCACCGTCTTCTAGCACGTATCGACTCCGCCTGGCGACCCCGTTCCAGTCAGTCCTACCCCGTTCAGTATTCGCTGCTCCCTATGCCTCGCCTCATATAGCGCATGAATTATTCATATTATATTATTAAATTATTAATTGACAATAATGACAATTTGCATAATATTATTTATTCAGGTTCACTGCTACAGCTCTCAGAGCTGCTGCCTAGTCTACAACAAAATTAATCACCAGCTATGCTACAACTACTACATTGTCACTCAGCAAGTTCCATAGTCTTTAAGTTCCATAGTCTTGACTCTTGAAGTAGTTATCACTAAATATCCTCCGATGATCTTCGCCGTAGCTATGGACTGCTTCTACAAAATTTAATAATTGATTTGCATAACAATCTGCATACCAAGTATTGTATATCAAACAATAATATTATTATAGCTAAACTGTATAACTGTACAGAGTACATAATAATATTATGCATACCCCCGCGTACATACAGAATTCGAATCCAATACTAACTGCCAACCTTTAACTGCATAATACTGTCTTGTCATGCAGGCGCTCATATGCACACAAGTAGAAAGCACATGGCCAGCACTGTCTACAGGCTACGCATGGCCAACAAGATGTGCTATATGTGAACTGTGCCAAACGATTCTTAGCAGAGTCTTGCTATGAAAGATGTGCCATCTTACACCAGGCTATAATAGATATCCACCTACATGCTCGTTCACAATCGCTCACCCGGACACAAACAGGCTCAAGCTTCACAAACACACAAAATATCCACACATATATCCATCCATACCCTAATGCTTTTTCAGCTTAAAGATGTGCCATCTGGCTGAGTCTTGCTGTGAAAGATGTGCCATCTTACAGCAGGCTAAATAACTACATGCTCGCTCAGAATCAATAACCAGATACAAACAGGCTCAAGCTCCACACACACACACAAGTATCCACATACATGTACCCATACCCTTTATTCTCTTTCAGCTTAAAGATGTGCCATCTTAGCTGAGTCTTGCTGTGAAAGATGTGCCATCTTACAGCAGGCTAAATAATTACATGCTCTCTCAGAATCGATACCCAGACACAAACAGGCTCAAGCTCCACACACACACAAAATATCCACACATACATGTACCCATACCCTTTATTCTCTTTCAGCTTAAAGATGTGCCATCTTAGCTGAGTCTTGCTGTGAAAGATGTGCCATCTTACAGCAGGCTAAATAACTACATGCTCGTTCAGAATCAACAATCAGACACAAACAGGCTCAAGCTCCACACACACACATCAAGTGTACACATACATGTACCCATACCCTTATTCTCTTTCAGCTTAAAGATGTGCCATCTTAGCTGAGTCTTGCTGTGAAAGATGTGCCATCTTACAGCAGGCTAAATAACTACGTGCTCACTCAGAATCGATAACCAGATACAAACAGGCTCAAGCTCCACACACACACAAGTATCCACACATACATGTACCCATACCCTTTATTCTCTTTCAGCTTAAAGATGTGCCATCTTAGCTGAGTCTTGCTGTGAAAGATGTGCCATCTTACAGCAGGCTAAATAACTACATGCTCGTTCAGAATCGACAATCAGACACAAACAGGCTCAAGCTCCACACACACACATCAAGTGTACACATACATGTACCCATACCCTTATTCTCTTTCAGCTTAAAGATGTGCCATCTTAGCTGAGTCTTGCTGTGAAATATGTGCCATCTTACAGCAGGCTAAATAACTACGTGCTCGCTCAGAATCGACAACCAGACACAAACAGGCTCAAGCTCCACACACACACACACACAAGTATCCACACATACATGTATCCATACCCTTATTCTCTTTCAGCTTAAAGATGTGCCATCTTAGCTGAGTCTTGCTGTGAAAGATGTGCCATCTTACAGCAAGCTAAATAACTGCGTGCTCACTCAGAATCGATAACCAGATACAAACAGGCTCAAGCTCCACACACACACAAGTATTCACACATACATGTACCCATACCCTTTATTCTCTTTCAGCTTAAAGATGTGCCATCTTAGCTGAGTCTTGCTGTGAAAGATATGCCATCTTACAGCAGGCTAAATAACTACGTGCTCGCTCAGAATCGATAACCAGATACAAACAGGCTCAAGCTCCACACACACATAAGTATCCACACATACATGTATCCATACCCTTATTCTCTTTCAGCTTAAAGATGTGCCATCTTAGCTGAGTCTTGCTGTGAAAGATGTGCCATCTTACAGCAGGCTAAATAACTACGTGCTCGCTCAGAATCGATAACCAGATACAAACAGGCTCAAGCTCCACACACACACAAGTATTCACACATACATGTACCCATACCCTTTATTCTCTTTCAGCTTAAAGATGTGCCATCTTAGCTGAGTCTTACTGTGAAAGATGTGCCATCTTACAGCAGGCTAAATATCTACGTGCTCGCTAGACAATATTCTTTATATGCTCACTTCAGAATCACTCACGAACAGGCTCAAATTCCGCACACATACATCTAATATAATTGTTATTATCCACACATAACCTTAATTAACCTTTATGCTCTTTCAGCTACACACCTAAATGACACTCTCCAACATTATACGGATAATAATAATTTTTATTTTATAATATTATTCTACTGTCCAGTCTATTGAGTGATTATCATCGGACAGATAACGCTTATTAGCTCAATTACAGAATCTATTGTTAGCTAACCATCATACCAGGTGTACAATACTAGTAGCTATGTGCAGAGTGCACCTCTAGTCTATAGCTAGTATGAAGCTAGCAAGAACAATCAAGCCAACACACATTCCCTTATGGCTTACACACAAATACTTAATTTTCAATCCTTTTGCGAGTGGTCATTGGAAACTTTCAACTGTGATCGCTTAGCTATAAACCTGTGTAGGAGGTGAAACTGTATTACATGTTTGTTGCTAGCTAGCTTTTCAAATATAATATTATTTGGCGCGCCGGCTGTTTCCAACAAAACTGAACCAGCTCTATCAAGTAGAAGTATCTATGCCAGTAGCAAACAGTATGGCCATACCTGTATTTTCACATCCCATCCAAATTATGGACCGTTGAACTTGGCTGTGCGGCGATGGGTCGTCGAGACTATCTCAGCAAACTGAAGTATGTCAGAGTCCAGATTCCGAGACTAGACTCTTGGTTGTTCCTTCGGCCATTCTCGGCTATTTTTGTGGCGATATGAGGACTTGCTCTGAGAATCCATAAATGTCCATGCTTGCTGTTGTTGACTTGTACTGTCTGCTCGATCAATCATTAACTTTAAAACCACACCTCTTTGGTTGTTCGCCTGGCAGACAATATATATGCGCATGCGCAGAAATGCCTGATGTGCCGGCGCGCGCGGAGGCCCAGCACAGTCAAGCCGCCAACAACAAGTGACGTCATCCTATTGCCATAGTGCTAGTGTTCTATACTTAGTGCTTTTTCCGCGCACGCGCCGTTCACATGACCTTCAGTGCTAAGTGCAAAATGGCGGCTATAAGTATGGTTGAGTTGAACGTCGAAAGAAGCTATGTTAACGCTACTCCCAGCACTTCAAACATTTCTCTCGTGATAAAGGGACGCTTAGGCTACCTCTAAACTACAAAAAGGGCGAAAAACGTTTATTCGTTTAGAAGATGATGGCGGATAAAACCATCATTCGTTGTAAGGCCGTGTGAAGAGTGTTGTTCTACCAAAGGAGCACAAATTAGTTTGCGAGATATTGACGATGGATGAGCGATGCCTACTGCAAGTGCTGAGGATGAAGTTCTTGGTAAGAGAGATCTGTATCTGTCTATGCCTGTTTTGGGAAGAAAGGGGAGGTAGAAAACATCATATTAGATTTGCTATTATGCAAGGCAATACCACTAGTCAAATTAGCTGAAATACTTAGGTAGTCGTGTCAGAGCTAGCATAAGTCTACTATGTTCATGCTGACTAAGTCCATGAAGATGAGCTCTTCTTCTAACTTTTCTTTGTCATCAGAATCACTATCAGATTCACTATCAGAGTCTGTGCATGTGTCTTCATCTTTTTCCAACTGTGCGGCTGATTGTGGAGGTGGATCCTGGACGTCACATGTGCTACTGCTGCTTTTCTCAGAATGATATACTAAATTCAATATTAAAGGTGAGAATGTAATGCTATGCATGCATAGACATAATATAGTGTTTACCTTCTCCGTTGTGGCAGTCACAACATGAGCACCCAGGACCACATGGCTTATTATTTTTAACACAAGAGCATTGCTTGGTTTTGCATTTGGACTTCTTGCAAGCACAGCCCTCATGAGAAAAGTGACTCTGTCCCGTATTTCTCTTAAGTTCACTGTGCTGTCCCATTCCACTTGAACTGTTGTGGTCTCTTTTTTCCAACCATAGGATGTAATGGGGAGGGGGTGCATGTCATTGATTGCAGACTGCTTCCAGTAGTTAACTACCCAGCATGCTCTTCGATAGTGTAGCTTCAGTGCATCAGGAGATGGGATTAAGTTGTCCTCGAAAACTATTCTTTCCCATATAGTTGATCTGATTACTTCTATGAAGCGATGATGTTGTTCAGTTATTGTTGTGTTGGGTGATTGTAGTGCTGTAAACAATGATTGTGGGGATGTGTGATTGGGAAAGGCAGACTTGTGTTTTTGAAAATACACTGTTCCGACTAGTCTCAGCCATGCCAAGAAGCCTGACTCTGCTGTGAGTCTCGCCAGTGATCCTGGTGTCTTGTGTGTGTCTGCCGAGATGAATGATGCATGATCAAACAATGCTTTCATGAATGAAGCCTTTCCACAGCCTACAAAGAAAGAGGTGTAGTCACAGCCCGACAGGATATACAGTGAAACCAAGCTAGCCGGCCTATCTTCCTCTGGTATACCTCTCAAATAGGGATCATTTTTCAGTGCCTCTATCAGTTTTGTTATAGACAGCACTTGCCTAGGCTTTCCCAGTGGATTGACTTGCAAGCAGACGTCCTGAATAATGGGGTTAACCATGAGCAGAGAAATAAATAGAGCATCTGTGTCTGGTGAATACACCAGTATCTTTTTCCCACTGGTTTGTGAAGCATGCAGCCACATTCTTGTATCTGCCTCCTCAGCATTGCATGTCAGTATAGCATCGGTGACTTTTGAGGTAGTACAAGCACTATAGTATGCCAAATCCCCGTCCTGTCCGTCATGGTGCCCAGCCACAAATACTTTCTGGTCGTCGTTGAGAAAAGTGGACACTTTTCGAAGTATGCAGTCTCCAATATACTTCACTGCTGCTCTTTTGCAGTCTCTGCACTTTAGCAATTCATTCCACTTATTGGGTGCTTTGGTATTATCATCAAATGTGTAGTGACTCGAATGTCCTGCGAATCCACTGTCACGCTGTTTGTGCTCAATGGACTTGGGGTGATTAGTGATCCTTCCAGGATTGTCAAAAATGATGTGGATATCTTGGACTCCTTGTTGCAGGTAGTGCACCGCATATCTTGCTATTAAAAATAGAACATAGTCTACCATTCTTGTGTTGGGGATGGGATTTGTGTAAATTAAAAACATTCCATCGATTATTACTGTATCAGGAGTCCAACTGTTGTCCTGTAGCTGAATTTGGTATCGTTTGTTCAGGTGGCTTCTTGCATTAGCTTTATCACCCTTTTGTGGCATACCATCTGCAGTAGCAATTGCTCTGGGGAGTTCTAGATACTGCTCACACTTTCCAGTGGCTGGGATACATTTAGCTTTAAGCCTTCTTTTGAGACATAAGGAGACAATCTTTTTCTCTTTTTCAGAATTTGATAATTTTTTGGAGATTTTTTGATCGCTGAAAGTGTGCACTATCTTTCTCTTCAAAGTTAATGCTATGCTAGATGGCTTGAGGTAGGTATACGTTACATATGTGTGAAAATTGCTTAATCCTACCTGTCTGAAACTGAGAAGATCTTCTCTTTGTTCAGAATTTGCATGTTTGCCAATAAATGGATTTCTTAACACAACGAGACTGCTAGAAAGTGGAAGCAGTTCACCTTCTGCTATTTTGCTGATCATAACCCGTACATTTTTAAGGGATTTGATTGATGTTTTATCTGCTGTGTAAATACTACCAGCGTCTTCCAGTTGATCTCTCTCCTGTCCTTGGTTGACTTGAGTTTGGAGATTGTGTAGCAATTTCATCCGGTGACCGAGATAGAGTGACATTCTGTTCATATTTTCTCTGCTTGGACGTACCACAGCTGATTTTAAATCTTTATTTATCATCATTTCATGGGCTTCATCAATGGCAACACTGTGCCATGGTCTTCCGGTGATACTAGTCGCAAAGCTTCCATCCTTCAATTTGGCCAATATGTCTGTGGGTATGACCAATAAATCTGATAGATGTTGTGAGATCAACTTTTGATAGTGGGGTCTGTTGAAGGCGAAAAATACTGGTGCCATATCCTTGAGACTAGCTATCCTGAGGTCCCAATCTTTTGATCTCACAGCTAGATATAAGCTAATGAATGCCATACAATCATGCAATACGAACTGAATCCAAAACTTCCAGTTTTCGTCTTCAGATGCCTTCTTGTGTAAGAACTCTGTGAAACCATCATACGCACTGTGTAACTGATCTCTATCTGAGACTCTTTGTTCATTATTGAACGTAGTGTACACGTTTAGCATGTGCTGGTATAGTGCCTCCCATACTTCAAAGAAGAAAGTTGTTGTGTTGCTAAAATTAGAACATTTGCTTAAGCTAGTGAGCGTTTCCCCTCTGTAACCACTAGCAGATGCTATCTGTTTGAGACCTGCATCCCAATATGCTGTCATCATCACTTCTTGATAATTTCTTAGGAGGTGAAAATCACCTGGAAACGTAACTAACCACTCTAGTGCCTCCTGTACTGTTGTTTTAGTGTAACCATATGTAGGTATGTTTTAGCATCACCAGCTACTATTAAGTGATCTACTGATTTCCCAACGTCAAATTCATGGTGTAACCATGACAATGCCTCTAGGATTGTTTCTGGGTTATCAGCATTTTGATCCATAACTCGTAGATATGTTACTTCCGAGCTTTCAACACTCTGATCACCAGATGTGCATGTTAGATATCCTTGTAACCCTTTGATGACACATTGGGGAGTACTTTCATCAAGATTACACTTTTGCTTTCTAGCTATTACGTAAGAAAACAGTTTAGATTTGTGTTTTGTGAAAGCATCTGATTCTGAAAGAGTATGTTTATAGTGGGCTATCGAGTGATGTTGGTGTTGTGAATAGTAGCTTAGAGGAGCCTTGGCCTCTATTGCATGAACCTTGTACCCATACACCTCATCTGCGTTACCATACTCACTTTCTGTACGTGCTCTTCGTTTACGATTGCACGAGGAACTGCATGTACATGTAGCTGCTTCGACCAGTGAGGGGGTCAGTTTTGGGGTTATGAGACTAGCTGCTTCAACCAGTGAGGGGGTCAGTCTTGGGGTTATGAGACTAGCTGCTTCAACCAGCGAGGGGGTCAGTCTTGGGGTTATGAGACTAGCTGCTTCAACCAGCGAGGGGGTCAGCCTTGGGGTTATGAGACTAGCTGCTTCAACCAGCGAGGGGGTCAGCCTTGGGGTTATGAGACTAGCTGCTTCAACCAGCGAGGGGGTCAGTCTTGGGGTTATGCAACTATCCAGGGAAGGTATCCCGAGACTAACTGGTGAAGGGGTCCTGAGACTAGCACCTTCAACAGTTGAGAGGATCCTGAGACTAGCTCCTTCAATTGGTGAAGTGGCCCTGAGACTAACAGCTTCAGGGATTAAAGGGGTCCTGAGACTATCTCCTTGGACTGTTGAAGTGGTCCTGAGACTATCTCCTTGGACTGTTGAAGTGGTCCTGAGACTAGCTCCTTCTACTGGTGTAGGAGTGGACCTTATAGGAGGGGGACCGGCTGTGCTACCAAGTGAGAGAGGAGCTGTGTTACCCAGTGAGGGGGTTGGCCTTGTGGGAGGGGGACCAGCTAGTGAGGGAGGAGCTGTGTTACCCAGTGAGGGGGTTGGCCTTGTGGGAGGGGGACCAGCTAGTGAGGGAGGAGCTGTGTTACCCAGTGAGGGGATTGTCCTTGCGGGAGAGGGACCAGCTAGTGAGGAAGGAGCTGTGTTACCCAGTGAGGGGGTTGGCCTTGCGGGAAGGGGACCAGCTTTGTTATCCTGTGAAGGGGGACAGGGACCAGCTGTGCTACCCAGTGAAGGGGTCTGCCTTACAGGAGGGAGACTAGCTAGTGAGGGGATGGGCCTTGAGCAACTAACTGCTGGGTGTGCTGATGTGGGAGTTTCACCTTGTGTCTTGTTTGAGGCTAATGCTTGTATTGTTGTGCCATGCCAGCTGCGATGTTGGTCACCACTATACACAGCAGCATGGCTCTGCAGGTAATCAATATTATCTATGGAAAGCACAACTGATTTCTCCCTCAAATGTTTGTTTCCCTTTTCTTTCGTTTCTTGTACAATAGTGTGCCGGTATCTGGCATGAGTGTCCGATGATGCTACTGCTCCTAATCGATTCAGAATTTTAATTTTCTCACTATTTCCAATGTGGCTATCCAACAGGTCCGTCAAAGTAACATGCACAGGTGTATTACATTGGTTATTTGTAGTGAAGAGTAATACACATAAAATGTAAAAGCAGTGCACTTTTTTGCTACTTGAAACTGTGTATTTGGCCAGTGGCTGTGATGCGTCTCGTACTGATCTTGTGAGTAGTAGGAGCATTTTCCATATACTAGGATCAGTGGATTCAACAAAGGTATTGATGTCTAATTTCGTCAAGTCTATCCTTTTGGCCTTGCTATCAGCTATTATTTTCCTTGCTTGTGTATGAAGTTTATCATTTACATCAACACACACACTTTCTAAACGCTGCTCAAATGTGTCTCGCTGATCAGTCGTGGGTGTCGGCATTATATTTTGCTCTTTTGCCTGCTTTCTTTGGTGGGACAGGATATTTGAGATAGTCAGCATTAGATCCCCCCCTTTTCTGTAAAGAATAGTGCCAACTGATCTTACTTTCGTGCAACAGGCAAGGTGTTGGCTCAATCTTTGCTTGAGGTAGCTAAATAGATACTTTCCAGTAACTTCATTTGGTTGAGCATATTTTAGCTGTTCCAACTGATTTATCAGTATGCTCCGTGCTTCTGGTAAAAGAATGGCATCTTGCCGAAGTAATATATCTGCCACATGTACTGTTACGTATAGTAATGCTCTCTCTAGTGTTGTTGAGGGTGATTCTTGCTCTAATTCCCCAATGAGTGTGATCAAGTGACTGTCGTAGCTCTTGAGCTCTTCTTTTTCTATTATAGCTACATGTGATTTATAACAGGTGATGCATATAATATCATCTTTAGCAATGGGAGTGTCCCACCCAGTAGTCTGAGTCAGATACTTTGTAATTTTTTCTGGACTTGGGCAGTGGTGATAATCTGTACCCTTTGTTAATGATTTAGAGCACATTTTACATTTTAGATGAGTAAATAGTGGGAGTTTTTGAGGTAATGAGCGATACACAACATTGTAGTGATTAGTGCATAGAGTGATGGCCTCTTCTGACTCGGGTTGCTTTAGTTTAAGGAGTTGTGTGATGGCTGTAGTGTCTGCTACTTTGCAAGCTTTAACATTTCCACTCTTGCACCCAGGCACTTTACATGATGGCTTGACCTACCTTTTCCCGTTTTGGATGATAGGTGGGGTTGTCTAGGTTTCGTTTTATGTCCAATAGACAGGCTTTGCAAATACAGCTGGTCGTGGTGATACCTGTGCATTTTGTTGTTACAAAGTTTTGTTGGATTTGATTCCACTCACACGGATGAGAGTAGCTAAATTTTTTCTTAGCACAAAGTGCACATGGTCCACAGTTAGGATGTATTTTTTTCGTAGCCATATTCTGTGAACATAATTGTGCAAGATGTAACCAGAGTAATAATCTCTCTCTCTCTCTCTCTCTCTCTCTCTCTCACACACACACACACACACACACACACACACACACAGCAGGTGGAGATTTGTGTGCTCAAGCTTCCATTACTGAACATATCCAATAATAATATTATTGTGTATAGCTTGTTTATTGAAATGTGGTTATTATTAATTGTTGATATGTATAGGAATAAAGGTGGAACACTTTAGTTTGCAGGATCTCTGTGATATGTGTCATATGTAGTTCAACTTATAAATGATGCTAGTTTAACTGACCTGGGACTTGGTGTCTGTCTTCCTTTGGGCGGAGCGATTAGGAGGTGGAGTTTACCTGTCTGAATATTAATGAAGCAGTTAATTTTGCGTTCAAACGATTAATTTCGAGTTCAACGTGGACTTACACTCAAATATTTGCGCTCTCCGCTATCTTGGCACAGTGTGAGATCGACTACAGCTGCTGCCGTCGCTGGGTTGGCCTAATGCTAGTTTTTATGAGCCTGTTTGTAATGGAATGTGTGTTGATCAGCGCATTGCGCTCTACCGCGCGCATAAATTCGCGCCAGAAAAAGAAATCACGTGATAAGTGATGTTGGCGGCTTGACTGAGCATATCCTTATAATATGTAGGCGTGGTATTAGGGTGGAGTCATTCTAGGTGTAGCAACGGAGTCCGTCATTCGCCACGTACGGGGACGGTACGGTGTCTGCGCAAGCAACGGAGACCGTAGGCTACAGGGGCGGATCTAGGGAGGGGGGGGGTTCAGGGGGTTGCAACCCCCCCAAACGATTTTGAGCAGCCCCTCCCACTTATATACAAGGCCTATTATAGCTTGGCATAGTAGCTGCCACTGTATGGTTAGCAGCAGATAAGCTGTGTAGTACATAATTGGCCTTAAACCAACAGGTGGTGCACGGTGGTTAGTGGTACACCCTGAACATGGCTTCAGCTATGAATAATCTACTGTAGACCACAAGAGTCTGCTGTGGTGCTAGGCGCGCCCCAGAGCGTGACTGTGACCTAGTAAGGCACTGTAACACTGCACTGTAGCTTTACCGCGAAAGATGATTAAAAGTGGGCGTGGTCGCCAAAATTTTCGCGCGCTTCGCGCGCAATTTTACCTACAACCCACCATACTAAAAATCCTAGATCCGCCCCTGGCTACCGTGCTGTGCGTCTACGGGGCACTGACTGAGTCCGCGTTAAAGGAAGGCCGTCCACTTATAGTGTGGCGCCCGTTTGTTTTGTCATTACGGTGGACCGCGTTAGTCCGCTTACGTGGACTACTTTTCCTGTGCACATTATTTTATTATGATAAATTTTCCAAGTTATGTTGTATTAAGCGAAAGTAGGATCAATAAATGGGATAAAATGATGTAAGACAGCGAAAAAACACCTTCTGTCTCGTTTATAACACTAGGTAATACACAGGGAAGCTACAAATCGTGCCAGTATGTCGGACACGCCTACTTCAGACACGCCCACCTAGTATCTCCTAAAGTCTATTGCGCATGCTCGAGCTGCTCTCTATTTCCAGGGAGTCTACTACGCATGCTCGAGCGGCTCTACAGCATACTTCCAGCTCAGAATTTGTCGGATCGTGGACCTCAGAAGGGAATGACAAAGTTCATGAGTAGCAAGACATCCAGAGAAGCTACAAATAGTGCGAGTATGTCGGACACGCCCACCTACTAGGGTAGTAGTACCACATCATGGCACATAAAGTCTATTGCGCATGCTCGAGCTAGTCGGACTTCAATACTGCTTTAGGTTACTGCTGAACCTGGGCCTCTGTATATTAACTATCTTTAGAGCCCAGCAGAGTGAGTTTCCGAGTTTCCACAATACAAAACTATAACTATTTCTATAATGAAATTACCTAAAAAGTATATTCCACAAAAACGTAGGCGATCAATGACCTGCAGTGATGCATATTGTAATCAGCACTAGAAAAAACCTATATTATGTCACAGTAAGGACCACTAAAACTTTTGGAGGTAAAAAGTACTCACAAACCTAGGCAGAAACAGCAGAAATAAGTGCCAGAAAAATTATGTCTTGAAGTTGTTAACCATCAAATCCAGAAGTATAGCAAAAGAGCTGCCGATTGACGTGCGAAGCATGGAAGACGGTCGAGAATTGGCTTGTGGATATGAAAAATTGTAATGTCACTTTATGGTGCCGCGTTTAGATAAAGTATAACGCGTAAAAACAAGCGACGCATTTTTGCGGGTTAAAATTATCCTTTGGACTTGCTATATTCATTACATCCCGAGTCCCAATCCGCAAAAAACAATTCGGCCGCGCAATGAGTAATTGATGACGAAAGTAATGATGAAATGATGACGAAATTAAATTTATGATGAAACCTATGATGTAATTGCTGTGAAACTGTTTCAAAATGTTTAGCGCGCATGAAAGGTTGTTGGGACCCAGAATTCGAACCTAGCGTAGAAGACATCGTGGACTATCGATGAGATATGGCGATTTTCTCAGTTCGCTTTCTTTGGTGAGCTCGCACTCGGGGGGGGGGGGGGGGGGGGGATTTCCCTATTCAGTCTAGCACATGGCAGGTGGAGGTCACGTCCGAGTCAACCGGCTAAAGCCGCGCGCCCCAATATACGCGTATACGGAGCATGCGCAGTTTATCGATGTGTTCTAGTTTGAATTATGGCGGCGTACAGTAAGCGCGGTGCAATACTTATGAGGGACTCGGGATGTAGTCTCTAAGTTTTTCATTACATCCCGAGTCCCAATCCGCAAAAAAGAATTCGGCCGCGCGATGAGTAATCTATGACGAAACCTATGATGAAATTATGATGAAATTATGATGAAATTGGGGTGAAAACTGCTTCCAAATGTTTAGCGCGCATGATAGGGTGTTGGGACCCAGAATTCGAACCTAGCGTAGAAGAGATCGTGGACTATTGATGATATATGGCGATTCTCTCAGTTCGCTTTCTTTAGCGAGCGAGCTCACTGAGGGGATTTCCCTATACAGTCTAGCACATGGCAGTGGAGGTCACGTTCGGGTCAACCGGCTCAAGCCGCGCGCCCCAATACACACGTGTACGGAGCATGCGCAGTTTGTCGGTGTGTCCTAGTTCGAATTATGGCGGCGTACAGTAAGCGCGGTGCAATACCTATGAGGGACTCGGGATGTAGTCTCCAAATTGTTCATTACATCCCGAGTCCCAATCCGCAAAAAAAATTCGACCGCGCGATGAGTAATTGATGACGAAAGTAATGATGAAATGATGATGAAATTTATGATGAAACCTATGATGTAATTGCTGTGAAACTGTTTCAAAATGTTTAGCGCGCATGAAAGGTTGTTGGAACCCAGAATTCGAACCTAGCGTAGAAGACATCGTGGACTATCTATGAGATATGGTGATTTTCTCAGTTCGCTTTCTTCGGCGAGCTCGCACTCGGGGGGGGATTTCCCTGTTCAGTCTATCACATGGCAGGTGGAGGTCACGTCCGGGTCAACCGGCTAACGCCGCGCGCCCCAATATACGCATATACTACGGAGCATGCGCAGTTTGTCGATGTGTCCTAGTTCGAATTATGGCGGCGTACAGTAAGCGCGGTGCAATACTTATGAGGGACTCGGGATGTAGTCTCTAATTACGTCCAGAGTCCCAATTCGATTCGGCCGCTCGATGAGGTAATGATGATGAAACCTATGATGGAATTGGGGTAAAAACTGCTTCAAAATGTTTAACGTACCGGTAACGGTACTGGAAATTTTGCGCTTCGAGTACCGGCAATTATCTCGCCAAAAAACTATTTCTCAAGTGGGAGGAAGAAAAAAAACTCGAATAATCAAGCGGGATTCGAACCCATGATGGCAGACCATCGCATCACCAGCCCGAGCCCTAGCCCACTCATCCACCCAGTTCGCCGCTGCCAAATGCCGTTTTTTGCAACCTTTATACACCATACCACTGATAATCCAGACATCATTGATGTTAAGCAATCCATGTGTCGTAAGGCTAACCATATGCTGACTGTTTTTAGGTCCTGTGATCCTCACACGAAAAGCAAACTCATGCAGAGTTTCTGTCTCTCTCTGTATGGTTCAGCACTGTGGGCGGCCTCTTCATCAGAACTACACTCCTTGGCAGTCTCTTTTAACAACATATTAAGAAAAATCTGGAGCCTTCCCCGTCGCTGTCACACTGCCATTCTTCATTGTGTTGGTGGTCTTCAAGGAATACACAGTATTATTATTACCAGATCTATCAAGCTTATTTCTTCCGCTCAAAAAGCTGGGTCTTGTCTTCTGGCTGAGGTCTTCACTGAAGCCTCAACACTAATGTACACTAGTTTTGGGTACAACCACCGTAATGCTGCCCGCCACTGGAAATCCTACTCAGAATGTGATAAGCTTTGTGCCGATTTCATCCGTGATGCCAGATTGAATCCTGAATTGAATCATCATCTTTTGGAAGACATAAACTATATGTGCTGTACTTAATCTAAATCACTAACAATTTATATTATTACTCTAAATTAATTATTATTACATACTGTATTGTACATTTGCACCTTAAGTGGTGTGTGAAAAAAAAAAAATAATAATAATAATAATAATAATAATAATAATAATCCTTGTTTGAAAACCATAAGCTAAACCAATCCCTCCCCCCCGGACTCCTAGCCTCACTAGCCCTCTAGCGTTCGGTAAAGAACCCAGCCCCCGAAGGGGGCTGGGATCTATAGCTATTATAGCGTTGCCGGTACTCCCAGCACTAAATTTTCGGTACCGGTACCGGTACGTTAGCCACAGCGAAATGTTTAGCGCACATGACAGGGTGTTGGGACCCAGAATTCGAACCTAGCGTAGAAGAGATCGTGGACTATCGATGAGGTATGGCGATTCTCTCAGTTCGCTTTCTTTGGCGAGCACGCACTCGGGGGGATTTCCGTATTCACATGGCAGGTGGAGGTCACGTCGGGGTCAACTGGCTCAAGCCGAGCGCCCCAATATTGTACGCGTATACGGAGCATGCGCAGTTTGTCAGTTTGTCCTAGTTCGAATTTATGGCGGCGCATTCGTGAGGGACTCTGGACGTAATCTCTAAGTTTTTCATTATCTCCCCAGTAGCAATTTATTTTTCTGTGGTTATGAGGTGATTATGGTGTAATCTATGATGAAATTATGATGCAACCTATGAGGTAATTATGAAGAAATCCAGGGCCTCGCTGGAGCCTTTCTGGGAGTTGAAAATCAGTAAATATGTAGAGTATCTTACACGTGTATCCAGCGAACAGATTACAAGCCGAGCACTAGGCTTTCTCTGAGAAGCACTGTTGGTTGAACTTCACGTGTTTTCTTGGCTTACGTAATACCGTGGATAAATAAAGCTAGCCTTGCGCTATATATAGCACGCATCACTGTCACAAGGGGCTGGCCCGTGTAGTGTCGTGGTTAGTGAACGTCGCCGTTAGTGAGCTAATGAATAATGACAAGAGCGGGCCGCTGCTCGCCATCAGGCGGGAAGTTTAAAACGCGTAAGTGTGCTTCCTGCGTGCGCGTGCTCGCTGAGAACTAAAGAGTCTGATCCTGCTACGCTTTGCCTGTATGGGGCTGGCACGCTAGACTAAGTCAGGTCTACCGCTGAAACAAACAAGGACAAGGGGGCCAGGAAGTATGAAATGAAGTACACTACATGTGGCCATCGTTCTAGCTAGATACTGCCCAGCACGCGCAGTCCTCCGATTCTCTGAGTAGGCCTAGGATGAACGTGGATAGTTTTTGATTGAATGTATTTTTACCGCTATATTTTGCTGTCATATAGCTACAGGATTAATCCACCAGAGCTAGTCACAAGTACAGCTGAGTTCCAAGAAGAATGTGTTATCGGGAGAGTGTAGAGGAAGGGCTTAATACCTGCAAAGTGATATTATTATCATTATGTGCATTCATAGCTATTATAATTATGATAGCTAATTATTATTGTTGCATAGAATCGATATCTGGCATTAATAAGTCCTGGATGAATGCTTAATATTCATTACAATAGGCAGTCAGCTATGAAAATTAATGTTGGAGAGGGAGTGTGATTAATTAGTGGAGGGATATGAAACTATTCCAGTGCAATATTGATAATAATATTATAACAGCCATATTAAAAAAGTTGAACAATAATTATTATCTTCACTAGCTTAGCGGTCATCTATTAATAATAATATTCATACACATTAGTAACTGTTAGTAAGCTACAGAATTCTGCCAGTATACACATTATGGCTTTATCACACTTTACTAACAGCTGTCTGTCGCATAAATTTAATAGATGCATATAACACTCCACCATTGAAAGTATCTGTAAATTATTAGGCATAACAGATTAGGTGGTCAGCTATACATTTTATTGATGTTCACTAACTGCCGCAGCTTCGACGAAGGGGCTGTGGTTAGTGGAAACACTGATGAGACAAGCATAATCAGATGCAATACTCACTAGGTGCAAGGATGTAACAGATTAGGTGGTCAGCTATGCATTATCAGACATTTTATTGATGTTCACTAACTGCCGCAGCTTCGACGAAGGGGCTGTGGTTAGTGGAAACACTGATGAGACAAGCATAATCAGATGCAATACTCACTAGGTGCAAGGATGTAACAGATTAGGTGGTCAGCTATGCATTATCAGACATTTTATTGATGTTCACTAACTGCCGCAGCTTCAAAGAAGGGGCTGTGGTTAGTGGAAACACTGATAAGACAAGTATAATCGGATGCACTACTCACTAGATGCAAAGTTGTAACAGATTAGGTGGTCAGCTATGCATTATGAGCCATTTTATTGATGTTCACTAACTGCCGCAGCTTCAACGAAGGGGCTGTGGTTAGTGGAAACACTGATGAGACAAGTATATTATTATTATTTAGACGCAGTACTCACTAGATGTAAAATTGTAACAGAGGCTAGGTTGTCAGCTATGCATTATGAGACATTTTATTGATGTTCACTAACTGCCGCAGCTTCAACGAGGGGGCTGTGGTTAGTGGAAACACTGATGAGACGAGCATAATTAGATGCAGTACGCACTAGATGCAAAGTTGTAACAGATTATGTGGTCAGCTATGCATTATGAGACATTTTATTGATGTTCACTAACTGCCGCAGCTTCAAAGAAGGGGCTGTGGTTAGTGGAAACACTGATAAGACAAGTATAATCGGATGCACTACTCACTAGATGCAAAGTTGTAACAGATTAGGTGGTCAGCTATGCATTATGAGCCATTTTATTGATGTTCACTAACTGCCGCAGCTTCAACGAAGGGGCTGTGGTTAGTGGAAACACTGATGAGACAAGTATATTATTATTATTTAGACGCAGTACTCACTAGATGTAAAATTGTAACAGAGGCTAGGTTGTCAGCTATGCATTATGAGACATTTTATTGATGTTCACTAACTGCCGCAGCTTCAACGAGGGGGCTGTGGTTAGTGGAAACACTGATGAGACGAGCATAATTAGATGCAGTACGCACTAGATGCAAAGTGGCAACAGATTAGGTGGGCAGCTATGCATTATGAGCCATTTTATTGATGTTCACTAACTGCCGCAGCTTCAACGAAGGGGCTGTGGTTAGTGGAAACATTGATGAGACAAGCAAAATTAGATGCAGTACTCACTAGATGCAAAGTGGTAACAGATTAGGTGGTCAGCTATGCATTGTGAGACATTTTATTGATGTTCACTAACTGCCGCAGCTTCAACGAGGGGGCTGTGGTTAGTGGAAACACTGATGAGACCAACATAATTAGATGTACTACTCACTAGATGCAAAGTTATAACAAATTATGTGGTCAGCTATGCATTATGAGCCATTTTATTGATGTTCACTAACTGCCGCAGCTTCAACGAGGGGGCTGTGGTTAGTGGAAACACTGATGAGACAAGCATAATCGGATGCAGTACTCACTAGATGCAAACTTGTAACAGATTAGGTGGTCAGCTATGTATTATGAGCCATTTTATTGATGTTCACTAACTGCCGCAGCTTCAATGAAGGGGCTGTGGTTAGTGGGAACACTGATAAGACAAGCATAATCGGATGCAGTACTCACTAGATGCAAACTTGTAACCGATTAGGTGGTCAGCTATGTATTATGAGCCATTTTATTGATGTTCACTAACTGCCGCAGCTTCAATGAAGGGGCTGTGGTTAGTGGGAACACTGATAAGACAAGTATAATCGGATGCAGAACTCACTAGATGCAAAGTTGTAACAGATTAGGTGGTCAGCTATGCATTATGAGACATTTTATTGATGTTCACTAACTGCCGCAGCTTCAACGAAGGGGCTGTGGTTAGAGGAAACACTGATAAGACAAGCATAATCGGATGCAGTACTCACTAGATGCAAACTTGTAACAGATTAGGTGGTCAGCTATGTATTATGAGCCATTTTATTGATGTTCACTAACTGCCGCAGCTTCAACGAAGGGGCTGTGGTTAGTGGAAACACTGATGAGACAAGCATAATTATATGCAGTACTCACTAGATGCAAAGTGGCAACAGATTAGGTGGGCAGCTATGCATTATGAGCCATTTTATTGATGTTCACTAACTGCCGCAGCTTCAACGAAGGGGCTGTGGTTAGTGGAAACATTGATGAGACAAGCAAAATTAGATGCAGTACTCACTAGATGCAAAAGTGGCAACAGATTAGGTGGGCAGCTATACATTATGAGCCATTTTGTTGATGTTCACTAACTGCCGCAGCTTCAACGAAAGTGGCAACAGATTAGGTGGGCAGCTATGCATTATGAGCCATTTTGTTGATGTTCACTAACTGCCGCAGCTTCAACGAAGGGGCTGTGGTTAGTGGAAACACTGATGAGACAAGCAAAATTAGATGCAGTACTCACTAGATGCAATTTGAAAGTGGCAACAGATTAGGTGGGCAGCTATGCATTATGAGCCATTTTGTTGATGTTCACTAACTGCCGCAGCTTCAACGAGGGGGCTGTGGTTAGTGGAAACACTGATGAGACAAGCAAAATTAGATGCAGTACTCACTAGATGCAAAGTGGCAACAGATTAGGTGGGCAGCTATGCATTATGAGCCATTTTGTTGATGTTCACTAACTGCCGCAGCTTCAACGAATGGGCTGTTGTTAGTGGAAACACTGATGAGACAAGCATAATTGGATGCAGTATTCACTAGATGCAAAAGTGGAAACATATGCATTATGAGCCATTTTGTTGATGTTCACTAACTGCCGCAGCTTCAACGAAGGGGCTGTGGTTAGTGGAAACACTGATGAGACAAGCAAAATTAGATGCAGTACTCACTAGATGCAAAGTGGCAACAGATTAGGTGGGCAGCTATGCATTATGAGCCATTTTGTTGATGTTCACTAACTGCCGCAGCTTCAACGAGGGGGCTGTGGTTAGTGGAAACACTGATGAGACAAGCAAAATTCGATGCAGTACTCACTAGATGCAAAGTGGCAACAGATTAGGTGGGCAGCTATGCATTATGAGCCATTTTGTTGATGTTCACTAACTGCCGCAGCTTCAACGAAGGGGCTGTGGTTAGTGGAAACACTGATGAGACAAGCATAATTGGATGCAGTATTCACTAGATGCAAAGTTGTAACAGATTAGGTTGGCAGCTATACATTATCAGACATTTTGTTGATGTTCACTAACTGCTGCAGCTTCAATGAAGGGGCTGTGGTTAGTGGTAACACTGATAAGACAAGTATAATCCAATGCAGAACTCACTAGATGCAAAATTGTAACAGAATAGGTGGTCAGCTATACATTATGAGCCATTTTATTGATGTTCACTAACTGCCGCAGCTTCAACAAAGGGGCTGTGGTTAGTGGAAACACTGATGAGACAAGTATAATATTATTATTTAGACGCAGTACTCACTAGATGTAAAATTGTAACAGATTAGGTTGTCAGCTATGCATTATGAGCCATTTTGTTGATGTTCACTAACTGCCGCAGCTTCAACGAAGGGGCTGTGGTTAGTGGAAACACTGATGAGACAAGCAAAATTCGATGCAGTACTCACTAGATGCAAAGTGGCAACAGATTAGGTGGGCAGCTATGCATTATGAGCCATTTTGTTGATGTTCACTAACTGCCGCAGCTTCAACGAAGGGGCTGTGGTTAGTGGAAACACTGATGAGACAAGCATAATTGGATGCAGTATTCACTAGATGCAAAGTTGTAACAGATTAGGTGGGCAGCTATGCATTATGAGCCATTTTGTTGATGTTCACTAACTGCCGCAGCTTCAACGAGGGGGCTGTGGTTAGTGGAAACACTGATGAGACAAGCAAAATTAGATGCAGTACTCACTAGATGCAAAGTGGCAACAGATTATGTGGTCGTCTAGTGATTCATTAATAAACTTAATAAGAGAAGATCAAAGACCACCATTGTCATTTCTACTAAAGCACTGTAATTACCATTACAGTTGCATTAGAATCGATAAAATACCCACAGGAACTGTAGTATGGCTTGATTCCAAGAAACAGAAACCAATCAATCTTACACCAATGGAGCTACATGCCCTATTTAAAAGAGAATTTCTACCTGCTCCTGCTAGTAAACGTGCTGGTAATGTTGCTCCTGCAACTGCAGCGTTATTTCGTCTGCAATCCCAACCTGTAACTTTATTGGATGATTTAAGTATTGAAGGAAGTGATGGAGAAGGTAAATTATCTATCAATTAAGTGACAATATATGCTATTATGTAGCTAAAGCTCATGCAGGGTCTTAGGTGTAAGAAAACTGTTGAGGGTGGAGTATCATAATGTTGCAGGGTAGCTTTGTATTATTATAGCAGCAGAGATACAATGCACAATACTGATAGACTGACTAACATAGACTGACTAACAGCTAGCCCTTACAATCATTCTTACAGTCTATAATATTATGGTGAATTCCGATACAATAACTCAATGATAATTATCATAACTTCCACAATGTCATAACAGTCAAATATCTACAGTTCCTACACTCCCTCCCACTGTATATAGAAGGTACGTTCTTGTTTCAAGTACTAGCAGCATTTTGTTCTTGAGTGTCGTCTTTTTGATGCCTGTGCTTTCTTTTGTGCTCTCTTAGTCTTTCCACCCTATGATTTGCCTAGGAAGTTCAGGGCTACTGTACGTAGCACAATTGAACTCTGAGACAGAAATAGTTATCAATATAAGAGACAAACTGTTTGGTGCACGTGTGTGATTAAGATTGCGATATGGCCCACAGGAATAGCATGGCTAATCTCCATATGTCGTGTCTTTCTTCTCATTTGGTATAAATCTAGCATCAATTATTCCATACTGTGGCAGTTTGGAGTGTCTATCATACATTTCTTTGTTTGATTTGAGCTTGCTTGGCATGGTGCTGCTCTTTGCCAACCTCCAAGCTTCTGAGAGGTAAGTGGTAATCTCCAATATCTACTTCATAATTTGGTGCATTCCTTCAGTAGATAAACACGGATCTCTACGGTAACCATAGTAGAATGGTGATTTTCTCACTAATTCTCGGATGGTGCCCTATATGCATGTAAATAACAGAAATGGTATATATACAGCTGTTGAACAAGGCTGGTCAACAAGATGACTCCCAGGTGGATGCTGTAGCCCTGAATTTATAATCTGACTGAAAACTCACCCTCTAGGACATCGAGGAACTTAATAAGCTGACCTGCATATTCCTCTCTTAGCAAGTCTTGGTCCTGGTGATTATCAGCTCACATTACTTTTTCTATTTCTGTTGTATATACTTATCCACGTTGCTGTGGCAAATATGGATCTCCAATTTTGCTTCCAGTAGCTTTTGGCAGGATCCCTTCAACTTCTATTTTTTATAGCTGCAGCAGATACAATGCACCATAATAATATTATTATTATTGATAGACTGACTAACAGCTCTTACAAAAACCATGCATGCATGGTGAATTACTACACATGACAAATTTTCCATATGACAAAATTAATCTCCATATTTCCTAAAATCATAATAACGGTTTGAAAATATTATGGTAGTTTGCTCTACTCATTATTAGAGAGGAAAGTTAGTCTAAGAGCATAATATTATAGTACGCATTATACCATGTCCGCAACCTAAATTTTAAGGATCACTGAGTAAATTTTGTGGACATGCATGCTCAACCAGCCTCTGTGGCTGGAATGATATACAATTAGCCTAGTGAATCTATGCAGAAAGCAATTCAGTTCCAGAATGGATTACTAAAGTCAACAACGTGACTCTGAAAATTAACAGCATGAACAGACTGCTTGCACATGATGAAGTGGATGATGAGGTATTATATATCAATATATAATGTGGTGGTAAGAATCCAGTTGATTCATAGTTCACAAACTTTGATATAATATAGTTGATATCTTTCATGATGGAACTATTATGGTCAGAGAAACAAAAGGAGGTACTAGGAGCAATATCTTTCTTAATTGGACCGTTACAGTGAATTTTCATGTATTCTGTAGGGTAATACCTCGATATTGGCCATTTCTACTCACTTTTACACTGCCTGGATGCGATATCTGAGCAATCCTTCATGCTATGCAAACAAGCGAAGTCATCCATGCAATTGGATAAAGATTGTAAGAATAATATTATTATCAAGAATGAGATTAATTATTCAATTGAATCACTGATATAATATGGTAGGATGATCCACATGATCTGACTCTACTATTAATTCCTGTGAATATCAAAGATACCCACTGGATCCTTTGTGTATGGATATCATAATTGCATATACCCATACAAGCATTGCATGCAGAATATTACAATCAGGTTTTGAACTTCGAATCCTCCACCGTAATATGTTATGATTCACTGAGTTGTGGTGCTATCCATACAAGTGTATGTGAAAATTTAAGGTATTATAATAATTGTCACTGTTATTCTATTGTATTATTATACTGTTTGAATTTCGCCCCAGAAAATTTGTGGAATGTTTATTCCAGTTCAAGCTTCCTCAAGAAGCCAAATATTCATCAAAGCACTGGAAAATTGTTGGAGCTACGGTAAGTAAATGATGACAACATAGTGTATTCTTTACCTGGGGGATCCTGCTTAGGATTTTATTTGTCAAAAGAACCAAGTTGACTGTGGTATATTTGTATGCAAGGCAAGTTTAATAATTGATGTACATATACTTTAAATATTTCTATGCATAAAATAAAGATTGCAGAGTGTGTAGTAAAGAATAACCCTCTCATATTTGATGTAAGCTATGGTTTGTATGCTAGCTGAGAAGTTATTCAGAGCCATAATTATTATGTAGGGTGACACGATTGTACTTCGTTCATGGTTGGCAAATTTTGTGCTAACAAGGTATATAATACTGAATCAGATCATCTTTAAATGCAATCCAGTTAATTTATAATGCAAACAGTCCATTTAGTCTTGATCACTACGAAATCAATTATGAAAATTATACATCAGTTGTGTTGAAGGCACGTGAGATATATGGTAGCAGAATCACAGCACCTGATATAGACCACAATGAACCAAAGCTAGCATCTGGTAATTGTATCCACAACCATAACACTAATATTTATTATGTGAGTTCAGATATCGAAAGGGATCTGGGACTGTGTCTAGCAACAATTAAGGAAGATGGTAAGTAATTCTGTGTATTCAAAATTTAATGATCTATTGCACAGAAACTTTACTGAGCTATCCAGAGAAGGGTTATGAATTAAGTGCTGGAGGACTCAGAGACATAGCCAGAATTAAGGATTTAGATCACCGGGTATAAATATTATTACCATATTAAATTAAATACGTTGTCTATCGCGATATCAATCTCCAAATATTTTGGACTCATAGACACTGCAGTTTCTATCAATCTTAATAAAGTTGAAGTACAGAAGAGGTATCATTTGCAAGATACAGGATCCAATCATCCAGATAGTGTGGTTAAACAATGAATCAGGTTCAGAGGTAGATATTTCCAAGATTAATTCAGAGGTACATAACTATAATTCACAATCTGTCTTGAATGTGCACTTGAAATTAATCGTTAATCTGTTTTTGCATACATTCAGCTTTTAACAGATGATTTTGACATAAAATTTTTCCCACTCAACCACTCTTCAATTTGGCATCTCTTGGTAAGTCATGGTTCATGCATGTGATAGTTGCTGAGTATTACAGCCAGCTAATGCAGGTGGCATACAAAAAGGTGAAACGCTTGGAATTATTCCAGCCACTATCTCAAGCTCCTTCAAGTAGTAGTCTAAGATGCTCCATCAACAGTTTATGGTATGGTTCTGCTCATAACTGTCATGTGATCTTCATACAAGATATTAAAGTAGCAGTTGATACCACAGCAACTGCTACAATAGTCATAATTTTGTGTGAGGATTAATCAACATTAAAATTTTTTACAGCATTTATATTGTAACTTGCATTTGATCCAAACAGTGAAAAGTGTCCTCCAGATGGACCAATTTGGAAATTAACCTTCACAAAGGTGTTCATGTATATGTATTCTAAAAGTATTACTGTGTGTAATTCTTGTTACACAGTGGGACGAAAGCTGTTTTAAACCCGATGACAGCGGAATTCTGATTTGGAAGGTATTCTTATCCAATGATTAGACTAAGTTTATTAATTAGATTCTGAATCTTAATCAATAGTTCATGGAGTGCGTCATCCGCAAGAGGCAACCTGTCTTGAAGGTATTTATTTTATTAATGCTAAGATTTATATATCATATTCTATTGATTATGTAGACATCAGTAATTAACTTAAGAGAGCGGGTCATTCGTATACTCCTTAATTGGTAAGCTGCCTTGCATTGAATCGATTTATGATGCATGCACACAGTCTACTATTAATAACTACTAGGTCAAGTACAGTACATATTACGCAGTAATACCTCTCACTTGTAATATATATATCACTATAATAATATATTAACTTTTATGATAGTGATGATCTACCCGAACTTAAGATAAATCAGCTGGCCATTGACAACATTGGTGCAATTAGTGAACCTTGTAGTGATTCAGGTACACAAAATATTGCTAGTATATAGCTGGAACTGAATATTCAAATGTTTGCTATAATACCAGAAGAGGAAGAATATGGTTCTGACGACATAAAATCCCCATTTGAATTATTCCCTGAGTTTTCGAGCAGAGGTGCTCAATGTGAGGACATTTATAGTTTTGGTATCACAGAAGAAGCATGGAAAGCCGAAGGAATTAAATTAGCTTGGAGCATAAAAAATATTCCAAATGACAGGTTAGACTTCAATGTTATAATATTATACGATAATTATGTGAATAAGTTAATCTCTATACAAAATTTAGTTGTCAATGAACATGCACCATCAACTAACTTGCAGGTTATAGGGCTTTATGTAATAATTATTAGTATTAATAAAATCTGCCAGCTTTGTAGCTCATTCAGCATTAATTTTAGAAGATTGGATAAATTATGCCTTAATATGCTATTGGATACAATAATTGCAATATTATGTCAAGCAAAGAGAGCAGACAGAGCAATGCATGGATTGCTATATTTAGTACAACATATAGAGGAGCAAGAATTCTGGATGTACCTCAGAGAGAATGGTAGCTTTGTTGGAGTCTGCATGATATTATCATGATAATAATATGCATCAGGGTGAGTTAGGTACTTTGACTTACCAATGCAATGTTTGTGAGTATGTATCATTAGTAGTTGTAAAATTCACTACGTAGTTACTGTATTATAATCATACAGAATTCGTATTTAAACTTTTGTAGTGAAACTCCATTTCAGAGGACATTTGTACGCAAAACCATTAAGGAATCAGAGGTATTGCACATCGTTTAAAATCTAGCATTCTTTGTAAATTCCTTAATTATAGTCCAAATGGATTGCCCTTATGAAAGATGAAGATCGTCAAGTTCAATCCTTTTACTATCAAAGGCTAATTGAGCACAATAGAGGACGCCATAAAATAAAGGATGTATTAATCAACAAATGGCCACTGGACTGTTGTTTACCAGATATGGTACTAATAAAATTATAATACTTAAATTCCAATCTGAATAAATTCCATCATTACATTATAGGTCATAGAAGTTACTCACTATTTTCGTGGACTGGCACAACTCCATCTTCCAGGGAGGGTGGTATTTGGGATAAAAATGGCAGAGGATGTGCTTTTTAATGAGGTAATTTTAATCATAATGCTTCCTATACTAATCTTTTAATACTGTTGTTGTGAACATAGGCAATGATAAGTTTATTAATGAAGAAGTATAACATTAGATACGAAGATGCTATTACTTGCCATGAACAGAAGAAGTATCCTATATTAGAGTCCTAGGCTGCAAAATTGTTTATTTTTGTATAAAGATTATTTTTCTATTACCTCATTATTATACACGCATATTTTAGAGAAAGTATAGTTATACTTAATGCAGAATAATAATATTATTATTATTATTGATCACACATTATTATTATTAATTTTTTGGACGTTTATTTTCAAGTTTGTTAGCTATAATAATAATAATACTATACTATTTTTGGTCAAAATCAATCGTTCTGATGCTAGGAATCTATCAGTGTTTCCACTAACCACGGCCCCTTCGTTGAAGCTGCGGCATTAAGTGAACATCAATAAAAATTAATGGCTCATACTGTATAGCTGGCCACCTAGCTAATCTGTTACAACTTTGGACCTACTAGTAGTGAGTACTGCATCTGATTATGCTTGTCTCATCAGTGTTTCCACTAACCACAGCCCCTTCGTTGAAGCTGCGGCAGTTAGTGAACATCAATAATAATATGGCTCATTTTGCATAGCTGACCACCTAATCTGTTACAACTTTTGCATCCAATGAGTGCTGCATCTAGTTATGCTTGTCTCATCAGTGTTTCCACTAACCACGGCCCCTTCAATAAAGCTGTTGCAGTTAGTGAACATCAATAAAATGTCTCATAATGCATAGCTGACCACCTAATCTGTTACAACTTTGCATCTAGTGAGTACTGCATCTGATTATGCTTGATTCATCAGTGTTTCCACTAACCACAGCCCCTTCGTTGAAGCTGCCGCAGTTAGTGAACATCAATGAAATGGCTCATAGTGCATAGGTGACCACCTAATCTGTATGCCATTGAACCTGATGAGCATTGCATCTGATTATACTTGTCTCATCAGTGTTCCACTAACCACAGCCCCTTCGTTGAAGCTGCCGCAGTTAGTGAACATCAATAAAAATTAATGGCTCATACTGCATAGCTGGCCACCTAGCTAATCTGTTACAACTTTGGACCTACTAGTAGTGAGTACTGCATCTGATTATGCTTGTCTCATCAGTGTTTCCACTAACCACAGCCCCTTCGTTGAAGCTGGCGCAGTTAGTGAACATCAATAAAAATTAATGGCTCATACTGTATAGCTGGCCACCTAGCTAATCTGTTACAACTTTGGACCTAATAGTAGTGAGTACTGCATCTGATTATGCTTGTCTCATCAGTGTTTCCACTAACCACAGCCCCTTCGTTGAAGCTGCGGCAGTTAGTGAACATCAATAAAATGGCTCATTTTGCATAGCTGATCACCTAATCTGTTACAATTTTTGCATCCAATGAGTGCTGCATATAGTTATGCTTGTCTCATCAGTGTTTCCACTAACCACGGCCCCTTCAATAAAGCTGTTGCAGTTAGTGAACATCAATAAAATGTCTCATAATGCATAGCTGACCACCTAATCTGTTACAACTTTGCATCTAGTGAGTACTGCATCTGATTATGCTTGATTCATCAGTGTTTCCACTAACCACAGCCCCTTCGTTGAAGCTGCCGCAGTTAGTGAACATCAATGAAATGGCTCATAGTGCATAGGTGACCACCTAATCTGTATGCCATTGAACCTGATGAGCATTGCATCTGATTATACTTGTCTCATCAGTGTTCCACTAACCACAGCCCCTTCGTTGAAGCTGCCGCAGTTAGTGAACATCAATAAAAATTAATGGCTCATACTGCATAGCTGGCCACCTAGCTAATCTGTTACAACTTTGGACCTACTAGTAGTGAGTACTGCATCTGATTATGCTTGTCTCATCAGTGTTTCCACTAACCACAGCCCCTTCGTTGAAGCTTGCGCAGTTAGTGAACATCAATAAAAATTAATGGCTCATACTGTATAGCTGGCCACCTAGCTAATCTGTTACAACTTTGGACCTAATAGTAGTGAGTACTGCATCTGATTATGCTTGTCTCATCAGTGTTTCCACTAACCACAGCCCCTTCGTTGAAGCTGCGGCAGTTAGTGAACATCAATAAAATGGCTCATTTTGCATAGCTGATCACCTAATCTGTTACAACTTTTGCATCCAATGAGTGCTGCATATAGTTATGCTTGTCTCATCAGTGTTTCCACTAACCACGGCCCCTTCAATAAAGCTGTTGCAGTTAGTGAACATCAATAAAATGGCTCATAATGCATAGCTGACCACCTAATCAGTTACAACTTTGCATCTAATGAGTACTGCATCTGATTATGCTTGACTCATCAGTGTTTCCACTAACCACAGCCCCTTCGTTGAAGCTGCCGCAGTTAGTGAACATCAATGAAATGGCTCATAGTGCATAGGTGACCACCTAATCTGTATGCCATTGAACCTGATGAGCATTGCATCTGATTATACTTGTCTCATCAGTGTTTCCACTAACCACAGCCCCTTCATTGAAGCTGCCGCAGTTAGTGAACATCAATAAGTTAATGACTCATAGTGCATAGTTGACCACCTAATCTGTATGCATTTGAGCCTGATGAGTATTGCATCTGATTATACTTGTCTCATCAATGTTTCCACTAACCACAGCCCCTTCGTTGAAGCTGCCGCAGTTCGTGAACATCAACAAAATGGCTCATAGTGCATAGGTGACCATCTAATCTACATGCAATTGACCTGATGAGCATTGCATCTGCTTATACTTGTCTCGTCAATGTTTCCACTAACCACAGCCCCTTCGTTGAAGCTGCCGCAGTTAGTGTTCATAAATATTATAGTGCATAGGTGACCACCTAATCTGTATGCAATTGACCTGATGAGCATTGCATCTGCTTATACTTGTCTAGTCAATGTTTCCACTAATCACAGCCCCTTCGTTGAAGCTGCCGCAGTTAGTGAACATCAACAAAATGGCTCATAGTGCATAGGTGACCACCTAATCTGTATGCTATTGACCTGATGAGCATTGCATCTGCTTATACTTGTCTAGTCAATGTTTCCACTAATCACAGCCCCTTCGTTGAAGCTGCCGCAGTTAGTGAACATCAACAAAATGGCTCATAGTGCATAGGTGACCACCTAATCTGTATGCTATTGACCTGATGAGCATTGCATCTGCTTATACTTGTCTCGTCAATATTTCCACTAACCACAGCCCCTTCGTTGAAGCTGCTGCAGTTAGTGAACATCAACAAAATGGCTCATAGTGCATAGGTGACCACCTAATCTAATCTGTATGCTATTGACCTGATGAGCATTGCATCTGCTTATACTTGTCTCGTCAATGTTTCCACTAACCACAGCCCCTTCGTTGAAGCTGCCGCAGTTAGTGAACATCAACAAAACGGCTCATAGTGCATAGGTGACCACCTAATCTAATATATGCAATTGACCTGATGAGCATTGCATATGAATATACTTGTCTCGTCAATGTTTCCACTAACCACAGCCCCTTCGTTGAAGCTGCCGCAGTTAGTGAACATCAACAAAATGGCTCATAGTGCATAATTGACCACCCAATCTAATATATGCAATTGACCGGATGAGCATTGCATATGAATATACTTGTCTCGTAAATGTTTCCACTAACCACAGCCCCTTCGTTGAAGCTGCTGCAGTTAGTCAGAGGCGTAGGAAGATGGTTTGGTAAAGGGGGGCTCTATAGATCTATAGGCAAGGGGACTATGATCAGTGTGTATAAAATTGAGCCTAGCTATGTAACTATCAGAAACATAGGGGGGCACCAGCCCCCGGAGCCCCCATGGTTCCTACGCCTATGTTAGTGAACATTAAAATGTATAATGTATAGCCGACCACCTATCTAGCGAGCATTGCATCTGATTATGCTTGTCTCATCAATGTTTCCACTAACCACAGCCCCTTTGTTGAAGCTGCTGCAGTTAGTGAACATCAATAAATGGCTTATAGGGAACTTGATAGTTGACCACCTAATCTGTATACGTTTGAGCCGGATGAGTAACTATTGCTGCTATGCATTAAGGTACCATTAAATTGCGTGGGCGTGAGGTGGGGGATATGACACCTAAACCACATCAAAGTCATTAGTGAGGTGCATGTTGTGTAACCACGCCCTTTTAATTGCACAGGTCTCAGGGGTGTGGCTGCTAGAGCCGGAAGTGTTCATTTAATATCCTCCATGGACCGGAAGCCGAGCCGGAAGGGAGGGGCCAGGCCACGCCCAAAACAGCCCCACCCTGTTCCCCAAGGACCACCATTCTCAATCAAGTGCCTACTAACCACCGGATGTCCACCGGAAGCCCACAATCAATCCCAATTAAAACACACAGCTTCCTCAAGGCCAAAACACACACAAACACTTGGAGGCCGTTCTGCCACACCGCCCACGCAAGAGCTCACCTCATTTCCTGTGTGGGCGGGGCAACAACACGTCATCGCAACCACATCCGCTTCAAACCATCGTCAGCTTCCGTCCAGCCGTACAGGCCCCTCGATCGCACCGCCGTACAGTGCCTCATTAACGGACATGGCCTCACCTTTGACCTCCTGCCACGCCCCCAAAGCCTCCTCGCGGGGTTCAAAGGTCACCACCGCTTCCGGGACACGCCCACCTATCGCCGAGGCCAAGTCCCAGGCGCCGATGTCCAAGCACTGGCCCGTGAAGCCACGCCCAATCGGAAGCAATAAAACCTGCATTAACGCACACGCACACACTCCACACAGTGCCAGGAACACGCCCACATGCTTAATTAGGCCTAATAAGCTTTTTTTTTTTTTTTTTTTTTTTTTTTTTTTAAGTCGTTGCGGTTAATAGTTAAGAAAGAATGCTTTGATCTTGCTTTGATGTGGGCAATTACCGGCCTTTTCTTCAGGGGCCACTTCCGGTCGCTAATTACACGCGCATAATCATCCCTGGCCGATTCTGGACACGCCCACCTTCGACCAAAAGCACTCGTATGGCCTCTTCGGCCACGCCCCTTCACGATTCGCTAATTGAATTAGCCATTCCTGACGCTCACGCCCACGCAATTAAATGGTACCTTAATAATTATGCATTACAGTTATACAAAAACTTCATGCATGCAGGGCCTATCAGGGGGTAGCCTCGAACCCACGCTCAGAGTCTGAGTTCGAGACTAACCTGGGGGTAGTACGCTTACTCTGAGCTGAGCCTTTTATAGGCGCCCATCCTTAGATTTACTCAGAAACATAGGCGCGATACTCGGCGATACTGGTATAGTCCCCAGACCACGCCCTCGCAGGGAATTCGGGTTGCTAGCGCGTACATACGGACTTTGGAGTTTTAATAGGGTTAATATTGCACCCGCGTTGGCCGCACGTGCGCATGCGCATAATTGTCATTTCACTAACGGCGACGTTCACTAACCACGACACTACACCCCGTGCGCGACTGCAGCGGCGTGACCAACCTGAAGTTCGGAAGCAATACTGTGCTGTCGAGTTCGTCTCTGTGATTGAAGCATCGAAATTTGTCGCTATCAAGGCTGAGAGTCGATCTTAGACGCCATCTCAATGAGTTTTGGGGCGAGCATCGATCGATGTGTACGCATTCTATTGACGACCTTTTACCACATGCACCATTACAACTGGGGAGATGGTCAAGGGTTCATATAAAAGCTAAAGAAAACAAAAATTCAAATACTACAATAGTTTGCATCAAAGAGGACGGATATACCCCCCCCCCCCCCCCCCCCCCCCCCCCCCCCCCCCCACTTTGGATACCCAAATTATTATTCCGATAGCTAATTGCTCTGATTAGCATTAATTTTTACGCAACAACATTAATTTTTTCCTCCTTGAATGTGAATCTGTCAATGAGAGTGCATGGATAATTATCTTAGCTAATTTGAGGACAACAGAATGATAATCACAGCTAGTGGTAATGGTGAACAGGATATAGCTACCCACTGATGAAGATGAGTAATGTCTTATTAAGGTACCATTTAATTGCGTGGGCGTGAGGTGGGGGATATGACACCTAAACCACATCAAAGTCATTAGTGAGGTGCATGTTGTGTAACCACGCCCTTTTAATTGCACAGGTCTCAGGGGTGTGGCTGCTAGAGCCGGAAGTGTTCATTTAATATCCTCCATGGACCGGAAGCCGAGCCGGAAGGGAGGGGCCAGGCCACGCCCAAAACAGCACCACCCTGCGCCTCAAGGACCATCATTCTCAATCAAGTGCCGACTGGCCACCGGATGTCCACCGAAAGCCCACAATCAATCCCAATTAAAACACACAGCTTCCGCAAAACCAAAACACACACAAACACTAGGAGGCCGTTCTGCCACACCGCCCACACAAGAGCTCACCTCATTTCCTGTGTGGGCGGGGTAACAACACGTCATCGCAACCACATCCGCTTCAAACCATCGTCAGCCTCCGTCCAGCCGTACAGTCCCCTCGATCGCACCGGCGTACAGTGCCTCATTAACTGACATGGCCTCACCTTTGACCTCCTGCCACGCCCCCGAAGCCTCCTGGCCGGGTGCAAAGGTCACCACCGCATCCGGGACACGCCCACCTATCGCCGCGGCCAAGTCCCAGGCCCCGATATCCCAGCACTGGCCCGTGAAGCCACGCCCAATCGGAAGCAATAAAACCTGCATTAACGCACACGCACACACTCCACACAGTGCCAGGAACACGCCCACATGCTTAATTAGGCCTAATTAGCTTTTTTTTTTTTTTTTTTTTTTGTCGTTGCGGTTAATAGTTAAGAAAGAATGCTTTGATCTTGCTTTGAAGTGGGCAATTACCGGCCTTTTCTTCAGGGGCCACTTCCGGTCGCTAATTACACGCGCATAATCATCCCTGGCCGATTCTAGGCACGCCCACCTTCGACCAAAAGCACTCGTATGGCCTCTTCGGCCACGCCCCTTCACGATTCGCTAATTGAATTAGCCATTCTTGACGCTCACGCCCACGCAATTAAATGGTACCTTAATGAAGGCGCCGACTATGAATAATTATAATCAACCAGAGAAGTCCATGGATGGGAGCACACTAGAGAAGGCCATGGATGGGAACACCTCAGAAGGCCGTAGATGGGAGCGCACCAGAAAAGGCCTTGGATGGGAACGACTCCACCAGAGAAGGCCATGCATGGATCCGATGCATGGGTGGGAACTAGTCTCGTGCCCAGCCCCCTTCATGCACGCGCGAGAAAGGGTCTGGTCAAAAGGGTCGCACTTACGCGTCCGGCTGGAATGCAATAATTGGCAATTCAGGTGTGCGTACAATAGAAACTAACCGCCACTTCCGTACCGTGTGCATAGACCGAGCGCACGCGCGTACGTACGGATCACGCATAATTACATTCCACTAATGTCATGTGACCATGGTTCTGCAATCTGATTGGGCCGCAATATACGTACCTCGAGGACAAGGAAGTGCAACCCTTTTGACCAGACCCTTTCTCGCGCGTGCATGAAGGGGGCTGGGCACGAGACTAGGGTGGGAACACATCAGAGAAAGCATTGGACGGGAATGGTAATATGGCTTAGAAAGGTTTTGATCCAACAAAGACCACAAAAAACACCTTAGGTGGGAACAACAAAAAAACCTCATGAAACAAGAGAGGCTATTCAGAGATCTAGACACTAAATCAATTAGAGATTGAAAAAAAACCCATTGATATTAAGGCAAATCAGGCACGGAGTCATGAGAATGTATGTGTGTAGGGTATAGCTATGTGATGTCATAAAGATTTTCTATCAGTGAAGACAAAAAGGCTGTGAGTTGCGACTGTGATTTGCCCACGTTAGTTTCACAGTACATGTGTAAGAGCAACCATATAATTATGAAAGACTGCTCATTTTATTAATATTAATTGCTGTATTGTACTCTTGACTGACAAAAAATATATATATAGTTCATGTATTGATAGCTAATGGCATTATGATGAATTATTATTTTTCATTGAGAGAAATAATGCCGGATTGGTGTAACAAGATCTAGCTTGTAGCTATCAATAATTATGACGAATACCCAATCAAGAAGTTTGCTGAAACGATAGTTCATATAGTATTGCTGGGCATAAAATGGCTACATGCTGCCATACGTAATGATTTTTCTCTTGTGTAAGGATTTTTTTAAGGACACTTGTCACTGGTACTCTTGTCTCACAGCCCCATTGCATACATATTCTAGCTACAATAATATATGTATGTGTAAGGAAATTTCTGTTGTGTAAGGATTTTTAGGCATACATGCAGATAGCTACATACCGCGTACTACCACCACAGAGAATGTTTACAATAATATGTAAGGCTTTTTCTTTTGTGTAAGGTTTAAGGGCACATGGGCATTCCTATCTGTCCCTTGCACAGTCCCACTGCATGAACATGGAAATAGTGTGTAAGGATTTTTCTCTTGTGTAAGATTTTTTTAAGGGCACATGGGCAATCCTATATATCTGTCCCTTGCAGAGTCCCACTGAACATATTAGTAATGTGTAAGGATTTTTCTCTTATGTTAGCTCTTTTAAGGGCACATGGGCACTCCTATCTGTCCTTTGCATAGTCCCACTGCATGAACATAGAAATAATGTGTAAGGATTTTTCTCTTGTATAAAATTTTTTAAGGGCACATAGGCGCTCCTATATATCTGTCCCTTGCAGGAGTCCCACTGAACATAGAAATAGCTAATGTGTAAGGATTTTTCGCTTGTGTAAGCTTTTTAAGGGCACATGGGCACTTCTAGCCGTCTCAAAACTACTATGTAGCTAAGGACTTTTCTCTTATGTACATAAGAATTTTGAAGGGATACATAATATAAAACTTTCAGAGGGCACAATCATAATATTATTCCTATATACAATACAATAATATTAATATTATGAAGTGTAAGGATGTTTCTCCTGTGTATAGGTTCTGAACATATTATGCACTCATAAATATTTTATACTAGTAGTTAATGCATGATTATCGTTCTTGCATGTTCATGTTACAGTAATGAGGACATGCCCGAACTACTGGCTCAGTATACTATAGCTATAATATTAAAGTAATCTTAGAGAAGAAATGATGGAGCTATTCTTTTGCAGTGGCATCTAAACTCTAAATACAAAATTATTAATTTTCCCTACTTCTGGCATTACTTGCATACTCCACCCAGAATCAGCAAACGCAAATGTGTGCCATGATTATATCCTTTAGCCATTAACCAAGCTATGATAGCATTCTCTCATTGGAGGAGAAGCTGAAGCAAGGTGGTCAAGGTCCAAGCCCTCAGAGTGGCCAGAAAAGGGGTGGGAGCAGGAGCTGGAGTGGACTTGCTTTATAGGTGCATGACTAAAATTGATAGTCTGGGTGCCATCCCCTCCTTGTGAACTTTTGGTAGCCAGATTAGACTCTAATAAGCTATCTCGAAGATGCCCTACCATCGAGGGATCACTGCCTTTCATACTTCTCTGGCTGATCCACATAGAGAACGGGGCTACGGTGTGTGATCGATAGCGGCGCAGGGCCGCGATCCAGGGCTAGGTAGGGGAGTGGTCATTGACCTTTGACCATGTGGCATTCGGCTGTACCTAGCGGGAACCCTTCTATAAAAGGCGCATGCGCATGCGTTTGTGTAGTTTAGTCCTCATGTTTTCTGGACAACAAAGAATCTATCACAGGAGGTCATAATCGAACTTTTCTTCGTATAAGAACTGTTGTAAGTGCAAAAGAAACCGATTATTTGACAGATTTGAACTTTTCTTACATGTTTGTTGACTATTCCAATCATTGGTTTTTTTTAACATGCCCACGGAAGAGCCATAATTATGCCATTTAATGAGATTTTTAATGGATCTTGGAGGGATCAAGTCCTTTTTGATTGGTTCTTGATGGTTGAAGTCAATAATGTACCTATCAACATGATGCCCCACTACCCCCCTTACGGGACGTGTGGGGCAATACAGGGGAATTAATTACCCCTACTAGGGGCTTTCTCTTTCTGTCAACTGCCCCACCCACCCCCACCATGGAACAAGGAATAACAAGGAGATTTGACTTGCAAGTATGATAGGTGTGACTTACCACAGGGATTTAATGCAGGGGGTTTCTAAGTAGTTGCGCATGAAGTACGTGCGAAAAATTTAGCGACTGCGCCCACTTTTGGGGTCACGCCCTCTAATTAATGGTAGCCATTTAACATATTTCAGCAACAGTTTGCCAGATTCTCGAAGATTTTAGCAAAGAGCACCAGAGGAGAGTTCTAGGCTAAATTTTAAGAGATTTTAGTACCTGCAGATGTAATCTGGAAATCAACGGGGTTTCTTATAGCAGCTAAGTCATACTAAGATAATGCTGAATCTGACTACCAAGGGGGTGTCCGGGCAACGAGGAAGCAACTAAGCTTAAGGTATACCCCTGTACCATGATGTAATTCGACCCAGGCTGTGACCTCCCAGTGAAGCTCATGGAAGACTACTATGTAGCACAGCAGTTTTATAGATCTAGCATGCTTATAGCGCTATAGCTAGCCCATGTGTAGCCTTTAGCTCTTTTTTCTATTATAAATAGAATGTACACAGTTTTCGCTAGTGTCTGCTATGAGGGTAAGTTTCCAAGGAAGTGATAGTTTTGGGGTGCTAGCTAACAATATATGGGTGTGGCCAACTTGTCACGATGATGGGGGGTGTCAAATCCCCCTATATGGGGGACAGATTTCTTGAAGAACCCCCCCCTGTATGACCCGTGTGTTGCTGTAAGGAGGGTAGTGGGGCATTACATTGATAGGTGTGTAATTTGGCTTCCTGAGGGGATAAATAAAAAAATTTGGTCTTCCATGGGGGTACGTAATGTCTTTCTGTACAAAGCCGTGTAAGGAATGCGGCGAAGTGAATGTTTGTGCTATTGCTTCTATTGTGGAGTGTTGATCAAAATTAAAATTAATAATAATAGTAATAATAATTGCCGGTATTAGTTGTGGGGAGACTTTTAGGAAACAAGGTAGACCACAGAAAACGGCCGAAGTTGATGGCTTTTCAGTAGGCCGTAATGGTGGTAGGTAGACCCCGCAATACTACCAGAGAAACTGGCTCCTTCGTTAGTGATGGTCGTCCTCGTGGCATAAACTGGTAAGCAGGCTATGCTGTCAGTGATGGACGACCACATGGTGCCACTCACGAAGCAGACTTTTCTGTTGGAATGGTCGACCACGTGGTACCACTAAAGAGGCTGGTAGTAATGTAAGTGGTGGACGACCATGCAACACCACATACCCAGTAGCTGCATAATTCTATTGGTGCATGTGGTAAAAGGTCGTAAACATAGTACAAGCCACATCGATGGCGGCGCCTCAATCTTAGAGATGGAGTCTGAAATCGACTCTTGACCTCAATAGGGACAAGTTTCAATGCTTCAATCACAGGAGATGACCTTGACAGCGCAGTACAGCTTCCGAACTTCAGATTGGTTGTGGCATGATGCATGCTATAAAGAGAAGAGGAAGAGTATGTACATGAAGCTCCTGTATATTAGTACAGTGGAACCTGCCTCTACAGTCACCTGATTAAGGCGGTCACCTCCTTAATACAGCCACATCTTGTAGGTCCCGATCAGCCACAATGCATTTACTATGGAATGCAACCTGGATAAGACGGCCACCTGTCTATTGCATATACCAGCCAATTAGCCAGGTCCCATGGCGTTTACACTATTACAAACTAGCCTGCCTATAGTGGGCACTGTAGGACAGCCCCTAGGGAAACCCCAGGTACAACTTGTGGGTTTGTTAGACCGCCTGCTAATCGTGCTTGCAGACATTCCCAGCACTTTACAGTGCCCTACAATGTAGTGTGATGGTGGCATCACAGCAGCCCATGCAGTAGATACCAGACAAATGCTGTACAAGTACATAATTTTGTGAGAACGGTGTGGCCACAACCCTATGAATAGTACTGCAGGGTAGTCCCTTGCATTGGTGGGCCAAACACTGTACAGCACACCTGCAACCCCACAGCCACGTGTATGATCACTGTGTAAACGAAACATGGATTCTGCATAGCTATGGTTAGGCTGGCACACAAGGATGACGCCACCATTTCACAGTGTAGAGCTTGCTTTCCCACGTAGTTATGCACTCTTTCTTAGACTAATGCACTCTTGGTGCTATATATTGTAGTACAAGGCTAGCTTTATTTATCCATAGGAATATATCAGCCAAGAGAATGCATAAAAATCTGCCAGCGGTACTTATCAGAGAAAGTAGCACTCAGCTTTTAATGTATTCTCCGGGTACAGGTGTCAGATACTCTATATTATATGTACTAATTTTCAAGTATCTGACGCCTGAAGTAATTATGAGAAAATTCAAGGAGGCCCTTAATTTTCTCATAACTAATTCATAACCACAGAAAAGTAAATTGCTACTGTGGATGTAATGAAAAACTTAGACTACATCCCTCCTCATCCCTCATTCACTGCCCCAAATTTTTTGTATACCTATGTAGCTACTAGCGGACCTTTCTAATCAAAATGGCAGGATCTGTTGAATATAAAGTTCTTGTTCGCCACACGGTTGATCTTCAACAAGCAGTCAAGGATAATCTCACTGCCCTCGGTGCTCAACTTGTTGCTGCTGAAATTATCACTCCCGGCCAGTATAGAGAAATCAGAAACCCCAATCGACCAGTTAACGAAAGAGGGGCTGATTTAGTTGAATATGTCCAAAACAAAGTACGCCAAGACCCTAGGCATTATCAGGCTTTTCTTGGTGCTCTATGGAGTGATCTATCCCAATATGGTGGTATTCTAGCGAAACTAAAGCAAGCTAGTTTATCACAGGTATCGGAGCAGCAACCCCTGATCCCACAATCCCCACTGTCGAGAGAAGACGACGATCAACTTCCTCCTCAAGGTATCTTGTTATTGTTGGTCCTGTCCTGATTCTGCATGGTGGGACATGCATACAGGGAACATTTCCAACCTATTTTAAATCTTGGACCCCTCTCCATGCAACCCCTTTATTAAGTAGCATCATATATTTGAAGACAGTGGTAGACAACTGACATAGCTACATGTAGATAGAACAATCTAGCTCAAGGACACAATTATTAATTCATACTAATACTAGAGACATGCAGGGCTTGTTTGTGGCGAGCCTGAGCAACTGACTGGAGTAGATGAGACCTAAAAAGCCATAGATCGTTAAGATCGTGGACACAGATTCAAGCAGACCATGAGTCATAGTTATACCATGTACCTTCCCAATAGCCCCCTCCATGTAGTGTCTGTATGCCAACAGTTAATAGCTATCAGGGTTTCATATACGATTTTCATCAAGGGGGAGGGCAAATGTGACAATTGCAGAGTTAAGGGGAGAACAAAGACTATAGTAATATTATTTTAAGTATTTTTCCATCTGTGAAGAATGACTCAGTGCTCATTAATTTGATCATATAAGCGAGGTCTGGGGGTATGCTCCCCCAGGAAAATGTTTAACGCCTCAACCTCTGAGACTGTTTCTGGTGGCTTCTGAGCACTCGGAAGGGAAAAGTCTATCAATAATATCCACTGGTTCCCCTCCATTTTAAGTCAAATGTTTGGGATGCGTCTCCTACCACACGTAGCGTGAAGCTTCGTCTAGTTTATGGGTAAAAAATGAGCAAAACTTCCGTTTTGGACACTTTACCATTTACTTGTACATGTACATGTGCTGCGTGTATGGATGGTGGTTACTCTCAAGGGGGGCAGCTAGCTTCCAGGGGGGGAGGGGCGGCGAGTGCCCACCCCTCACCTCCCCCCTAAATGAAACCTTGGCTATGGGCTATAGTCTGGCAAGACAGCCACATTGCTGCCTCTGTTGTACAGTCTCGGTGAGCAGCAAGTCACTATCTCGATCGCCTTCTTAGATGCTCTGTGTACAGTCATATATATATGTAGTTGCCGTGTACCTGCCTGATAGCCCCTTCCATGTAGTGTCTAGTCTATGGCAACAGTTAATAGCGGCCATAGTCTGACAAGAAAGTGAGCCGTATCGGTAAGCTGCCTCTAGTGATCTGTTATACAGTCTCACGAGCAGTACGTCTATCTCGATCGCCTTCTTAGCTGCTTCTCGCACTATTGAGCTGACCGTGAATGGTGACGATCTCTGTTTTGTTCTGTCCTTCAGCTCTACTTTTTCTGCTTTACACTTGGTTCAATGCTCATGCCATGATATTTGTCTTGTACTACTGTATGAGTGTAAATCTGCGATTTACTAACTTAGAACATAGTATTTACAGCCGATTGCCCAGGCATGAGAATGCGCAATGGAATATTTCGTACTTATATCCGTAGAGTATATAATATATACATGTATATGCTGAGCTACCATAATATATACAATATGCGCACAGCTGTACCATTTATGTGGGGTTTACTCAGGCTTGCTCCAATCAATCTCACAGCACCAGGGGGTTGGTATCAATAGTGTTCATTATTAGTGGTGCATAATCAGGGGATTCTACTGTCTATAGGCGAAGCAATGACCACTTACAATGAGAACAAAATCAAAGGACTCTTTTCAACTCTATTGCTCGATGTTCGAAAAACTCTTGAGGCTCACTCTATTGACATCAAAGATGTACGACAGTTTCTTGGCTCTTTCTTCAGAACAGATGACTGCTTTCGAGAAGCAGCATGCGTAGAACAGATCTTCACAGCGGTTAGCATCAACCATCTTTGGGACCATGAAAATTATGGCCCCGTTGAAGCCCTTGCCAAGGGCCTCTTACCCAAGGATGCTGTAGAACGCCGCATGAGGGACTATAAGTCCAACCTCTCTGGATACTTTACAGCCATTACGGTATTGGAATACATGGAGAAGAGAAACCTACAACCAGATGATTTTGAAGAGGAGCCGTCTCCCTTGAGGAAGCTTACCTTAAAGCAGTACCGAAAGATAAAAGTCATCCTCCAGCTGGAGCGAAAGGTCTCAGAATTATCGCTAGCATATATTCATGGTCTGTGGGTCTCCTTTGCTGAAGAATACGAGCTTCCCTCTCTGACGGCCATCATTGATGAAATTGTGGAGGGCAGTCTAACAATAGCATGGCTAGTGCTGGGACATGTGGCCAGTATGATTAAGCCCAAATCCAGATTCTTCAGGAGACACCAGATTATCCTTGTCTTCATTGATGATGTCATCCTGTATGATGAGAAGACAATGGTGAGTTTGTGATATGCTCAGTAGATACTCAGTTTGACTCACTTTTATTTGCTAGCCTGGATATGAAGAGCAATTGCTGCTACTCTGTGCTGAAGGCAAAGCAGATATCAGTCAATTTTCAGACATCCTCAATCATGGGGTTGACCCTGACATCCATGATCAGGTAAGCACGAAGAATTATTATCCCATGCTAAAGTAAAATAATAGGTTGTGTCATTAGTCGTTATCATCATGAGCACAGAAATCACCACTTCTCTAGATCTAGGCATCTGAACGACTTGTAAACACGATGAATCAAACAAATTTGATGATTAACTGACTTCAGTATGCTTCAAATCGATGGACACAAGTTCACAAGTGTCACAAAATCGAAATAGTACCTTTTTATTGGCTACTGTAGCCACATTTACTGACAGTGCCTACTCGATGCATACTACATGCAGGCCATGCACGTTCTGCTTATGTGCACTGGTACATGATAAAGATTGTCGAAATGTTCTGAATAATGCTCATGGAAATTATGTTTGGCTGCATGCTATCCAATAACTGAAATGTGAAGCCCTATGGAACCAAATCAGAATGTAAGATAGCTAACCAAGTGTTAGTAGTAGCTGTCCATATCTTCCTAGGTCTGGATGATGGAATATCTCCATTGGCATTACTGGGACCCTAGTCTCGTTCCCAGACCCCACCATGCATGTATGCAAGGAAGGATCTGGAGACGTTGGTGCTGATTCTTGATTCTGCAAGCTCAGGTTTGTATTGGAGCACGTGCGATCACATGATGGTGCGCAAGATCAAGAAAATGCTTCAATGTCCCCAGACCCTTTCCCTCTTGAGGGTAGGGTCTGGGAACGAGATTACTGGGACCCCTGCAACTCTCTACATGTATGCCTCCCATGTAGCCTGGCATTGCCATGGCATTTCCATTATTCTCCTTAAATTCACAAAATTTTAACCATGCACGCAAGTACAATTTGCATGTAGGATATGTGTTTCTACAGAGCTATAGTTATCATGAACTTCAAGCTACATGTGTAGCTACAATAATAAATGTATGCATTGTGTGTACCCCTATAGTATGGAAAGCATCCTCTCTGGTATGCTGTTTATCATAGAAGAGCTGACCTGGTGCATCTACTTTTGGAGAATAAAGCTAATGTGGATTTGATAACAATTGATGTAACCACCCTTAACTGCTTTGTACTGTATATGTGAAGAACTTCACTGGATAAAAATTTCACCAAGCCCAGCTTACTTTACATGGCAGGAAATGGTTGAATAATTTTTTGCCAATGTGATAAAGCCTAAGGTTGATCACCGTATCCTTAAAATTTGCCAATGAGGGAAGGAGGCAAGATTGGTGAAATTTTTCTTCTGCCAAAAATTTCTACGCATACAGTACCGATTTTGTTGCATAATATTATTATAGCTTATACATGTATGTAGGGTGATTTTGCTGAGTCAGCCCTGACCCGAGCATATACATGTATTAACAGCTATGAAGAGATTGCGAACACACTAGTTAAGAATAGTGTTGATATGAAGAAGGTGAGTTGACATTACTTCATGACTTTTCATTCAGTGATAGAATCAGTTCCTCTCTTCTGTGGCAGTGAATTTTTAGATAGCATGGTTGGTTCTTTTGCTAGGATATAGTAAACCCTCCGCACATGCATTAATACATTGAAAATAAGGCTTATTGTGTGTATATTTGATTCAAAACGCAAAAGTTTTGGCGACATTTGCTGACTACCACTGCCTTCATTGCTTCTTGACGAACTCTCAATGCATGTATATTATAATTTTATAGAAGATTCATGTGTATACAATAGTTCTTGCATGTATCTCGATGGACTCTATGAAGTGCATTTCTTACCTTTAGTTTCTTTAGGTCTGCGTGCTGATTTGTAATACTATTATGCATGTAAATCTAGGTGTAGCTTTGGCTTAGCATATAGCTATGGCTCTTGCAACGCACCAAGGATTTTGCACGATAATGTTTCATTATAACATAATTATTGGTACATTATAGTACTGTAATTCTCATAACTACTAGCATGTATGCACAAAATGATTAACCCCACTCCTTAATTGCTTCTGAAAATTATGGCAACCCCCCTCCCTCTGGAGGAGGTATGATTGTATCGTGGTTAGATTGGGGGTGTGATGTACAAGATTGAAAGGATCTATATATATGACTGTATTTGACAAAATCCGGCCAGCATATGGGATCTGCGTGCTATTCGCACAATGTGCATTTTTAGTGCCTCAGGTCAAAGTGAAATTTGACCCTTGCTTGATTATTACATTCATTTCAAATGGCTCCACCCAGGTTGATTTAATATGTATAGCATGCGGAAATGCCATACACACCGCATAGCAACCTCTTTGGACCGTAATTTCTTGATTATTGGGGGTGTGACAAATAAATTGCTGTATTTTTCGCAACAAAGTGCACAATCAGTCTGAAACTTAAACGCTGGTTAGCTCTCTCTCTCTGTGGTAGAGTTTATCAACCATACATCAAACTGAACGAGTGGTGGATCCAGAGGGGATCCATGGGTGCACAGGAACCCCCCTTTTGGCTGCACCTAGCACTAAGAAGTATACTCTGATGTTGGCTAAATGGAACCCCCCTTTCTGGCTACAGAACTAAGAAAAGTGCTGCTATGGCTCACCTTAGAATGCATGCTTTAGAAGAAATTCGTTTTTGATTGGACTCATAGAGTTGGAAATTTGTCTCCAAAACGATCGAAATGGGCGTGGCTTCTAAAAATTCGCGCACGCTTTGTGCACAACGGTATATCTGAACCCCCCCCCCCCCCCCCCCCCCCCCCCCCCCCCACTTCTAGAAGTCCTGGATCTGCCACTGTCAGCTTTCATAAAAAAATCCCATATATATGCCGGGTTGAGATCCAAGTGGCTGATGCTGGCTTGGTAGGAATCATCATCTATAAGCTCAGTTGATTGCCTTGTATCAATTTTAGATTGTTGATGGATTCAAGATCCTTAGGAAGCATTTTAATGAACTGGTGGATGCTATTACTGATCGAGATATGCTCGCAGAAGAAGCATGTAAGACTTATGGTATTGTTTAGTAATTGCATGGTCCCTTATGACCGTATATTATATATAGCAGGTAACTTTGGTGAGCATTAAATTTGGCAGAATGGCTCTCCAGTGGTATTTAAATTCGACCATCTAAATCCGTACCGCCATGGGTACAATATGCATTAAGTTTAATTGGTGAGCTTTTAATTTGGCAATCTATACCGAATTCATCGAATCATCAAATAAAGACCTCACTAAAATTTCCCACTATGTGGTATACAGATAAAATAGTACCGTAGCAAGCGCCCATGTACCACATTTCTCGGGATCAATGTAGCAGCTCCTATACAAACTTATATCCCATTACTATGTTGTTGCTATGTAAAATATACATCGTAAAGCACTTCCTAGGTATGAGCACCCAGCCACAGTGCAATATTAGTTGCTCAAGTGAACTCAAAGTGCAATATTAAATACTGCACTGGCCTTGAACAATAAACATATTGGTAGCAACGAAAGTAAAACTATCAATGGAGCATTAATTACTGTCTCACAAGACTAAATGGAGCATATAGCAGGAAGGGTAGCGGGAGATTGCCCCTTCGAAACAATGAGCTACAGTAGGAGACATAAAAACGATGACGTTTCTATTCCATTTAAGTGGAATACGCCCCGTACCATTCACCGTTCAATTCCCGTTTCGCACATGCAAGCGATCCAATTAACATTTTGGGCATGTCTTACCAACGTGTCAAGAACCAGAGCTAGCTCGTTTGCTTGTGGACCTAGAATCGATGCTTTTACATTGCCACTGTCTTCTAGACTTCGCTGGGACACTGTGCTGCTGCCGCTCTTTTGATTAGAGCGTATCTTGCGATCGCTGCTCGACTGTGAGCGATTTTCACTCTCGTCAATCGATTGACCACAGATCGCTGATTAATTTAAATCGCCTCTACACTAGCAGATCGACTGCAGTAGTACTTCTTTCGGCTTTCTTGGACTTCACTGGTGTATAGTTTGGGCTAGCTACGGTTTGCATAGTCGGTCGCACCATTTATCGCCTGCTCTGCCTCCCGTTCAATTCCCATTTTCTGTTGAACGGAACGGGCACACGTTTTTGTTTAAACAGAACAGGATGGGACGGAAATGTCACCGTTTTTATGACTCCTACTGTAAGTTGTCAATCAATCAATCGTGAGTCAACAAAGTGTATTTAGGTACATGTACATATAAGTTAACTGCATAGGCACATAGTGTTGTTTTTAGGATAGTCAACAGCTTGAGCTTGGTTTCATGGTTTCTGGGCTTGACGTTGCAGGTCACACTAACAATATTCACTATCTGAGTTGGATGGCTAGGCTGTAACTACCGTATAGCCGGAAAATTTGGCGGGGAATTAAATTTGGCGGTTTGGCGGTCTATACTACAACCGCCAAATTAAGATCCGCCAAAATTTCCTACTCGCATATATACGTATTGCGATCCCGTACCGAACTGCCAAATTTAATTCCGCCAATATTCTTGCAATAGCGATTTTGGGCTCAACCGCCAAATTTAATGCCCGCCAATATTTCCGCCTATATGGTATGTGGATTTGACCACACCCCTTGATCAAGAGGCACTCAGAAGTTTGATTTGATGCTTAAGAGCTCCACTTAGAGAGCAGCTTTGTACGTATGTCCATTTTGAGTTAGATGAGCTTATCTTTTCATGAGTGTTCTGTGCATATCTATGGCAGCTATATATATGCCCATGGGATATCGTATCACGCGCACTCGGGATGCATAGCATTTATTACCCTCAACACTCGGGCACAAGGCCCTCGGGCTTCAGTGCAATAAATGCCATACATCTCTCGCACCCATGCTATTACATATATCCCTCGTAAGCGCCTATGAGGGTCAAAATAGCCCTGTTATGTTTAAGTGCCTATGGATAATTACCCAGGACACTATTATTCGGGGCAAGTCTGAGTGATCAGGCTTGCCCTGAATACTTGAGAGACTATAGCCCCATTTGCACGTCAGGATCCGCGTTACACTAACTCGCTTATGTGTAAACGCGCTAATCCACTTGTAAACCGAATTAGTTGACCTGGGTTGTAACCCACATCCTGATGTGGGTTAGAAGTGGGTTACGTGCATAGTAGTGGGCTGTGAATATCTTAACTCGGGTCAAGCGTGTGCGTGTAAACACGATTTAATCCGGTTCAGTTTAAACTGGTTTGGTACGTGTAAACGGGGCTTATAAGAGTTAGTTAACCCTCAGCGCAAGCCTTGCAGGGTTACGATAGTCGTTCTATCTGTCTGTCTGTCTGTCTGTCAGTCTGTCTGTCTATCTGTTACCACGCTAGCTGCTACATACCTCGTTTGCGAGTCCAGTTTGTGGTGTTATAAGGTTCCTTATGGCGTTCCAAACATAATAATATTATGTTTTGTGTGGATTATGCTGAAAGCGCTTATTCACCAGTTTTGGCATCATTTGCTGATTCTAAGCTTCTTGACTTTTTCAGACTAATTTACGTATACCGTATTTCTTCTAAAATTCGCATGAAAATAATGATATTGCTTTAGCTTCGCTGAATTTTTAGAGGTTGATATTCAACATTCTGCCTGTGTGCGCACTCTGCTCCCGTTTATAGCATATACATGTGACGGCCTTTGCCGAAAATTAGAGATTATTTTCAATCACTCGGTAAAGGGTGCTAAATAATTAGAAGGGCCGAATTTTTAGAAGAAATATGATAAATAGAATGTTGTGTGTGGCGCGCTGTATATGGTATGAATGAACCCTCGGCACATGTGCAGTAGGCACGGTTACAATAATCGTTGACGCTCACCGCGCCTTCCTCACCAGCTCCAGGCAAGCTTTGCACGGTTACAATAATCGTTGACGCTCACCGCGCCTTCCTCACCAGCTCCAGGCAAGCTTTTGACAGATGAAGCCGACAGTGGCTTCTTTTCAATTTGAAGGATATGTATAATTGGCTATAAAATTAATCCAACTGGCTCATCACTGATTGGAGCACAGTGGCAGCGCTGACTTGGCAATGGCCGGCATGATTCGGGGCAAGTCTGAGTGAGCCCTGAATACACGAGAGACAGGAAGCGGTTTTATATGTATATGTGTGTTTGTGGGGTGATCATTTCAGTGAAGAGAGAGTTAAATTTTGAATGCATAAGGTGATGGTCGTCATACCCATACATGTGCACGCGATCTGAGTGACAACTCGGGCACTGAGACGTGCTGACAATGTAGGCAAAGACAAAGGTGAGGCTGGATCACTCTGGCAAGGTTCAGATCCACAATTAACATCACTGGTGGATAAGCTTCGCTAAAGCTTAAAGGCATTGTGTCATGCTATAAGCGCTGATTGCCTGCTAATTGAAGCCGCACGCGCCCACACGGTAAATGAACACTGGGCGTGGCGGATGGCTGATAAGTTCGCATGTACATTCAAATCTCCCCGTTGAGGCTCGCTCTGCTGGGCGTTCGACTTTCTAGGCATCGTGTAGGCTCTCGATCCTACATTTATCGGTTTCTTACTCTTTAGCCGTCCATAACCGAAGATTACAGGCTTCTCAACTCGACCGTCGCGAATGTCTTCTGCACTGCACGTGTTCGATCTCCGCGTACTTCCGTGGACTATACCGTGATATTGGGCGTGCCCGTACTTCCTGTGCCGACTTTAATTGAATTTTCGAACTAATGAGCTCATTAAGAAGCAATTAGGCCTTATGTATGGACACAATGCCTTTAACATGAAGGTGACTCGCTGCATGGAAGCTTGTCCCCTTGCTCCAATACAGGTACTTGGACTCATGATGGTCTTAGCTAGTATGTAGACTGCACTATCTATTCACTCTGATACTTTTATTATCTACTAGCAAGCTATGGTGTTTTCATGGTACTCTTGTGGTAACCTAGCTATGTTATTACTCGGCGTGCTAACATACTGTAATGGCTTGATCATACCCGCATGCTTTTAAAGAAATCTCGACTTTTGCAAAAGCTCGCCCCGCACAGATGATTTCATCACCACTAAGGGAAGCTACTATAGCACTGTATTGTTGTTGCCTGCTTGTGCAGCTAATGCCATGCAATGCGCCGAGGGGTTTGTGCTCTAGAGAGCTCTAGCTTATTCAAGGTAATGGTTGCCATGCGCATACACATGCACTGCACGCGATCTGAACGATAACTTGGCACTAAGGTGACCTATACAGTGTAAGCAGTGGCATGAAACTGGAAAAGTGAGTGCTGGATCATGCTGGCTAGGCACAATTAATATCATTGGTAGATCTATTTCCCTGAGCATGACGGTTTTGATAGAGATCTATAATATTATGCCACATAATGATTGTGTGTGGATTATCAAATACCTAACATGGTAGTGCATTGTTGCAGGTATAGCTAGCATTGTGGGGCTACTGGTTCAGCTGATGTGCTGAGTGCTGTAGTCGATAATGGTTGCTGCTTGTCAGCAATTAATTTGGACATACCTTTATATATAGCACTGGAATATCATGGGCATACAGTTATCATGATCAGCTTGGTTCAGAGTACCAGCTAGCACATGATCAAGCATACATGCACAATGTCAGCAGTCTCTAAATAAATTTAGTGGCAAATCCGACAACTAAAACTTAAAAGCTACACTGGTTGCAACAAGACAAAAAGTGTGCACTTCTACCTCTCTACTGACATCCCAAGTAGGTTCAAATCTTTCAATTCCTGGTACTACATTTTGATGCTGACTTTGACTTGGCAAGTGGATTAGATAATATTATCTGAGAACTTGAAAACTTGCTTCGTGGCTCATGTTCCATATGTAATGTGCGAAATTTGACCACATATGGTGTGCTGTATAACCTTATAAGGTCTCATGGAGCCCACTGTGTTACACAGTACTGAATCATGTGTACTATAGTACTATTATGGTGCACACAAATAATAGTTTTATGATAATGTTCTTTTGGAATTGAGCTACTTGAATGTTGATGACGTTATCCTTGGTAAGAGTTAATAAAGGCACTGCATGGTATGTACTATAGCATTAATTTTTATTGCTTGTTTATAGGAGAAATAGATGCATTTGATGTAAAATATGCAAAGTAGCAGCAAGATTTTATTTTTTGGGGAGTGTTCTTGGTCTATCTGCATCCAGTCTTGATAAGATCCAAAATTATAATCCACATGACTCAGATAAAGCCTTGGTACAAATTATTAATACGTGGTTAGCCCAATAATTTAAAACTAAACGTATTGGAGCACCATCTTGGAAAATATTAGTACATGCAGTAGCCTCACCTGCTGGAGGAAATAACCACCTGCTTGCAAAAGAGATTGCCGAGAACCACCCAGGTAAGAGGTTGCTTAACTACCACTAGTATACGGCTCCAGAGGGCACATGCCCGCTAGTCAAGAAGACGGTACATAAACTTGACTCTTATTGGAACAGAGAAGCCAGCTGACTTTAGCAAGTAATTCTTGCGTCAAACAATTTGTAGTTCTATTGATGACATCACGAAAAACAAGGATGACATCAAGTACAGTGAAATAAGTACACCATACGTAGGCTCACTATTATACATGTTGCTAATTGCACCGTGGCTGTGTAGCTACATGTATGCTACGTATTACACAATGTGGCAAGTGGTTTACACTAGTGCAAGGGCTGATCCACCCACAGTTAAATGCAATCAGGGAGTCTAAAGTGTTAGTATGCTACGTAGGCTTCCTACCTACATGTACATGTGCCTATGTACATACAATGTAGTGTTCGTTTGACTAGTTCGATTTTCAGTAAAAAGTTACCGTTTTCATTTGTGCCACCCCGTACCAGTGGAATGAAACTGTTGTTAACCAACACGAACACTGCACACGCACATTCAATTATGGGGCTCACTGTATAGTATTTTGCATTCCAGGTGGCATATAGAGGGGGTGCACACTGGGATTAATTCTACCCCCTCCCCCCACCCCCAGAATCCTGTCTGTGTATAAGATTTTAGTTGTGTGTCCATTACGGAAGGTCAGCGGAAGTGTTTTGACCCTGCAACACAAGAGGCTATGTCTCTTGCCCTCAAGCATTATAAGCTATGACCAGGCAATCTCTGTGAACGCCAGTGTTGGCACTAGCTACAGGCACGAATGCTAACTTCTTGGACAGAAGAAATCATGGAGGTAATAGATTCTGATTTTGACTACTCGCATTTTAAAGCCTTACGAGGGGAGCTACGAGCAAGCTAATGAGTTTTTGGACAGTTGATTGATTTGGCCATGTGTTCAAACAGGATAGAATGAATGCACATGCTCTAGAATATTCCAGAACACAGGTAAAGGGCGGCCTCAGCCGCTTTGCTGATAATTACCGGTAAGCAGTTACAATTAAACTAGCACTCTGGCCTGTGGCCTTGCACCTGGGCCTCATCACAGGCATGCAGTTGTATTTAATATGCCCTACTTTTCTGAGGTCCTAAATGCAAAAATGCAATAATCATGTGCAGCGAAAAGTGAGCCCCCCCCCCCCCCCCCGGCTTATTATACTATATACAATGAAAAATATTTTTCAGACGATAATTTTTCTTATATAGTCCGTGTCCTAACCTGGAAGGTATAAAAGATGCACTCTTCTACAAGTTCAGAATGCCCACAATTGGTCAGAATTGCAGTGCCATGTGCATAAACAAGGGTGGCCTTAGAGATGCATTCTCCAACAATGCACATTTCGAGAGATGAGGTCTGTTCATCATAGCCTGGTGGTAGATTTGACAGAGTGAGGACGTCACCATTGCAGCATCGAAGGGGTGTGGTCTATGAAGTAATACTAATAGGTTCAAAGTTCGTGCTGCTGCAGCTACGTACCTGGCATGCATGCGCATAGTCTTGTGCCCAGCCTCCGCGTGTGTTGAAAGAAGCTGGGCACGAGACTAGTATGTGCACTGTACTACCCATTGATGTACGTACAGTATAGCTAGAGAGATGAGATTTTCTGTGACGTTTAATACTGTGAATAACTCATGCATATTAGCCATTATTCCATGATTGTGGCATCAAATAATATACTTATAATAATATAATATAATATTATGTATACAGCACAATAATACAATCACATATATTATGTGTACACACGTAAGAAGACCTCGTTTGTTATCACAGTATTCTGAGTATTGTTGTGTGACTTATTTACTAGTACATGTATACGCATGGCAGTAGCGCATATACACACGTACATAGTAAGTCATCCGTGAGATCCCCCTGGCCCTCCCCCCCTCCCTTCAGAAAAAAATTCAGTATATGCAACCCTGCATATTGTACCACTTGCATTCCTGTAAGTATAATATTATGTATATCGGATAATTATGTGACTATTATCATATTGGTAGCATTCTGTGTGCATCACTACATCTAGCTAATTGAGACCTAGTGCTAGATTGTATACGGCAGACTAGAGGCCTTAATTAAATTGTTTGCTGTAATTGCAGCCATTTGCATTGATCCTTTACCTTATGGTGTCACTTCTTATTTATTGTGAATGTAATCATGCATGCATTATAGCAGCTGTCATTGATGCTCATGGAAAAAAGTTCAAATTGGGTATAGTGATTAGTAACAAAACAACCTCACTTAGATTACCTGCCAAAACAATGTGTGTGTTCAAAGGTTAAAGCAATCAGTTCTGTCTGTCTGTCTCTTTGTCAGCACGAAAATCACCAGATCTGGAGATCTACGCATCTGAGCCACTCATGAAGAATAAATTTGTCGAAAAATTGGCTTTGAATCATTTGGCAAGGCCCACAAGCATCACAAACACTGTATTTTGTTGGCTACGACTATTGACCCATGTGCTTTCTGCTCATGCGCATAATATGTAGGTAAGGGTTATCAGCTATAGGGGCACGCTTGCATGCTGCTGCAGCTTTCATCTCTATGCAGATACGGATGCAGATGCAGATGCAACGTATTCATGGTATGTGCTCTAGAGAGCTACGCTTGTACACGTGGGGGTGGAGGTTCGAGGGGATTCATCCAAACCCCTTTTTGGCCACCTAGCACAGTACTAAAAACAATCCAGGTGTAACTTACATGCTTCTTTATGAAAAAATAATTATTGTTTTCTGCCATGTTAAATTAGCAGAGTGTGAATAGCTATCATAATATGCAGCACAGTGTATTTGCTCAAGGTTGGAGCAATGAGGGTGGCTGAGGGCCTTCATATTGGCCTACTATATAAAGTGGGGGCAGCCCCCCACTTTTTCAGGCTGACATACAGTAGCATACAGTAGCGTTCAATAAAAACTTGACGTTTTGTTTCCGTTCCACGATCATTGAACGATGCGTGCTGTCTAAAAAAACGAACCGGAAACGACCATCAATTATTCAGAATATTATGGTACGATATGCGCATGCGGTACGTAGCAAATGTCACGACCGTTTGACAGAAGGTGAGAACGTTTGGAGTTGTTAAAAAGTGGCTACTTGAACCATGCAGACGGTCGTACTTCGGAACGATCGTGCTTTCTGATAATCATCGACTTTCTGCTACAGCTGGGTTTTAAATCTCTTCGATCATTGTGCTCTGCTAGTCATTCTTCTGCCACAGCTACCTCGGTCACCGTCTTGTTTTGTCACTGACTGGCAATGGCATTACGAAAGAGACTCAAGAACCTTCACTAGTGAGAGAATCGTTCTTTGGCGAAGCTGTCATGCTTAAGTGCACCGTTGCAGGTGACCAAGAACTCCCAGGCCTTCCGGAGCATGAAGTACAACTTCTGAAGATTCAGATATTGACTTTGTTTCCTGGATACTGGAATTCTCTTGTTGAGTTTGAGCCATTGTGGACCAAGTGCACCCAGTCTATCAGGCAGGGATGCAAAAGACTTCGTAGGGACGCTAAGTGATATATAGTGTACGCTCAAAATTAAGCACATACTCTCTACTACATGTACATAATGTAATAATATTTTTTTCCTATCCATGTTCGTCCAGTTCGGTTTGTATATTATGTAGATTCTGGCATGAGTAAAATTAATGTAGGTAAACACAATAGTATAGCATAATCCATACATCTCTCCAGTTCAAGGTAAAGGTTGTAATTAACAAAATAACACATAATACATCAGAAATTAATAACATGTTGCTGCTCCCTCTAATTCTATGACTTTAGGCAAGACTTTTTCAGATGCCCTATGTACTTTAAACACTTAGCTACATCTACAGTTCTCCAAAATTGTATTACCGTACATAATATTTAATACTACGTATGGAAAAAAATAATTTCATTTTGAAAAATGTGCGATTTTCTGGTAAAGGTCGTCAATCGCTCATATATACGTTATGAGAATTCATAAAATGTTAATTTCTTACGTTAGATTGGATCATACGTTGTATTCGATTAACTACGGTATTCCTTCAATTAGTTGGTCCTTAGTTATACAAGCATGCCCTCAAGGATTCTCACAAAAAGCTCCTTCTTCATGATCCTCTCAAAGATGCATATCCCAGTCCTTCCTTTCTTTGATATACCGGCCCACACATGCACCTTAGTTGGGTGTTTGGGTCTAGAAAGGATATATATTATTGGGTACACAAGAAACTAGAGCTCATAGAGCACATGCCCCGCGTGCCATGACAATACCACCCATGGCCATGCCTCTTGTTAGAGACCTCTATTCTTTGAAGTTTAATCACTTGCTACTCATGAACTTTTTCGTTCCCTTCTGAGATCCATGATTACAAATGATATTAATTTTGTGCTAGAAATTTGCTATAGAGCAGATCGAGCATGCACAGTAAACTCTCTAGAGCAGCTCGAGCATGCGCAATAGACTTCATGTGGTACTACTACCCTAGTAGGTGGGTGTGTCCAACATACTCGCACTATTTGTAGCTTCTCTGGATCTCTTGCTACTCATGAACTTTGTCGTTCCCTTCTGAGGTCCACGATCACAAATTCTGAGCTGGAAGTATGCTTTAGAGCCGCTCAAGCATGCGTAGTAGACTCCCTGGAAATAGAGAGCAGCTCGAGCATGCGCAATAGACTTTAGGAGATACTAGGTGGGCGTGTCTGAAGTAGGCGTGTCCGACATACTCGCACAATTTGTAGCTATGCAAAATAGAGAATACTGTAGATTGCATTTGTGTTTGAACATGCGCGTTTTGCGCTCCGGCTTGCACTTGCGCGTGCGTATTATGTATACGTACATACTGTTTGAATTTGAATCATCCGCGGGAAGTTTAAATCACTGAAACAGGATAATGTCGGCTGAGCCTAATCGTTGTAAGGCACCTTATTCAAGTGACATATGTTGGCGAATCATGTGGCAAAAATTCGGCATGGATTTGACATATCGCCAGATAGCTCGGAATCTCAGCATATCTATTGGGACTGTGCATAATGTGCTCAAACGTTTTGAAGAAACTGGTGAAATTTCACCAAAAAAACCTGAGAGAGAAGACACGAGAAAGATTGACAACAGTGGTGAATTATTTATTCTTGGCCTTCTCCTAGAGAATCCGTCTCTGTATCTAGGAGAGATCTGCCAAAGAATAGATTCTACATTTGGCATTCAAGTTACACCGTCAATGGTATACAGAATCATCCAAAGAAATGGCTTCACTAGGAAAAAGGTTCAGCAGGTAGCTATATAAACAGCGTTCTGTTGAGTTTAGAGGCAGATTCTTTGCTGAAGTATAACACTACCGTCCAGAGCAGTTTGTGTGGGTAGATGAGAGTGGGTGCGACAAAAGAGATCATATTCGAAAGTTTGGTTATGCCCTCAGGGGAGAGTATCCAGTGTTTCACAGGTTCCTACACAGAGGCCAGAGGATATCTATCATCACTGCACTATCCACAGATGGAGTTGTGGCAAATGAAATAACAAAGGAGAAACCTTTTTAGAGTTTGTTCACGGAAGCTTGATTCCGAATATGCTACCATTTATGGAGAGAATCCATGGTCTATTGTTGTCATGGATAACTGTTCCATACATCATGTACAACCTGTGCTAGATGCTTTCAACCAAGCAGGTATTGTGGTTCTCTTTTTACCTCCCTACAGCCCTGACATGAACCCTGTTGAGAATATTGTTAGCTACGTAAAATATTACTTAAAGCAAACATGATGATATTCTACAAGTTGTACCTGACATTTGTCCAATACTTGAGGAAGGAATCAAATTAAAATATCAACAGTAACAATGCACAACAATGGATATCACACTTTGGATACTAACTGGTACACAATGTCATCAACATAAACACATGGTCATTAATATTATTCATTTTTGTAGATCTTTCATGTCTGTCATTATAGCACTTTTCATTTCATCATATTCACTTTGGGAAACTACTCCAGACTCCAGCAATGCATGCCACTGCTTCAACTGAGTAATCAACTCAGATCTGATCCCAACCTTCTTAGATGGAGAAGCCACAAATGATGCAGGCCGTTTGCTGCTAGAATTCGAAGGAACCTGATCATCGCTACGCTGTCGCTTTCGACCCTTCCAAAATGGCTTGTCTGGAGCTTCATCATAGGACTCATATTTTCCCATGTTAAGGTAGCATTAAAGTGCGTGGGCGTGAGCGTCAGGATTGGCTAATTCAATTAGCGAATCGTGAATGGGCGTGGCCGAAGAGGCCATGCGAGTGCTTTTGGTCGAAGGTGGGCGTGTCTAGAATCGGCCAGGGATGATTATGCGCGTGTAATTAGCGACCGGAAGTGGCCCCTGAAGAAAACACCGGTAATTGCCCACTTCAAAGCAAGATCAAAGCATTCTTTCTTAACTATTAACCGCAACGACTTATTAAACACTAAGTAGAAAAAAAGAAAAGATTTAAATAATTAAATAATTAAATAATCTAATTCGTGGGGGGTTTAGGAGTACTTGGGGAGATAATTTTTACATGGGCACGCAGAATGGGTCGAAACTAGAGATTTGACCGGACAGATTTTTGATTCACACCTTACAATTAAAGTTACGGCCCTTTGAAGTTTCCCCATATGTTTGTACAGGGAAGCCATGCGTTTACAATGTTTCCGCCCACGCGCTACGTGAGGGGCGGGGCCACGCGCTTATAAACGTGACGATCTTTACCAACTTTTTGACAAAATTGAAATTTAGGCTGCCTGCTTGCATTGTATGGTTCCTCTATGCACCCAGCTCGATTATATGATGGTTTTTGGACAATTTTTTTCTGCTTAGTGTTCAGGTCGCCTTGTTACACACTAAGTAGAAAAAAAAAAGATTTCTGTGCAGTAAATAATGTTTGGAGGGATTGGGAGCACTTGGGGAGATAATTTTTATATGGGCACGCAGAATGGGTCGAAACACGAGATTTGACATGAGAAAATTTTGATCGACGCCTTAGAATTAAAGTTATGGCCCTTTGAAGTATCCCCATATGTTTGTATAGGAAGCCATGCACTTGCAATGTTTGCCCATAAAAAAAATTACGGGCGCGCGGGGTACGTTGACGACCCTTTACCAAACATTGTACATTTGGCTATTTTGATGCCTGCTTGCATTGTATGCCTCTACTATGCATCCAGCTCGACTGTGTGGTGGTTTTCGGACCTTTTTTTTTCTGCTTAGTGTGTGGTCCCCTTGAAAAAAAAAAAAAAAAAAAAAAAGCTAATTAGGCCTAATTAAGCATGTGGGCGTGTTCCTGGCACTGTGTGGAGTGTGTGCGTGTGCATAAATGCAGGTTTTATTGCTTAGGATTGGGCATGGCTTAACGGGCCCGTGCTTAGATGTCGGGGCCTGGGACTTGGCCGCGGCGATAGGTGGGATCCCGGATGCGGTGTTGACCTTTGCACCCGTCCAGGAGGCTTCGGGGGCGTGGCAGGAGGTCAAAAGTGAGGCCATGTCAGTTAATGAGGCACTGTACGCCGGTGCGATCGAGGGGACTGTACGGCTGGACGGAGGCTGACATGGTTTGAAGCGGATGTGGTTGCGATGACGTGTTGTTACCCCGCCCACACAGGAAAAGAGGTGAGCTCTTGTGTGGGCGGTGTGGCAGAACGGCCTCCTAGTGTTTGCGTGTGTTTTGGCCTTGCGGAAGCTGTGTGTTTTAATTGGGATTGATTGTGGGCTTCCGGTGGACATCCGGTGGCCAGTCGGCACTTGATTGAGAATGATGGTCCTTGAGGCGCAGGGTGGTGCTGTTTTGGGCGTGACCTGGCCCCTCCCTTCCGGCTCGGCTTCCGGTCCATGGAGGATATTAAATGAACACTTCCGGCTCTAGCAGCCACACTCCTGAGACCTGTGCAATTAAAAGGGCGTGGTTACACAACATGCACCTCACTAATGACTTTGATGTGGTTTAGGTGTCATATCCCCCACCTCACGCCCACGCAATTTAATGGTACCTTAATCATGTGAGCCCATGCTCTCTGTTGATCTTTACTGTATTCAGCCTTGTGCTTCTCACTAAGCTTGGCACAAATTTCGTCAACATCCGAGAGTTTCTCACTATGCTGTTCAAATTTAGATCCCGATGAGGCCTTACTGAGATTTACCGGTGCAGACTTCGTGTGCATGCATGTGTGTAGCACCACAAACGGATAGTTCTGTTGCCAGAGTGAGTTTCATACATTGCTGCAACATCATCATCATTGTATATACACACCTTTTTGCCCCTTGCTCCATGGCCTGGTCCAATGTAGCTATATTCGACCGATTCGATGTTTATTGAAATGTTGGGCAACTGAGACACTTTCTGTGAGATGAACGCTTTCAGGCTACTCACTGATGAGATGACACCTGCTTTTCCAATCTGAACTGTTTAGAATTCGCTCATTTTGTCAGGGTTGACCAATTTCAATGAAAAATCAAACATTTTTCCCTTAAAAGCACTGAAACAGTTGGCCAGCGACAATTCTTCAGTTTCTGATAATTCGGGCTCATCTTCATCTGACCTAATGATAACTTCTATGTCTTCACTTGATATCACAATTGGTTCAGTGTCCTGAAGTACAAGAGATGTAGGAAGAATGTCACGTTAGTGAGCTTTAAATAGAATGGCATGATTCAGTATTGGCAAATCATTAATTTTTATAGCAAATTGCTACCTGGGTAGACCTGCTCGTGATACTTGCTCCCTGAATGGAACTAGAAGGTAAATTTGCCGCGGCCGTAGTCAGTTGAGATGATATTGCCGGGTCAGACACAGCCTTGGACTGAATGGAACCAGTAGCTGGACTCCCTACCATCCCTTGGAATCCTTGACTATGGTTGCTGCTGAATAGATTGATATTCATTTCTTGCCCGTTGATAAAGACAGACCAGCTTCCAGGATACTGGTTCATGGAATGTCCCGCGCCCGCCAAGTTTGTCTTCAAAACTCCACCTCTAGTTCTATAGATCTAATGAGTGCTAAATCGGCACATACGCAGCACGCGCACGTGCACGCGCATACGCGCATATTCAAACGCAAGTGCAATCAACAGTACCGGGTTTTAATTGCGTAGTTTAATAATTGTGTTCTTGTCAAGTCAGGCCAAATTACGAATCCAATAATTGCGATGGACGACCCCCTACTGTACTGTAGTATATGTACACGTGTATATTTGCGAATCTATTAATTGCGAAACGTAAAAAAATTCGCAATTCGCAGTTAATAGATACTCGCAATTAAAACCCGACCTACGGTATATTGCTTCTTGTAGGTACTGAACAACATCGTTCTCACACTTTGAATGAATTTTTAATCATTGTAGGCTGGGCAATTGGACTGACACGTATGAGCATGTGCCCATTCTAAGTTACGTCAGTACATATTGGCATGATATGTGCCGCGCGAGCTAAGTGCACTATCGTTTCTACGCAGACAAACGAGAGAAACAGACGGTGACAAAACAATTTGATTGCTACGCTCGAACGATCATGGAAATGGTACAAAACGTTAATTTTTTATTGATAGCTACTGTACCCACTTTTGCTTGTGCTAAGCAAAAAATAGTAAACTTGTCAACTTTTGCTGTCTGCAATAGCCTTCTGTCAGCTCTGAGTGAAAATCATGCTAGTTTCTTCGCTGCTCTCCTTGAAATCAACTACTTTTGCCTGTTATCCATAATTTCTTCATTTTTGCCATTGTCGTTGATTAATGGGTATGGCTTAAATTTTGTGCACACGCTTTGCGCACAGACTATACTGCTTATTGGTCTCCTCACATTCGAAATATTTCCGACACCTATGCACAATGCATAACGCACTCACAAGGCCTCACAGCTAGTATATGACATGCAATTACCTTGTACCCGGTGCATGCATGAGCTAGTAAAACTCCTTATGGGCCATTTCAATACATCGCTATACATTTAACTTTAGGATTTTAATATGCCCTCTCCCCAAATTTAATCATAACCTCCTAAATTTGCTTGTATGGTACTATCGGGATAATAATTTAATTAAATTTATAGTAGTTATCCGTGCAAAACGTCCATTGGAGAAATTAGCTGAGGAAGCAGCAGAGAATTCGAAGCGTCCTCGACTTGAAGAACACGGTGAAACAAGTGACGTTGATTCTCACCCAGCCAATGTAGCTATTGATAGTAATTCAGTTATCTGTAAAAAACGTTCATTGGAGAAATTAGCTGAGGAACCAGCAGAGAAGCGTCCTCGACTTGAAGGAGAATACAGTAAAATAAGTATCGTTGATTCTCACTCAGCCAATGTGGCTATAGATAATAATCCATTGTTGAAACACAGACCAAAATTGTCTGCATTCTATTCCCACCAACCTGAGGTTCCTGAGGGCACATGGCCGCCAGTCAAGAAAACCCAGTATATAAACTTAGCACTCATTAAAACAGAGAAGCAAGCTGACTTTAGCAAGGAATTATTGCGTCAGACAATTCGTGGTTCTATTGATGACATTATGAAGGACAAGGATGACATCAAGTATGACGAGGTGTTTGCGAAGGTGGAGGAAGGTGCTCGGTTGTTATTCGAAGGAAGGTCCGGGTGCGGCAAGACAACCATGATGAACAAAGTATCTCAAGACTGGGCTAAATGGAAGATCTTCTCTTCATGTCTACTCTTTTTAGTTCATCTACAGAGGTTTGGAAATCGATCAGATATCAATCTTGAAACTGTTCTTTGCTCTACTCCTGTTGAATTTTCTGATGAAGAATTTCGAGAACTAGTTGCGCAGATTGAAAGCAATCAAGGGAAAGGTATTGTATTTGTCCTGGATGGGCTGGATGAATATTGTCCTGAGAAGAAATATAAAAAGACCACCTTCATACACAAATTAATTAAAGGAGAGGTCCTTCCAAAGTCTATAGTGATTGTGGCATCACGACCAGCTGCTTCTCAAAAATATCGAAGAAATGCTACCAAATGTATTGAGGTGCTTGGGTTTTTAAAAGAGCAAATATTCGAGTATGTAGATAGTTATTTTGATGGGAATAAGGACAAACACTCATTGCTTGGACTTAGGACATACCTGGAGCATCATCCCAATATTATGCACATGTGCTACCTTCCCCTACACATGGCAATGGTCACGTATCTTTATGAAATTGAAGGTGCTTCTCTTCCTCAAACCGAGACTGAGATCTATCACCACTTCACACTTTTAACTTTACTACGATCTATTCGTAAGAGAAATGACACAGAGATGGAAATTGATGATGAAGAAGAATTTTGCTTCTCATCCTTTGATGATTTGCAGCCAGAGGATAGAAGCATATTTGACTGTATTCTTAAATTTGCTTATGAAGTCACTGTAGTCAATCCACAGCAAATGTTCTCAGCAGAAGAAGTCAGAAAATTTATAAGTCGACGAATCAGTGATGATTTGCTTGGTTTATTGGTTGTTGATAAGTATTTTGCCAAGTATGGACTCAAGGAGATCTACACCTTTCTACATCTTACATTCCAGGAATTCCTTTCTGCTTGTCATATTGTACAACTTGATTCTCAAGCCCAGGAGGAAATCATTTTGAAGTATGGCAGTGATAGAAGTTTAGGAGTTGTGTGGAAATTTTACTGTGGAATGACACAGTTTTCTGATGAAAAAATGCACTATTTTGAACATTTTGTTGAAACGACGAAATCTGAAGTGCTTCTTCATCTTCGCTGTGCTCACGAATCGCAACAAAATATCTTATGTACACACATAATTAACTCGTATGACTCAAAGATTGTTTTGAATTCATTGTCGCTCAACCCTGCCGACTTCACTGCTCTGGGTTATGTGCTCACTCATTCTAGTGTTCCTGCTACTGAACTTGCCATCACTTCGTGCAATATCGGTCCTGAAGGTCTCTCTGCATTGGAGAAGGCAGTCAATGTATCAACCCCTCCTACTCTGAAAACATTAAGGTGATTCTAGACTAGGTTGATGTTGATGGAGTAACTTGTTTATACCCATAAATTTTCCATGCAGTTTTCATGGAACAAAGGTTAAGAAAGTGATTCCCGAATTATGTAGTGTTTTGACGAAATTCCGAGAGTTGCATAATCTTATGTAAGTAGTTCATTGAGTAAATGTAGCTATATCATGTAGGTAATCACCGCACTCTATGATTGTCACTACATCTGTGTATTGTACTCAGTTTTTCAAGCTGTGGCATCATAAAGGGATCTCTAAGTGAAATGGTTGAAATGTTGCCAACATTGGAGTCAGTAGAGCGACTAGAGTAAGTTGCCATAGTGTCCCAGGTAAGCGCCCATGCATAACTTGGGATTTTGGCCACCATGGGTGCTTACCCAGATATAACTTTCATATATGTATACAATCATTTGTATACTAGGGGAATGCACAGCATTGTGGGGCGAGCCTGAGCGACAGTGAGCATGTTTATGTTATACCCATCTTCAAAAGTTAAGGTTACGGGTGACAGTTCGCCCACGCACGGACATTTCCCATAGTGAGTAATGGAGCATACCAACGCGAACCGCAAATGAAAACTCTGCGTCAAGTTTCATGTAGATGGCTTCTCTTTTGACCGTAAGGAAGTGTTTATCTTATTACCCAGACATGTGGGCAGGGCTGGAGTTGGTGTAAATTTGAAGGCCACCTGTCAGAAAGCAACTAGACAGCCGTGTTGACGACCTGGTCCGCCATTGCGCTTGGCGTAGATTACCTTCTTTTGTGTAGCTTTCTCTTTGTGGAGGCTCTATGAACTTGGGAACCAACTCCAACACTGGAGTAAGTTAAATACTTCATAAATAAACTGTAGATAGTAGACTAGACCCCTTTGTCTAGGTAAAACTTGACGCAGAAGTTGGTGACAATAGCGGCCATTGCCTGACTTTCACAACGGGAAGGTCGCTTCAATGTTGTGACAGCTGTCTCTATCATCATGTTAGCTATGATTTCGTTTTTATTTCAGCTTCATAGCTGCTTCCCTTGTAGAGATACAAATAGCTTGTTACTCGCGAAAATTTCTAGATGCAAACTGTCACCCGTAACCTTAAAGGAATAATATTTATCTCTCCAATATTTGAATTTTGGAATACAAATCGTGATGTTATTCACATATCCAGTCTCAGTTGGAACAAAATTAAAGATGCTTGTGCTCAAGCTCTGGTTAAAGGTCTCCAGCATTGCACTCACCTTCAAAAGCTGAAGTAAGTGATCTATCACTATGTGTTAACACAATAGCGTAAAGTACCAATTATCGGCACCTAAATTTGCCCCGCGCATAACTTACCAGCAGAACAACCTATGATGATGGTTCTTGCACCAAAAGGTAGGTTTTTAACTCAATATACTATACCGCAAATCCAAGGCTATAGATACAGTTCTTCGCGAAACTATGGGCAGCACAGCCAAGGTATCAAAAAATCAGATATCGGCACCCCGTACGTATTATCGGCACCCCATAGTACTGCCTATACTCAATTATCGGTACCAGCAAGCTTTCGTGTATCTTGACACTTACCACTTACTTGGAAAATTCTGAAAAAAATTCCACAGGTTCCTTTCAATGTGCTCCACTAACAGTAGCGTTTAAAGAGAGTGAATCTTTCCATTCGCTACGTAATAGCTAAAATTACATCCAAAAATACACAAAATTTTCTCTTAGATATGATCGGCGTTAGTCTGACACTTTGTAGGCTAAACTCTAGCTTCTGGCAATAGCCTGAAGCTATAGAACTCATAAATAGTAACTTCAAGACTCAGTTGAGACTACCAGACAACAAAATAGCAAAAAAACTCGATCCCAAAATTCGGCTAGCAAACTGGGGGTCGAAGGTCACTTTCTTGGGCTCTATGGGTCCGTTGCCACGCCTACATAACGGCTGTTGGCCTTAAAACGTCCTGTTTACTTCCCTTCGAGAGATAGCGCGAGTTTTTGTTCCAGGACCGTAAACGGGTCTGTAATTTCCCGTAAAATTTGCCGTAAACGCGGGTGCCGATAATTGATACATGCCGATAATCGGTCGTTTACGCTAGTAGTTATAGTGCATGTAAATGGGTGTGATATTAAATTCTGGTATATAAATTGTGATGTTATTTACACGTTCAGTCTCAGTTGGAACAAGATTGAAGATGCTGGTGCTCAAGCTTTGGCAGTAGGTCTTCAGTATTATACTAACCTTCAAAGGCTGAAGTAAGTGATATAATACTACGTGTTAACAAAATAGTAGTTATAGTGCATGTACAGGGGCGTAGGCAGGGGGGGTTCGAGGGGGTTCGATCGAACCCCCCTTTTGACGGCCTATTATTTTAATAGTTATCACTTACTTTAGTTCTGTGGCATAAAGGACAAAGTCAGTTCATTCCTTTCTAAATATTGCACACCAGAAAACGACCACTACCGTCCATATTCGAGGTCTAGGTCACGATCGCGGCCATAAATGTGGGCGTGGCTAACTAAAATGGGCGTGGTCTAAAATTTTCGCGCGCGCTTCGCGCGCGTGCTTACCAATGTAACCCCCCTTTCTATAATCCTGCCTACGCCCCTGATGTACATGGTGGTTGTACAATAAAAAGTATTTTTCAGACGATCATTTTTCTTATATTACAGTCCGTGTCATTACATGAGGGCGTGGATACGCGTCTTAGATGCGCCCAGTTGCTATGAACGCACGGTGCAGGTGGAGAGAAAGTCCACACTAATGCCTCAGACATAGCTAGAGCTAGAGACGCAATATCGAATAATTGGCGTAAAAGCACCGCGCATTTTGAGACGCCTGCTGAGCAGGCGCTGGCGCCAGTCACCAAGCCTCGAGTGAAGTGAGAGGCGAGGTCTGTTCTTTATTATACCTGTCAATAGTCTGGTATCATTGCACACTTGCAGTGAGGGGTGTGGCCTCTGCAACAATAGGTGTCTGCCGATGAGGGGTATCCGTTAAGCGGGGTTCCACTGCAGATATAATAGCGCATGCAGATTATTGGATAAAATTATATTGATTCTGGATTACAAAATTGATGTTATTCATGATACATATACAGTCTCAATGGGAACAATATTGGTGCTGTTGGTGCTCAAGCTCTGGTAGAAGGTCTCCAACATTGCACTACCCTTCAAGAGCTGAAGTAAGTAATCTATGTAATACGATAATAGTTATAGTGCATGCACATTTATGATGTTAAAATTTTCATTTGAATTTTGGATTACAAATTGTGATAATATTATTGTTTACATATCCAGTCTCAGTTGGAACAAAATTGAAGATGCTGGTGCTCAAGCTCTGGCAGAAGGTCTCCAGCATTACACTAACCTTCAAGTGCTAGAGTGAGTGATCTAAGTGTTAACAATAGTACATGCACATGTAGTGTGTTGTGATATTTACATTCAATATGTACTTGAAGGTATGAATGTGATATATTTTGCTCAGTTACCAATACCATACACACAGTTTTGTATGCCTTAGTCACCATAGACACAGTTTTTCATTGTGTATATTAATATGGTATCTTATAGGAGAAATATTGAGAGTGCTCATGGTCGTGAAGTTGAGCGACAAGACTATAGCCAGGAAGATAAAGAGATGACTGAGAAATGTTTGGAAGCAAAGGGAGTCTTCAGTTGGAAATCTGCAGATAGTCTTGCACAGGAGCCAGAAGAAAAACCGCAGCTGCCGAGTAATTTAGGAACAATAAATTCTCTCTAATTATCAGTATTATTATAAATCTTTTAATGCATGTTAGGTATACTCGGCCATTAATTTTTATGATGTTTGCAGTATTATATTTATGACAGATATTTTGTTTCATTCCTTTGTAGGTGCATGTGTTTGGAAATTACCTGGTGTAGAAGAGTGTGATGAAACGTGTGTGGTTGTACACTCTTCTCAAGGTCAGCATGTCGAGTGGAATGGTTTGAAGCTTCATATTCATGCAGGCAGCTTACCAGAAGGCTTACAGCAATGTACCATTTTCATCAAAGCTTCCCTTGATGGGGAGTACGAGATCCCCGAGAACACTAGTCTAGTCAGTGCCATCTTTTGGCTGCGCTGCGAGCCACAGTGCATCTTCACTAAGCCTGTCACAGTTGAGATCCAGCATTGCAGTACTAAGCAAGATCTCTCAAAGCTTGAGATAGTGCGAGCATTCTGTAGTCAGAAGTCCCTCCCCTACAAGTTCAAGCCACTGGGAGGTAGGTTTGATGCAGACACGTTTTATGGAACCATAGATATGAAAGGTTTCTCTGGAGTTGGTGTTGTTGATAAGAACCCAAATTTAGAGAGAATGTACTACAGACAGCTGTTCTACCGTAATCATCAGCAGAAGCACGAGATTCACATAATCTTCGTTTGGAATATTGAGTTGCACTTAAATGTAATGCAGTCATTCAATATACAGTAACTATACATGTAGTCATGCTAAGTATCAGTGATCATTATACATTTGCAGCATATAAGACAGAATTTTCCCGAGGATAAATTTATTGCTGGCTACCACAGAGTTGTTGAGATAGAAGGGAAAGAAATTAAAGTAGTGCTTGATGAGGCTAAGTGGACCAGAGTGACGGATGGTCAGTGGGAAATTCTACCAGCTGAACCAATTGTGTGTGCAATCAAAAACACTAATACATTCATTCAAGTACCTATTGTTCCATATAGGTGACCAAAGCTGCACTTGATGATTTTAAACCGGGTAGAGGGTTGCCCAGCTGTGTGTTAGAGGCACGTCCTCTCAGTGAAGACCTCCCTCAACTTGTACACCAGATCATCCTCAAAGGGATTAAGCCACCAGATCACAAAACCCTTCTATCTTACTTACCTCCAAAAATTAATCAAGGTACACTCTCTCTCTCTCTCTCTCTCTCTCTCTGTCTCTCTCTGTCTCTCTCTGTCTCTCTCTCTCTCGATCACTATAACAACAAGGGGTGCACAGCGTGTGCTAATAATATTGTACAATGTCATGTGCTTGCAGTGTAATTACAATAATAATAATTATTATTATACATGTAGATGACGTCAAAAGGACTCGAGTTTTTTTATATCCAGCAGGTAAAACCTTTGATTATCACACTGCTATATTATAGTAGAATCAAATCCAGATTACTGTATGCATGCATGCACACTCTAAAAATGCCGTGTGATATATACTCATCATACACAAAATATGTAACTATTGTGGTAGCTGCTATGGTACCTTCATACATAATTTTCTGAGACAATTATTCTTAATATCATACAGCTATTAGTGTGTGGGATATTAAATCCCTTGGGGAGTACAGTGTGATATTAATTCCTTTAGGGTGTACTAGTACTGTGTACTTGATACTGAGGTAACAGTTAGTATACTAGTATGTGTAGGGAGTGACCAAGGTTTTCCCCAGTCAAGAATGCAGCCAGCTGGCTGTGTACGTTCTTCGGGCCAATACAAGACAGATGCCTGCCATATAACTGACTTGTTAAATGTTGACATAGGAATTTAATTAGTACCTATTCTTTTACATTGAGCATGTTGCCCACAGTGTCACTGTGTACACTAACATGAACCTGCAGTTGTTTGAGACTATAATATTATTGATGTTCCCCTGTATTGGAGAATATTCTGTCACTAGTCCTAGGTAACATCTAACAAATGTACATACACACCAACAGACCACACTACTCTATAACATGCATACTTGTTTTACACAGGTACAGGAAGCATACGTGTGCTAATTGATACCACACAGGATACAATTTAGCAATCAATCAATTGATACTTGCCACGTGAAGAACTAACTAGCTAGGTCGTACAGTGTACCGCGCTTTTCTCGATCGATAAACTAAAAGGTTGACCAAACTGACGCTGGACTATTATTGGCTAGTAACAAGAGTGTATTTGGAAGAGTACATAACTCGTTTATGTTAGTATTGCGCTTATGCTGTGTGATGGTGGCGTCACAGCACGTAGTAGATACCAGACAAATGCTGTACAAGTACATGATTTTGTGAAAACTGTGTGGCCACAAGCCTATGAATAATACTGTAGGGTAGTCCCTTGGTGGGGTAGTTCTAGTCAGACACTGTGCAGCACACCTGCAACCACATAGCCACGTGTATGATCACTGTGTAAACGAAACCTGGATTCTGCATAGCTATGGTTAGGATGGCACACGTAGGATGACGCCACCATATCACAGTGTAGAGCCTGCTCGCCTACGCAGTTACGTACTCTTCCTAATACACTCTTGCTAGTAGTACAGATAGATAGCTTTTCAAAACACTCGTAGCTAGAAGGATGAAGTAAGGATTGCAGGATCAAAAAGTACACTAACAAGATTTGTAAGGGATAATCGCATCTGCTATACGTCCCTATGCTTGCTTTACTCGATTATTACGCACCGTACGCACCTATTAATGTCGATGTATTTATCGAATGAGGTAGCTACATGGGAGACATTCAGGTTGTTCCCTAGTTCAGTGTTTTCACAATGGTGGGATGGTCAGTTTGATTCAATTGCATGCATTACTAGATCTACTGGTTATTTTTGCACCCTCAAAAGCAAGCATAGCAAAGTAGCTGTCGCGGCTGCAAGATAGCCCCACCCACCAAGTGTGTGCACTTCGAATCAGCTATACCCACAGCTAGAAAACGAGGATTCGGAACACACTTAAAAACTTACCTGAGTCTGGATTCAGTGGCTATATACAAGGGAGCATTTTACACCAGGTCAAAGTTCACACTTAAAGTTTTAGCAGAGTATGGGTATATATGCATTCTTATTATTATGGGAGAATTTTAAGTGAGGTCAAAGGTCACATATAAATCTTTGCTCTAGTTACTGTTAGCCATCAGTATTACATGGCATAATTTTACACCTCTTTAGTACCTGTAGTAGCAACTGGTATAAAATCATCCCTTATATATACAGGGGTGGCCAAGGTACTGAAGGTCATGGGCCAACATCTCAATATTATAACACAAGTCGGGGACATTTTCAGTACACAGTCTAGTGTGGTAGCAATAATATTATTAATGTGTGCTGTGATCCACCTGACTGTAGCTACATTAATTAATTAAAATTTGAGGGGCAGTTAGACAGATAATAATATCTACAGAAAAATGCACGGAGATAGATTGAATCTCAAGCTTGACATATACTTGAATCAAACCGTAAGGCGAGCTGTTTTGAAGGAAACACATCATTAAATTTTTCAACTATTAACAATTGTAGCTCCATTTGATGTAGCCTGCACGTATCCATGCATGATCATACTGTTTATTGTATACTGTGTATGCATTTCACATAGAAGTAGCTAGCTAGAATATTATGTAATGTCATGTAAAGCACAACTACTGTCAGGGGCCATTAAAAATTGGTCAGGGGCCACAAACGGCCCCAGGGGCCGCATTTGGCCATTCCTGATATAGGCGCCCAGAAGCCATACGAAACGACTCTCGAGCCCGAGTAGAGACCTCACTTCGCTCGGAATTATATATACTTACCATAATAGTTACGAGCCTCCCCATGCATAGTTTGCCGGGAAACCCACTTTGAAAGAAATTAATAGAAATTGAGGAGCTAGAAAGTGTGCAAAAGTTTGCTCTTAGAATGTGTCTCAAATCAAGGTCAATGGACTATTAGAAACTGCACAAATACCATTACGCTCAGTAGATGCTCCAATGCAAGTTTGCGTCTCCTCACTAAATAGTAAAAAAGCCTGATCAAACATACTTTCTGGAAGCTCCTAGTACTATACGGCAGTACCCATACAATACCAGAATTTCACACTCTCATGGTCCCCAGAACAAATTCGACTGCATATAAATCTTTTTTTTCCCGAAAATACTGACATTATGGAACAGCTCAAACCCTCTGTAGCTGCTACTATTATTGTTGCAACACTGCCATACTCATCATTAATTTTAATAATAATTACTTAAAGTAATTATTATAATAAAATACCATTTTTAGGCATACACTTAGAACTAGCATTATAATTGCTAAATTGGATGTCTACTGTATGCACTTTTCAGCAACAGAAATTAAGTATTTACAGTCAAACCTGTGTATAGTGGTCACTGTGTAAGGCAGCCACCTCTTTATTACAGCCACTTAGTTTAAGCCCCAATTGGCAAAATTCCATATACTAAACACTTCTTTAAAGCAGCCACCTCTCTATTGCAGCCATTTATTTCTGGCCCATGGGCGACCATTATAGACAGGTTCCACTGTAATAGCTATTTAATGCACCTCGGTGGTTGGCTCAAGGCAGTAATCTGGATTTGATGCAATAATTTGATGAAATACTGTCTATTCGTTAATTAAATCCCTTCAGGTCGAGTTCAGTTGAAGCATTTGAAGCTAATCAAATGGACGGATGGGAGGGGGGAGATACACAGGTTCTACCTCATGGAGCATATATCGTCCAAATGGCGAGACTTTGGAGAACTGATCGGTCTTTCGGGGCCAATGCTGACAAGCATAGCCACAGAGCATCATAAAGAACCTCTCGAGTGTTGTCGAGCTGTTCTCAGTCACTGGCTGGAAAATCCCCCCGCAGAATACCCCCTCACATGGAAAAAACTTATCGAACTTCTTACGGACTGTAAGTTAGGTCAGGTGGTGTCTGAATTGCAGCGTGTCTTGAGTAAGACTAACTTTGAGTGATTTAGTTATCATATTTTGTTATATGCTCAATAATCCCTAATGGTCCCTTTTCTCATGGCCAGTCATATATGTTTGTACATCAACCATACCTCACATTAACCTTACCTTGTTAAGAATTAAGCAAGAATTCACTTTTAGAGCATTAAAAGATTGATGAACAGTTGATTATCTGGTGAATGGATTTAATTTATTATAGTTGACATTGATGTTTGGGTCAAATGCCATAGAGATGCATTCTCAAACTAACGGCGCGAAGTGCTGCAGGCCTGCACAGAGTCTCGGGCGAAGTGAGAGACGAGGTCTGTTCTTTGACATAGTCTGGTGGTAGATTCGACGCTCGAGCAGTAGGCCTGGGCCAAATTTTCCTGAATAATTTTTTGAATAATAGGCAGCTTTTTGAAGAAGTTGAATAATGGGCTGGCTCTTCAACTGGCTCAATGAACTATGTACTGCGTCACGGCTTTAAATAGAAAACTTTGTGCCATGTCATGTCATTAGCGTGCCTTTTCACTTTTGAGAAATTCCTTTAGAGAGACAAAACTCTGCCTTGCAAGACTATATTATATTATACATTGAGACATCTTTGATGCTACAGTGCAATAATCGTTGAATCCATAATTATACTAGTATTTATATGCATGTAGCTATGTTCAGGCTGGTCACATTCACATTTCATCTGCATTTTTGTCGGCTTTTTTAAGAATAATAGGTGATTTTTTAAGAATAATAGGTGATTTTCTCTTGAATAATGGGGTAAAAATTGAAGAATAAAGTTTTGAATAATGGGTAAATTAAAAGGAATATTTGGCCCAGCCCTATCGAGCAGAGCAAGAAGGTTGCAATTACAGTGGTGACGTTGAACAGCTGCTGTTGACCTTGCATCGAAGGGTCTCCGTGGTCAACGAAGTAATAGGTTCAAAGTTCGTGCTACTCCATGCAGACTGTACTAACGTTTGATTACAGCTATGGAGGTGATAAATTTTCTCTGAGTATGTGAGCTTACTGTCAATAATTCATGCTTATCAGGCGCTGATCCAGAAAAGTTGCATGGAAGGTGGCTGACGGGGTGGCTACCCATAGTAAACCATACTGGTGCAAAGGGGGTGGCTGGTTAATTGGGGCGAGCCTGAGCGAGCCCCACATAAACGGTACATCCATGCGAGAATTGTGTATATACATGGTGATCTTGAGTACTAGTACAAAGTAACGTGTTACAGTGGCCACAGGTACTGAACCTCTTCCCCTAGCCTTGTGTGTGAGCTGTGGTGATCTTGAGTACTAGTAGGAAGTAACGTATTGCAGCGGCCACTGGTACTGAACCTCTCAACACTGATCATATACTCTGTGTTTTCAGGCTAGGCTCTATTAGGAGCATAGATGGCCTTGTTTCCGATTGTATGGGCATCCAGCTCAACTATGTGGTGGTTTCTGGACAATTTTTTTACAGTAATACTCGGGATGACTATAATAATATTACTATACTGTAGCGTGTGAATATTATATACATGCATGTTTCTAATTATGTGGAACTTTTTGTGCTTAGTGTGCATGGTAGCTCCTTAGATGATTTCCTTAGATGATTTCCAGCAAGCTCTAACTGCGCCTGCAGCGCAGTTAGAGCGGGTGGAAATCACCTGAGGTACCTGGTATTGTTAATATGGTATACCAATGCTAAATCGTACAGGCACTATACATTGATTAAATTATTGTGGGCTAGGGTAGCTGTTTTGAACATGACTTGACTATCTCCGGGATGCTCTACTCTACTGAAGAATGGTTTTAGTGACATTAGATGTTGTTACCATAGTAATATATGTGACCGGATTTGGGAAAACCCTCCGTATGGGATCCGCACGCGATTCGCGCAATGCGCGTTTTTGGTAGCTCAGGTCGAAATTTGTCAAAGTACAGATTTTGTCATATACATGTCGAACAACCCTTCTAACTGTTACCGTCTTCTACGGAGGCTAGTAGTGCTATACGAAGGCAAAATAAGCCTTCATTTTGACCCACCTAGTCGGCACAGCCGCCGTACACGGAGCCCGTTGCTATGGGCGGTAATTAGAATTCTCTACCTAGAGACAGCTAGATTCATCGATCTACTGTACGTTCACTCACCTTTTTAGCTTCTTGGGCAGCTAAGAACAATCGGCTGTCGTCAACAATGAAATTCAACTCTTGCTCGATCTTTAGCTACGTTCATTTCGAACGGATCTGCCCAGGTCCATTTAATTGATTTCCGGGTCACGGTAGTATGCGGAAACGCCATACACGTGCATAGCAACGCCTTTAGACCGTAATTTCTCGATTATTGGGGGTGTGGCGCGATCGCAAACAAAGCGCTGTATCTCCACAACCAAGTACACGATCGGCCTAAGACTTGAACGTGGGTTACTTCTATGGTAGAGGTTAACAACCATGCATCAAACTTAATTTTCTGAAAAAATCCCATACGGAGGGTTTTCCCAAATCCGGTCACATATACCAAAAGTACATAAAGTATTGCAGTGTATGTATGTGCATGGTAAACAATCAATGTAAAGTAAGTCTAAGTGCATATTAATTTGTGCGAACCTATACAATGCAGGTACGTATACTTATGTGCCGCAGTTTTTTTTTCTGCTTAGTGTGCACGGTAGCTTGAAAGTTACACACTAAGTAGAAAAAAAGAAAGAAAATAATGTAATGTAATTAATTAAATAATGTTTGAGACTCTGGGAAGCCATTCATGACAAACTATTCATATGAGCACGCAGAATGGATCGCACCTGGAAAATTCTTGAAAACGGAATTTTGATTCACACCTTAGAATTAAAGTTACGGCACTTTGAAGTACCCCCATATGTTTGTATAGGAAGCCATGTTTGCCCATAAAAAAAATTACGGGCGCGCGGGGTACGTTGACGACCCTTTACCAAACATTGTATATATGGGTATTTGGATGCCTACTTGCATTGTATGGCTCTACTATGCATCCAGCTCGATTATTTGGTGATTTTCGGACCATCTTTTTTTCTGCTTAGTGTGTGGTCCCCTTGTTAAACACTAAGTAGAAAAAAAAAAAGATTTAAATAATTAAATAATCTAATTCATGGGGGGTTTGAGAGCACTTGGGATAATTTTTACATGGGCACGCAGAATGGGTCGAAACTAGAGATTTGACCTGAAAGAATTTTGATTCACACCTTAGAATTAAAGTTACGGCCCTTTAAAGTTTTCCCATATGTTTGTATAGGGAAGCCATGCGTTTGCAATGTTTCCGCCCACGCGCGCACATAAACGTGACGACCTTTACCAACTTTTGACAAAATTGAAATTTAGGCTGCCTGCTTGTATTGTATGGTTCCACAATGCATCCAGCTCGATTATATGGTGGTTTTTCGACAATTTATTTTTCTGCTTAGTGTTCAGGTCGCCTTGAAAAAAAAGAAAAAAAAAAGAAAATTACAGAAAAAAAAAGCAAATTTAAATAATTAAATAATCTAATTCATGGGGATTTGGGAGCACTTGGGGAGATAATTTTTACATGGGCACGCAGAATGGGTCGAAACTAGAGATTTGACACTGGGGAATTTTGATTCACGCCTTAGAATTAAAGTTACGGCCCTTTGAAGTTACCTCATATACTTGTATAGGAAGCAATGTTTGCCCATAAAAAAATTACGGGCGCGCGGGGTACGTGACGACCCTTTACCAAATATTGTGTATATGGCTATTAGGATGCCTGCTTGCATTGTATGGCTCTACTATGCATCCAGCTCGACTGTGTGGTGGTTTTTGGACCATTTTTTTCTGCTTAGTGTGTGGTCCCCTTGTTAAACACTAAGTAGAAAAAAAAAAGATTTAATATAAATAATGTTTGAGACTCTGGAAAGCTATTTACGACAAACTATTCATATGAGCACGCAGAATGGATCGTACCTGGAAATTTCTTGGAAGCGGAATTTTGATTCACACCTTAGAATTAAAGTTACGGTCCTTTAAAGTTTCCCATATGTTTGTATAGGGAAGCCATACGTTTGCAATGTTTTCCGCCCACGCGCTATGTGAAAAACGGGGAATCCCCGTTAGGCGCGCGCACACAAACGTGACGACCTTTACCTACTTTGGTCAAAATTGGAGTATAGGGTGCCTGCTTGCATTTGTATGGCTCTGCTAAGCATCCAGCTCAACTATGTGGTGACAATTTTTTTTTTTTCTGCTTAGTGTTCTGGTCTTGTTATACACTAAGTAGAAAAAAAGAAAAAAAGAATAGGGAAGAAGAAAATCCTTAGGGGTTTATAAAGTGTATTATGCCGTAATTTTTATATGGGCACGCAGAATGGGTTGAAATTAAGGATCTGATCTGGGGGAATTTTGATTCACGTCCTAGAATTAAAGTTACGGCCCTTTGAAGTTACCCCGTATGTTTGTATAGGAACATGCATTCGCAATGTTTTCTGCCCACGCGCACATCAACGTGACGACCATTACCCAGTTTGGTCAGAATTGATGTATAGGCTGCCTGCTTGCATTGTATGGCTCTACTATGCATCCAGCTCGACTATGTGGTGGTTTTTGGACGATTTTTTTCTGCTTAGTGTTCTCGTCTTCTTGAAAACAAAACAAACTTTAATAATCTAATTCATGGAGGATTTGGGAGCACTTGCGGACATAAGTTTTATACGGGCACGCAGAATGGGTCAAAGTAACAGGTTTGACCGGATGGAATTTTGATTCACACCTTAGAATTGAAGTTACAGCCCTTTGAAGTATCCCCATATGTTTGTATAGGAAGCCATGCATTTGCACGCGGTACTTAAGGGCGTGGTCACGCGCGCACAGTAACGTGACGACCATTACCCACTTTTGTCGAAATTGAAGTTTAGGTTGTCTGCTTGCATTGTATGGGTCTAGTATGCATCCAGCTCAACTATGTGGTGGTCAGGACTGTTTTTTTTCTGCTTAGTGTGTCCGCTTCTTGAAAAAAATAAAATAAAATAATTCTAGCAGCACAGCCACAACCTAATAATATTCAAATCATGTGACGACCCTTTACCATTACCAATATCGGTATTGTTACGTCCAGAGTCCTAATAAATCGGCCTCGTGATGAGGTAATTATGAGTAACGATGATGTAATTATGAGTAATGATGATGAAAATGCGGTTAACTTGAAGACTGTTTCAGCGCGCATGAAAGGTTGTTGGGGCCCAGAATTCGAACCTAGCGTAGAAGAGATCGTGGACTATCCGATGATATCCTTTTGGCGTTTCTCTCAGTTTGCTTTCACTAGCGAGCTCGCTTTCAGGGCAGGGGGATTTCCCTATTCAGTCGAGCACGTGGCAGGTGAAGGTCAACCGGCTCAAGCCGCGCGTCCCAATATTGTATGCGTATACGGAGCATGCGCAGTTTGGCAATGCGTCTTAGTTCGAATTTATGGCGGCATGTTCATGAGGGACTCTGGACGTAGTCTCTAAGTTTTTCATTACGTCCAGAGTCCCAATTAGAAAAAAACAAATTGGCCGACCGATGAGGTAATTATGAGTAATGATGATTAATGATGACGAAAATGCGGTTAAGACTGTTTCAAAATGTTTAGCGCGCATGAAAGGTTGTTGGGGCCCAGAATTCGAACCTAGCGTAGAAGAGATCGTGGACTATCCAACGATATCCTTATTGCGTCTCCCAGTTCGCTTTCTCTAGCGAGCTCGCTTTTAGGGCAGGGGGATTTCCCTATTCAGTCGAGCACATGGCAGGTGAAGGTCAACCGGCTCAAGCTGCGCCCCAATATTGTACGCGCATACGGAGCATGTGCAGTTTGTCAATGTGTCCTAGTTCGAATTTATGGCGGCGTATTCGTGAGGGACTCTGGACGTAGTCTCAAAGTTTTTCATTACATCCCGAGCCCCAATCCGCAAAAAACAATTCGGCCGCGCGATGAGTAATTGATGACGAAAGTAATGATGAAATGATGACGAAATTAAATTTATGATGAAACCTATGATGTAATTGCTGTGAAACTGTTTCAAAATATTTAGCGTGCATGAAAGGTTGTTGGGACCCAGAATTCGAACCTGGCGTAGAAGACATCGTGGACTATCGATGAGATATGGCAATTTTCTCAGTTCGCTTTCTTTGGCGAGCTCGCACTCGGGGGGATTTCCCTATTCAGTCTAGCACATGGCAGGTGGAGGTCACGTCCGGGTCAACCGGCTAAAGCCGCGCGCCCCAATATACGCGTATACGGAGCATGCGCAGTTTATCGATGTGTCCTAGTTCGAATTATGGCGGCGTACAGTAAGCGCGGTGCAATACTTATGAGGGACTCAGGATGTAGTCTCTAAGTTTTTCATTACATCCCGAGTCACAATTCAATTCGGCCGCACGATGAGGTAATTATGATGAAACCTATGATGAAATTATGATGAAATTGGGGTGAAGACTGCTTCAAAATGTTTAGCGCGCATGACAGGGTGTTGGGACCCAGAATTCGAATCTAGCGTAGAAGAGAGCGTGGACTATCGATGATATATGGCGATTCTCTCAGTTCGCTTTCTTTAGCGAGCGAGCTCTTTGGGGGATTTCCCTATACAGTGTAGCACATGGCAGTGGAGGTCACGTTCAGGTAACCGGCTCAAGCCGCACGCCCCAATATACACGTGTACGGAGCATGCGCAATTTGTCTGTGTGTGACAATCCTAGTTCGAATTATGGCGGCGTACAGTAGGCGCGGTGCAATACTTATGAGGGACTCAGGATGTAGTCTCCAAGTTGTTCATTACGTCCAGAGTCCCAATTAGAAAAAAAACAAATCGGCCGACTGATGAAGTAATTATGAGTAACGATGAGGTAATTATGAGTAATAATGATGAAAATGCGGTTAAGACTGTTTCAAAATGTTTAGCGCGCATGAAAGGTTGTTGGGGCCCAGAATTCGAACCTAGCGTAGAAGAGATCGTGGACTATCCGATGATATCCTTATTGCGTCTCTCTCAGTTCGCTTTCTCTAGTGAGCTCGCTTTCAGAGCAGGGGTATTTCCCTATTCAGTCGAGCACATGGCAGGTGAAGGTCAGCCGGCTCAAGCCGCGCGCCCCAATATTGTAGGCGCATACGGAGCATGCGCAGTTTGTCAATGTGTCCTAGTTCGAATTTATGGCGGCATATTCGTGAGGGACTCTGGACGTAGTCTCGAAATTTTTCATTATGCACTCAGTAACAGTTTACTTTTTTGAGGTTATTAGGTAATCATGAGGTAATCTATGAGGTAATTATGAGAAAATTCAGGGCCTCGATGGAGCCCTTCTGGGACTTGAAATTTAGTGAAATATGTAGAGTATCTTCCGCGTGTATCCAGCGAATACCTTACTAGCAGCGTGTTGCCTTCTCTGACGAGCAGCGACGGCCGAACTTCACGCGTTCTCTAAGGCTGACGTAATCCCGTGGATATATATAGATAGCCCTGCGCTATATCCTGTACTTTCCAATTTTCTCAGTGATCTTTTCACTGCGATGCTGAGGCATGGTTATGTGCCTAACTCTCTCAGGGACTGCATTCTTCAACCAATTCCTAAACCTGGTAATTAAGGACCCTTCCAGTTCTGATAACTATAGGCCAATTGCTCTTGCTCCGACTCTTAGTAAAGTGTTTGAGCTATGCTTACTAAATGAATACAGAGCATCTTTTACAACTTCCACACTTCAGTTTGGTTTCAAGAGGGGTTTTTCTGCAGATTTGTGCACTGGTCTGATTAAAAATGTTATCGCTCGATATTGTAACAATGGCTCAACAGTGCATGGATGTTTTTTAGACGCCAGTAAAGCTTTTGATCGTGTAGATCACTCACTTCTTTTTAGGAAACTATTACAAAGGCACCTTTCACCAGTAGTAGTGAGAATCCTCTTATCTTGGTATATGAATCAACGCGCTACTGTGCTCTGGAACGGTTCCCTCTCGCATAAGTTTTCCATCTCTAATGGGGTTCGCCAGGGTGGTGTTCTCTCTCCTATTTTGTTCACGATCTATATTGATGACCTGCTCGTAGAGCTTGAAAAGCAAGGCGTTGGTTGTTTTTGGAGACATTTCTTTGTTGGTGCAGTCTGCTACGCAGATGATATTGCTCTTATAGCCCCTTCGCAATCTGCTCTTCGGCTCATGCTTCGAACATGCTCTGAGTTTGCCAGCTCTCACTCTCTTATCTTTAATTCATCTAAGACACAGCTCATCGAGTTCTCTTGCTGTCCCTCATCCCGGTGTGGTCTTGCTGACTTCAGCTTTAATGGAGAGAAATTAAGATACTTGAAAACTGTAAGGCATCTTGGTCACATCTTAAGCAAGGGTGTAGACAGGTGGGGGCTGGGGGGGGGGGGGGGGGGGGCTTTAGCCCCCCCACTTTTTGAGCAATAATTTATGTACTATATAAAATAATTATGAAATTGTTAAAATTAAATGGAATCCTAGTTGTATTCACTGTAATCATAGTTGGATAGCCAAAATATGCAACAAATTTGGGAAATAATTGCTGGAAATAGCTGATTTTAATGCATTTTTAAGGTTCTGGACACAATAGGATCAAAGATTTTCGCGCACTTCGTGCGCAGTTATCACAAAGCCCCCCCACTTTGAAAATTGTGTCTACGCCCTTGTTAAGTAATGACTTATCTGATAATCCAGACATCATTGCTGTTAAGCAATCCATGTGTCGTAAGGCTAACCATATGCTGACTGTTTTTAGGTCTTGTGATCCTCACACGAAAAGCAAACTCATGCAGAGTTTCTGTCTCTCTCTGTATGGTTCAGCACTGTGGGCGGCCTCTTGATCAGAACTACACTCCTTGGCAGTCTCTTAACAATTATAACATATTAAGAAAAATCTGGAGCCTTCCCCATCGCTGTCACACTGCCATTCTTCATTGTGTTGGTGGTCTTCAAGGAATACACAATATTGTTATCACCAGATCTATCAAGCTTAGCTATTTCTTCCGCTCAAAAAGCTGGGTCTTGTCTTCTGGCTGAGGTCTTCACTGAAGCCTCAATACTAATGTACACTAGTTTTGGGTACAACCACCGTAATGCTGCCTGCAACTGGAAATCCTACTCAGAATGTGATAAGCTTTGTGCCGATTTCATCCGTGATGCCAGATTGAATCCTGAATTGAATCATCATCTTTTGGAAGACATAAACTATATGTGCTGTACTTAATCTTAATCACTAACAATTTATATTATTACTCTAAATTAATTATTACATACTGTATTGTACATTTGCACCTTAAGTGGTGTGTGAAAATAATTACACAACAAGTAGAAAAAAAAAGCAAACTTAAATAATTAAATAATTAAATAATCTAATTCATGGGGGGTTTGGGAGCACTTGGGGGGACAATTTTTATATGGGCACGCAGAATGGGTCGAAACTAGAGATTTGACCGGACAGATTTTTGATTCACACCTTAGAATTAAAGTTACAGCCCTTTGAAGTTTCCCCATATATTTGTATAGGAAGCCATGCATTTGCAATGTTTCCGCCCACGCGCTACGTGAGGGGCGGGGCTACGCGCGCACATAGACTTGACGACCTTTACCGAATTTGGCCAAAATTGGAGTATAGGCAGCCTGCTTGCTTTGTATGGCTCTACTAAGCATCCAGCTCAACTATGTCGTGGTTTCCGGACAATTTTTTTTCTGCTTGTTGTGTGGTCTCCTTGTAATAATAATAATAATAATAATATATAGCACGCACCATGAGTAGCGTGCATGCCGCCGGACCAATCTAGCTGTACTGCGCTGTTGACTTCTTAGATTGAAAATTTTCACTATCGATATCGAGGTCCAGAGACATTTTCAGATTCTCAGGCTAGTCTGCGACTGAGGCGCTGGCATCGAACTGTACAGTGAAGTGAACCCACTATATTGACGATCTTTACCATATACACCATTTCAACTATGCAGCTACTGAGTGGATGGTCAAGTGTTCATATAACAATATTACTAGATATACAAACTGGTATAATATATACTTCTGGAGTTAGAGACAATCGTTCTAATGGCTACGGTACCGACAACTCGAGAATGATTCAGCGATCAGAGTGAAATTTCCAAAAAGAACTGAAACTAGAACCATATTTTTGTTGTTCTCGCCACTATCATATTCACTGCCACTAAGTAGGACCAATTAGTGATAGCGCTTGTGCTCTGGCAAAACTTCCAGAACCGTTCTAATTGCAGCGCTTAGGCACCTCCCTAATTTAGGCGCCCTTTGACCTGCTCGTGAATTTTTCGGTTCTAATTGGAGGCGCCTGCACGATCTGTAATTATTTTTTGGGGGCGCCTATATTAGAAAGTATACGGTATTTAGCCATCTTAGATTTATAATTATATATTTTAGTACAAGTATGTTTAATGTCACAATCATGGGATAGTGTGGCTAGCATGCATGATCATCTATTAACAGTACATAGTTCATGCACAAATAGTATCCTGCCTGGGCAAGTGGTGTCGTGCGCATGCGCAGATGGAAGCGGTTGCATAGGCCACACCCCTTGGCAAAGTAAGCAAGTGTGCTATGGCAACGTTCTCGCTCTGCTCGAACGTTGCTACCGACTACTGACAGGTATGAACAGACCTCGTCTCTCGCTTCGCTCGAGGCTCGGTGGCTAGCGCCAGCGCCTGCTTAGCAGGCCTTTCGAAACGCGCGGGGCTTCGCGCGGATCGTTCGATCGACAATGCGTCGCTAGCTGTAGCTATGGCCCGAGGCATTAAGGCTACTCTTCTTTGTGCACACGGCCCTACAGTTCTGACCAATCCTGAGCCTTGTAGTGCGGCTCGTTCATAGCAACCGTGCCCTTCCAAGACGCGTATCCATGCCCTCATGTAATGACACGGACTATATAAGAAAATTGTCGCTCTGAAAAATATTTTTCGTTGTATATATATACAAGTATGTTTAATGTCACAATCATGGGATAGTGTGGCTAGCATGCATAATCATCTATTAACAGTACAGAGTTCATGCACAAACAATATCCTGCCTGGGTAAGATTATCCATTGGTACCGTGCGCATGCGCAGATGGAAGCGGTTGCAGAGGCCACACCCCTTGGCAAAGCAAGCAAGTATGCTGTGGCAACGTTCTCGCTCTGCTCGAACGTTGCTACCGACTACTGACAGGTATGAACAGACCTCGTCTCTCGCTTCGCTCGAGGCTCGGTGGCTAGCGCCAGCGCCTGCTTAGCAGGCCTTTCGAAACGCGCGGCGCTTCGCGCCGATCGTTCGATCGACAATGCGTCGCTAGCTGTAGCTATGGCCCGAGGCATTAAGGCTACTCTTCTTTGTGCACACGGCCCTACAGTTCTGACCAATCCTGAGCCTTGTAGTGCGGCTCGTTCATAGCAACCGGGCGCTTCCAAGACGCGTATCCATGCCCTCATGTAATGACACTGCGGCTCGTTCATAGCAACCGGGCGCTTCCAAGACGCGTATCCATGCCCTCATGTAATGACACGGACTATATAAGAAAATTGTCGCTCTGAAAAATATTTTTCGTTGTATATATATAAATAATAATATTATTATAATGAATGTACTTATAGTATTACAGTAACAGTATATAGCTACCATCATTTTTATGCATCTTATACATCTTAGATCCTAGATTCTAGGTTCTTCTTTGAGCTGCATTGTATATATATATATAATTATAGCTAATTCTATACTATACAATTCAGCCCTGATCTAGGCAGAACTATTCTTATGCATGCATGTTATACATCTTAGATCCTAGATTCTAGATTCTTCTTTGAGGTATATTGTATATATAAAGCTAATTCTATACTATACAATTCAGCCCTGGTCTAGGTAGAACTATTCTTATGCATGTTATACATCTTAGATCCTAGATTCTATATTCTTCTTTGAGCTAGATCTATGATCATAGCAGACTGTCCAACCATCCCGATTTCGGCGGGATTCTCCCGCTTAACAGTGAATTCTCCCGCATCCCGACGTACCTCGAAACGGGATAGTGTAAATCCCGCTCATCATGCATCATGGCATATTGTATACACTGATTTGGCTAGATAGCTATAGATTCAGCACCAAGAAAACTAGACTGTACCTGTATCTGAAAATTCGACTGTTAATAGTACTAAAAGTCCTCTTCCACTCAGTTTTCCTCGGGTTTGGGTCCGGTTATGTGGGCGTGGTTTCGGTAAAATGGGCGTGACTGGCTAATTTCGCCATGTTAATTGGGCGGAGCTTCAGTAAAAGGGGCGCGGTCGTTTAGTTATTTGTCTTAAGGTACCATTTAATTGCGTGGGTGTGAGCGTCAGGAATGGCTAATTAAATTAGCGAATCGTGAAGGGGCGTGGCCGAAGAGGCCATACGAGTGCTTTTGGTCGAAGATGGGCGTGTCCAGAATCGGCCAGGGATGATTATGCGCGTGTACCGTATCCTCCCGAAAATAAGCCCCCCCTTTTTCAGCAGTAGACATGATCTAGACTGGGGAGGGGGCTTATTTTCGAATACGCACTTTCCCTCGAATATAAGCCCCCCTTAGCCACCATCGTTGGTCACGTACCGTGGGAAATATCCAGAGTTTGCTTGTCTTTTCTCCAAAAGAGCGGTAGCGAGATGATCTGTCAAGTAGACGGCAACACGAGGATCGGCGGTGAGAAAAGGACTTGTTGTTGTGTGTACGTCTTTTAGAGGAAAGTAAAAGCATCTTAATCGGCTCGTAAGTGTCTTCGCCAAGCTAGAAGTGCCATTATAACAGAATGATTTCAAAACAGGCTTTTCTAAAAGCCAGCACTATCATCTTTGTACTCGTTGTCAATTGAGGGGCGGGGTTACGTATGTACGTACGTGCTCGCGCGCGTGTATATGTGCAGTCTATCTACTTGGTGGGAGGGGGGCTTATAATAGAGGCAAACATACCTGTGCAAGAACTTGAAGGTCAAAGAGGGGAGGGGGCTTATTTTCGAAGGGGGCTTACTTTCGGGAGGATACGGTAATTAGCGACTGGAAGTGGCCCCTGAAGAAAAGACCGATAATTGCCCACATCAAAGCAAGATCAAAGCATTCTTTCTTAACTATTAACCGCAACGACTTATTACACACTAAGTAGAAAAAAAAAGCAAATTTAAATAATTAAATAATCTAATTTATGGGGGGTTTGGGAGCACTTGGGGGATAATTTTTACATGGGTACGCAGAATGGGTCAAAACTACAATTTTGATGGCAGGGAATTTTGATTCACACCTTAGAATTAAAGTTATGGCACTTAGAAGTATTCCCATATGTTTGTATAGGAAGCCATTCACTTGCATTGTTTGCCCATAAAAAATTACGGGCGCGCGGGGTACATTGGCGACCCTTTACCAAACATTGTATATATGGGTATTTGCCACCTCTGGGTATTTGCATGCCTGCTTGCATTGTATGGCTCTACTATGCATCCAGCTCGACTGTGAGGTGGTTATCGGACCAATTTTTTCTGCTTAGTGTGTGGTCCCCTTGAAAAAAAAAATTAAATACTAAGTAGAAAAAAAAAAGAATTTATATAATTAAATAATGTTTGGGGGGTTGGGGAGTACTTGGGGAGATAGTTTTTACATGGGCACGCAGAATGGGTCGAAACTAGAGATTTGACCTTGGGGAATTTTGATTCACCTCTTAAAATCAAAGTTACGGCCCTTTAAAGTTTCCCCATGTTTGTACAGGGAAGCCATGCGTTTGCAACGTTTCCGCCCACGCGCTACGTGAGGGGCGGGGCCACGCGCGCACATAAACGTGACGACCTTTACCAACTTTTAATAAAATTGAAATTTAGGCTGTCTGCTTGCATTGTATGGTTCCACTATGCACCCAGCTAGATTATATCGTGGTTTTTGGACAATTTTTTTCTGCTTGGTGTTCAGGTCGCCTTGTTAAACACTAAGTAGAAAAAAAGATTTCCTGCGCAAAAAAAGGTTGGGGGAATTGGGAACACTTGGGGAGATAATTTTTATACCGGCACGCAGAATGGGTCGAAACACGAGATTTGACATGAGACAATTTTGATTCACGCCTTAGAATCAAAGTTATGGCCCTTTGAAGTTTCCCCATATGTTTGTACAGGGAAGCCATGCGTTTGCAATGTTTCCGCCCACGCGCTACGTGAGGGGCGGGGCCACGCGCGCACATAAACGTGACGACCTTTACCAACTCTTTGGCAAAATTGAAATTCAGGTTGCCAGCTTGCATTGTATGCTTCCACTATGCACCCAGCTCGATTATATGGTGGTTTCTGGACAATTTTTTTTTTTCTGCTTAGTGTTCAGGTCGCCTTGAAAAAAAAAAATTATACAGTAAGTAGAATAATTCGTGGGGGAACTGGGAGCACCTGGGGAGATACTTTTTACATGGGCACGCAGAATGGGTCGAAACTAGAGATTTGACCCTGGGGAATTTTGATTCATGTCTTAGAATTAAAGTTACGGCCCTATAAAGTTTACCCATATGTTTGTACATGGAAGCCATGTGTTTGCAATGTTTTGAGTCCCGGTGTGCGTTATTTAGAAAATCGCTAGTCCAGCACATGCATAGGCTACCATGGAGCTGGCATTGTATCCAGAGACCTGCTGAATGGGTGAGGAATCTGTCACAACAGTAACTCTCCCGTTTTTGCTGAGAGGTAGGTGGGGTAATACAGCTATAGTTTTACATTATGTATGTGTGGATGTGTGGGAAAGTACGTCTAGTTGAGAAACATAACTAAAATTGTTTTGTGCTTTTCCCCTAACCTTGTGTGTGTGCTCCGGCTGTGTTGATCTTGAGTACTAGTACAAAGTAACGTGTTGCAGTGGCCACAGGTACTGAACCTCTTCCCCTAGCCTTGTGTGTGTGCTGTGGTGATCTTGAGTACTAGTACACATATGGAAATATTTGTATGTACGCGCGCAACTCAGGTCAATTTTCCGTATACGGTCCCAATATGCCGTGTATTGTCCGTAAAAGTCCGTGTCATTTAGCTACATGAAGTACTAGCCTACATATTTTCGGTCTCTGAAGCTTTAGGAGCTTTGATGTAAGCCTAAAACATGCACAAGTCAGAGGTAAAAGCATCATTTCATCTGATAGTTATCCAAACTTGCCAAAATATTTCTCCATTGTACCGCTTTCTTGGATGAGCGCGGCTGATAGCAGACTCCATCGCTTTTTGTCGTCATAGCAGCCACCAGAGCGCTTCTTGACAGTCTTCTGACTTAGCTCAATCTCTATTAGCCTACTGCTAAACGAAAAGCTTCATAACAAACTGCAAAGCGTAGACAAATGACGATAAAGCTTAAAAATCTACAAAATGACGCCTATACTGACTTCAACTGAAAATAGCACAGTGTATTAGGGGGTTAACCCTGGCGATTCAGGTATCAAATTGAAGCTCAGGGTTCATAGGACACAAATCTGACCGTAGAAACTCTATTTAACCAACACTCCTCAACAGCAAAGTAATTTTAGAATGTTTATTCCACCCGGACCTTGACCTCTAATACATTATATATGGGAATAAATTCTGAGTCAGTTGAGTGTCAAGAAGAAAAGCGGATACTTATGCCCCACTGGAGGACAAAATAATTATTTCAGAGTTAACTAGTAAGATGAAGCTTTCATATTCCGGCCATAGAAAGTTAGCCTAGGCTATCAGTAAAGAGAACAAACACTTTCTGTACAATTGTGACTACCCGGCTGCCATTGAATGCCATACAAACGGTAAGTTTTCCTGTACGTAACGGGGGCGTGGCACGTTATGTAGAGTACTATGGGACTAATGTATTGCAATTTTTCCATAGGAAAGTAACGTGTTGCAGTGGCCACAGGTACTGAACCTCTTCCCCTAGCCTTGTGTGTGTGCTGTGGTGATCTTGAGTACTAGTAGGAAGTAACATATTGCAGTGGCCACTGGTACTGAACCTCTCAACACTGATCATATACTCTGAGTTTTCTCAGGTTCTGCATAGACGGCCTTGTTTCCAATTGTATGGGCATCCAGCTCAACTACGTGGTGGTTTCTGGACAATTTTTTTACAGTAATACTCGGGATGACTATATTATTATTATTATACTGTAGCGTGTGAATATTATATACATGCATGTTTCTAATTATGTGGAACTTTTTGTGCTTAGTGTCGCATGGTAGCTCCTTAGATGATTTTCAGCAAGCTCTAACTGCGCCTGCGGCGCAGTTAGAGAGGGTGCAAATCATCTAAGGGGGCTATCACAAACTGAATTTGCTAACGCTTAGCATCATTATGACGCTAAGGGGGGGCATGATGCTAATTTTCTAATTAATGCTCATCATCGACCATTTGCTCAGAGTCCAGCTAGTGACTGTATTGAAGATCACTCATTGGTAAATATAAATCAATCCTGATATGTTGTACATACCATTAATGTAGCCATGCGTCATCAGTATATAAAGACACAGCTAGATGGAATGGCTGGATGATAGCTAGCTGGCCTACCTGCATTGTATACTATGTTATATATGTGACGCCGCTAAGAGAGGGGGGAGGGGGGTCTAGACTTAGCGTCACAATGATGCTAAGGGTGTGCAAATTCAGTTTGTGAAAGCCCCCTAAGGAACTTGGTATTGTTACTATGGTATACCAATGCTAAATCGTACAGGCACTGTACACTGATTAAATAATTGTGGGCTAGGGTAGCTGTTTTGAACATGACTTGACCATGGATGCTCTACTCTACTGAAGAATGGTTTTAGTGACAGATGTTGTTATCATAGTAATACATACCAAATGTACATAAAGTATTGCAGTGTATGTATCTGCATGGTAAATAATCAATGTAAAGTAAGCCTATAAGTGCATATTAATTTGTGCGAACCTATACAATGCAGGTACGTATACTTATGTGTCGCAATTTTTTTTCTGCTTAGTGTGCACGGTAGCTTGTTATATATACACTAAGTAGAAAAAAAACAAACTATTGAATAAATAATCTAATTCATGGGGGGTTTGGGAACACTTGGGGGGATAATTTTTACATGGGCATGCAGAATGGGTCGAAACTAGAGATTTGACCTGAAAGAATTTTGATTCATGTCTTAGAATTAAAGTTATGACCCTTTGAAGTATCCCCATGTTTGTATAGGAAGCCATGCATTTGCAATGTTTCCCGCCCACGCGCTACGTGAGGGGCGTGGCCACGCGCGCACAGTAACGTGACGACCTTTACCCACTTTTGTCAAAATTGAAGTTTAGGCTGTCTGCTTGCATTGATGGGTCTACTATGCATCCAGCTCAACTATGTGGTGGTCAGGACTGTTTTTTTCTGCTTAGTGTGTCCGCTTCTTGAAAAAAAAAGATTTAAGTAATTAAATAAATAATCTAATTCGTGGGGGTTTGGGAGTACTTGGGGACATAATTTTTACATGAGCACGCAGAATGGGTCGAAAATAGAGATTTGACCTGAAAGAATTTTGATTCACGCCTTTGAATTGAAGTTACGGCCCTCTGAAGTTTTCCCATGTTTGTATAGGGAAGCCATGCGTTTGCAATGTTTTCCGCCCACGCGCTACGTGAAAAACGGGGATTCGCGCGCGCATACAAACTTGACGACCTTTACCTACTTTGGTCAAAATTGGAGTATAGGGTGCCTGCTTGCATTGTATGGCTCTACTAAGCATCCAGCTCAACTATGTGGCGGTTTTCGAACAATTTCTTTTTCTGCTTAGTGTTTTGGTCGCTTTAATTGTTACACACTAAGTAGAAAAAAAAGACTAAATTAATTTGTGGGGGAACTGGAAACACTTGGGGATGTAATTTTTACATGGGCACGCAGAATGGGTCGAAAAACGAGATTTGACATGAGAAGATTTTGATTCACGCCTTAGAATTGAAGTTATGGCCCTTTGAAGTTTACCCATATGTTTGTATAGGGAAGCCATGTCTTTGCAATGTTTTGAATCCCGGTGTGCATTATTTAGAAAATCGCTAGTCCAGTACATGCATAGGCTACCATGGAGCTGGTATGGTATCCAGAGACTTGCTGAATGGATGAAGAATCAGCCACAACAGTAACTCTCCCGTTTTTGCTGAGAGGTAGGTGGGGTAATACAGCTATAGTTTTACATTATGTATGTGTGGGAAAGTACATCTAGTTGAGAATTAAACATAACTAAAATTGTTTTGTGCTTTTCCCCTAGCCTTGTGTGTGTGCTGTGATGATCTTGAGTACTAGTAGTGTGCACGGTAGCTTGAAAAAAAAAAAAAAAGCCAATTAGGCCTAATTAAGCATGTGGGCGCGTTCCTGGCACTGTGTGGAGTGTGTGCGTGTGTTAATGCAGGTTTTATTGCTTCCGATTGGGCGTGGCTTCACCGGCCAGTGCTTGGATATCGGCGCCGGAGACTTGGCCTCGGTGATAGGTGGGCGTGTCCCGGAAGCGGTGGTGACCTTTGAACCCCGCGACGAGGCTTTGGGGGCGTGGCAGGAGGTCAAAGGTGAGGCCATGTCAGTTAATGAGGCACTGTACGCCTGTGCGATCGAGGGGACCGTACGGCTGGACGGAAGCTGACAATGGTTTGAAGTGGATGTGGTTGCAATGACGTGTTGTTGCCCCGCCCACACAGGAAATGAGGTGAGCTCTTGTGTGGGCAGTGTGGCAGAGCGGCCTCCAAGTGTTTGTGTGTGTTTTGGCCTTGAGGAAGCTGTGTGTTTTAATTGGGATTGATTGTGGGCTTCCGGTGGACATCCGGTGGCCAGTCGGCACTTGATTGAGAATGGTGGCCCTTGAGGCACAGGTGGTGCTGTTTTGGGCGTGGCCTGGCCCCTCCCTTCCGGCTCGGCTTCCGGTCCATGGAGGATATTAAATGAACACTTCCGGCTCTAGCAGCCACACCCCTGAGACCTGGGCAATTAAAAGGGCGTGGTTACACAACATGCACCTCACTAATGACCTTGATGTGGTTTAGGTGTCAAATCCCCCACCTCACGCCCACGCAATTTAATGTTACCTTAAATCCCTCTCCACAAAATATTTTGGTTGGACAGTCTGTCATAGCTACTTCTATACTATACAATTCAGCCCTGGTCTAGGCAGAACTATTCTTATGCATGTTATATATCTTAGATCCTAGATTCTAGACTCTTCTGTGAGCTAGATAGTTCAGTATCTTGGTACTATTACTGCACCAAATTATACATGTCATGCGTACACTGTCTATATGCTATATACCTACGTAAGTACATAGCCACACGCCTTTATACAGTCTGAGCTACCATAGCCACACCCATTTATACAATAATATACACGCCATAGTTTGTATATGAATGTATAGATGCAATCTGCACTGGTCTCCAGAGAGCTCTCGTTATCTAAGGCTAAACCTATCACAATTATGGTACATTTTTAACAGTAGCCTCGTCCCCAGGCCTCATGTTGCACTTTAAATTTGTGTGCAAGCTGGGCGATCGAGAGATTGGGGACAAGGCTGAATCTTGATCGTGATACCATATTAAAGTTGTACACCCAGGAGTGGATATTTGCTGGGACACTACGATAATTGCTAGCCTATGAGTATATTGCATAGGTGTCAACCATCCCGATTTAGGCGGGACAGTACTGAATTCTGCTGCTGTGTCCCGCTGTCCCGCTTTGTTAGCCTTTAATCCTGACTTTACAAAGCTGCTAACTATTTAATACACTGTGCATATCCACTTACCTGTGCTCTTTGCCATGCCCATCCTTACCAGGTGTGCAGCATTTAGAACTGTGATATCACGTTTGTATATACGGTGTGTACACGAGATCAATTCTAATTCTTACAAGAGCAATTTGCATGATGTCAACTATCAGGACATTGACTCATAGGATCAACTCTGTAAGAATTCAACTCGAACTCCTCAAATCAACTAGATATTCATGGCATCGGATCAATTGATGCACACACCGATATGTCAGTTACCCTATCAGCAATGCCGGATGGCTCAGATGGCTGATTCTGGACTAAGTTTTGATCATCCTGGACCTTCTAACGGTGTTGTCCCTATTTTTAATACAAAATCCCACTTTTTTAAGCAAACTGTCCCACTTTCTCATACTATGAGGTTGACACCTATGATATTGACTGCATAAATGACCCTGTTCCAGGGCAGGGGCGGATCTAGGGGGGAGTTCAGGGGGTTGCAACCCCCCCCAACGATTTTAAGCAGCCCCTCCCACTTATATACAAGGCGTACTATAGCTTGGCATAGTAGCTGCCACTGTATGGTTAGCAGCAGACAAGCTGTATAGTATATAATTGGCCTCAAACCAACGGGTGGTGCACGGTGGTTAGTGATACACCCTGACCATGGCTTCAGCTATGAATAATCTACTGTAGACCACAAGAGTCAGCTGTGGTGCTAGGCGTGGTAAAGCTCTATATATACCTACAGTGTTACAGTGCCTTACTAGGTCACAGTCACACTCTGGGGTGTGAGAAGATGATTAAAAGTGGGCGTGGCTCAATAAAAGTGGGCGTGGTCGCAAAAATTTCGCGCGCTTTGCGCGCAATTATACACCATACTAAAAATCCTAGATCCGCCCCTGTGTTCCTGAAGAGGAACCACAACGATTGGGCGTGGCTACCACTCTTCGCTGCACTCACAACGCTGGCCTACCTCTGGACTCCAAAGCAGGATCCCATTCCAGAAGTCTCATTTCCATTCTTCCTGCAACACAAGCTCTACTCTAGATAGGTATAATAAACCATGTACAGGTGGACCATCTTGAAGTTGGTAAGAACAGGGATTGAGTCTACATCTATCTTCACCCTGGAGCGATTGTGAATGGAAAACAGGTCTGATCTCTCCCCCCACCTCCCTCTCTCTCTCTCTCTCTCTCTCTCTCTCTCTCTCTCTCTCTCTCTCTCTCTCTCTCTCTCTCTCTCTCTCTCTCTGTCTCTCTCTCTGTCTCTCTCTCTCTCTCTCTCTCTCTCTCTCTCTCTCTCTCTCTCTCTCTCTCTCTCTCTCTCTCTCTCTCTCTATCTCTCTCTCTCTCTCTCTCTCTCTCTCTGTCTCTCTCTCTCTCTCTCTCTCTCTCTCTCCCCTATCCCTCTGACCATATTCACTTCTTGATTTGACACCTTCTTTCCCTCTCCCTCTCCTCCCACGGCAGGTGAGGTCTTACTCCCCCCTGTTCATGCTGACCATCTCCAGTGTGGACAGCCTGGAGACCAAGCTGAACCAGGCCCAGGATGACCTGACCATTCCTCACTACGGGAGGGTCTCCATTACTTACCGCTCTAATGAAGGACACCGCATGTGTGTCTGTGTTTGTGTCAACCTTACAACCGTTAATTCTCTCTGTCTCCCTCTCTCTCTTCCTCTCTCCCTCTTTCTCTCTCCCCCTCTATCTTTCCTTCCCTCTCTCAGATTTTGGTCATTGATGGCGTTCAGTGTTCTTCTAGCTGCTTGGTTCTTGTACACATCCTATTCACAGTGGAGGGGCACGGCCAAAAAGAAAGCTTCCTTCAAATTCAATCCATTTATAAGCACTAAATTCTTTATAGTATTATTATTGTTACTGAAATTTTGCTACGTTCATTTAATTTTATGTACTATAATTTACCTCTTCTTACTGTACCAGGACTACATAAAGCAGGCTAAAACTACTGTTATCACAAATCCATCACTAATTTCAGCAAGGTTGGTCCATGTGATGTATGTATGTATGTATGTTCTAATTATTTATGTTTCAATATTTCATCTTGTATTGCGCATGTGCTGTATGCAGTTGCCTCATGACAAGTTATTGAATAAGTGAGAGTTTGTTAGCTCTAGGTAGATCTAGCCTAATCTGCAGCTCAGACATAACAAAACTTGGCGACGAGGATGGCCACTGCCGTCATTGGGAAGCTAGACTCATTTAAGGTACCATTAAATTGCGTGGGCGTGAGGTGGGGGATATGACACCTAAACCACATCAAAGTCATTAGTGAGGTGCATGTTGTGTAACCACGCCCTTTTAATTGCACAGGTCTCAGGGGTGTGGCTGCTAGAGCCGGAAGTGTTCATTTAATATCCTCCATGGACCGGAAGCCGAGCCGGAAGGGAGGGGCCAGGCCACGCCCAAAACAGCACCACCCTGTGCCTCAAGGGCCATCATTCTCAATCAAGTGCCGACTGGCCACCGGATGTCCACCGGAAGCCCACATTTAATCCCAATTAAAACATACAGCTTCCTCAAGGCCAAAACACACACAAACACTTGGAGGCCGTGCTGCCACACCGCCCACGCAAGAGCTCACCTCATTTCCTGTGTGGGTGGGGTAACAACACGTCATCGCAACCACATCCGCTTCAAACCATCGTCAGCCTCCGTCCAGCCGTACAGTCCCCTCGATCGCACCGGCATACAGTGCCTCATTAACTGACATGGCCTCACCTTTGACCTCCTGCCACGCCCCCGAAGCCTCCTGGCCGGGTGCAAAGGTCACCACCGCATCCGGGACACGCCCACCTATCGCCGTGGCCAAGTCCCAGGCGCCGATATCCAAGCACTGGCCCGTGAAGCCACGCCCAATCGGAAGCAATAAAACCTGCATTTACGCACATGCACACACTCCACACAGTGCCAGGAACACGCCCACATGCTTAATTAGGCCTAATTAGCTTTTTTTTTTTTTTTTTTTCAAGGAGACCAGAACACTAAGCAGAAAAAAAATTGTCCGAAAACCACCACATAGTCGAGCTGGATGCATAATAGAGCCATACAATGCAAGCAGGCAGCCTATACATCAATTTTGACCAAAGTGGGTAATGGTCGTCACGTTGATGTGCGCGCGTGGCCCCACCCCTCACGTAGCGCGTGGGCGGAAAACATTGCAAGTGCATGGCTTCCTATACAAACATATGGGGAAACTTCAAAGGGCCATAACTTTAATTGTAAGGTGTGAATCAAAATTTCCCGCCATCAAAATTCTAGTTTTGACCCATTCTGCGTGCCCATGTAAAAATTATCCCCCCAAGTGCTCCCAAACCCCCCATGAATTAGATTATTTAAATTTGCTTTTTTTTCTACTTTGTGTTTAATTTTTTTTAAGTCGTTGCGGTTAATAGTTAAGAAAGAATGCTTTGATCTTGCTTTGAAGTGGGCAATTACCGGCCTTTTCTTCAGGGGCCACTTCCGGTCGCTAATTACACGCGCATAATCATCCCTGGCCGATTCTAGGCACGCCCACCTTCGACCAAATGCACTCGTATGGCCTCTTCGGCCACGCCCCTTCACGATTCGCTAATTGAATTAGCCATTCTTGACGCTCACGCCCACGCAATTAAATGGTACCTTAAAGAGGGAGAGGAGAAGATAACAGAGTACCTAGAGAGAGTTGAACTCTATTTTGATGCTAATGATATTAAAGAGGAAAAGAGGGTACCCGTGCTCTTGAGTGCGATAGGAGCTAAAATGTACGGTCTCATCCGAAGTCTGGTGACTCCAGTAGTCCTGAAAGATAAGTCATTCGAGGAAATTTCCAAGGTCTTGAAAGAGCACTTTGAACCCAAGCCAATCAGAGCTGCAGAGAGGTACTATTTCCGGCGAAGACTGCAAGCGCCTGGAGAGAGCATCGCGGACTACGTGGCCGAGCTGCGTAGACTCTCTACTCATTGTAAATTTGATGGCTATTTGGAAGACGAACTGTGTGATCAGCTAGTGTGTGGTCTAAGAAATGACAACATGCGGAAAAAGTTATTTGCAGAGGAAAAGCTTACCTTTAAGAAGGCGTTCGAGCTAACACAGAGCTATGAAGCTGCTGACAAGAACGCACAGCAACTGAAGGAGACAGCTACTGGCTCGAGTGCTGCTGTCCAAAGGGTCACCTCTGGCTCTCAACAATCAACCACAAAACGTGACTCGCATGCTTGCCACAGATGTGGGCTAACAAACCACAAGGCTGACAAATGCAGATTCAAGGAAGCCACATGTCATGCTTGTAGTAAGAAAGGGCACATAAAGAGGGCATGTAGAAGCAAGAGAAAGACCATGAGAGGAAGTAAACAAACCAAATGGATTGACACAGATCAGCAGGAGCAAGATAGTGGTGATGAAGGGAAACTCCTATTCTATTTGCTACGCAGAACAAGCATCTAGTCACCCAATACACGTTCAGCTCTTGCTAGATGGAAAACCTTGTAACCTTGAAGTGGACACGGGAGCAGCTGTGTCGATCTTATCAGAAAAGCAACTGAACAGAGTCCTCCCAGGAGCACAACTAAAGAAAACGAATTTATCGCTACGTACCTACACCTCCCAGAAAATACCAGTCAAAGGGAAGTTGGATGTCGAAGTGCAGTATGGCCAACAACGACAGTCGCTTACCTGTTACGTTGTGACGGGAGATGGTCCTTGCCTCATGGGAAGAGATTGGCTCAAGCACATCCGTCTCAATTGGAAAGAGATAGGAGTGACCATCCTGGAAACTAGCCAGACACGATTGAAGTCGCTGCTAGACAAGTACAGTGACATTTTCAAGGATGAGTTGGGGACCATGAACTCCATTCGAGCCGAACTTCTTGTGAAAGAGAATGCCTCGCCACGTTTCCACCGTCCACGTCCCGTACCGTTCGCACTAAAAGAAGCCATCGAAAGAGAGATACAAAGGCTAGAGAAATCCGGTATCCTAAAGGAAGTCAGCTACTGCGAATGGGCTGCTCCAATTGTCTGTGTACCCAAGAAAGATGGAAGTGTGAGGATATGTGGTGACTATAAGGTTACCATTAACGAAGCTCTTGACGTAAACCAGTATCCAATACCAAACCCCACAGATTTGTTTGCCTCCGTGGCCAATGGCAAAGTATTCTCCAAGTTAGATCTATCGCAAGCTTACCAGCAAATGTTGCTAAGCAGCAAATCCGAGAAGTACTTGACGATCAACACCCATCTCGGTCTCTACCAGTATACCAGGTTGCCATTTGGTGTCGCCTCTGCGCCAGCGATGTTTCAGAGGGCTATGGACATCATCCTACAAGGCATACCGAGTGTCGTCTGCTATATTGATGACATACTGGTGAGTGGAGACACAGAGGAGCAGCACCTCGATCGATTGGAGCAAGTTTTGAAGCGACTACACGAGTATGGTCTCAGATTGAAGATGAAAAAGTGTGATTTTCTGAAGTCATCAGTCGAGTATCTTGGGCATGGTGTGGACAAGCACGGACTCCATGCTCTGCCATCCAAGGTCAAAGCTATCGTGGAAGCCCCCGAACCGAGGAATGTCCAGGAATTGAGATCATTTCTAGGCTTGCTGAACTATTACTCGAAATTCATTCAAAATCTGTCGAGCATCATTCACCCCCTCAATCAACTTCTACAGCACGATGTCACATGGAAATGGTCAGATGACTGTGCTAAGGCCTTCAAACGAGCCAAAGAGAGTTTAGTATCGTCTCAAGTCCTCGCTCACTACAATCCGAAGCTGCCAATAAAGATGGCTGCTGACGCTTTGCGTATGGAGTGGGAGCTGTTATTTCACACATCTATCCCGATGGTAGTGAGAAACCTGTTGCTTTTGCGTCGCGTACCCTCTCGAAAAGCGAAAAGAACTACGCACAGATCGAAAAAGAGGCATTGGCTTTGATTTTTGGCGTACAACGATTTCATCAATATCTCTACGGCCGAAATTTCACCTTGGTCACAGACCATAAGCCACTCACGACGATTTTGGGTCCCAAGAAGGGGATACCATCACTAGCCGCAGCAAGGTTGCAATGATGGGCTATTCTACTTTCAGCATACTGCTACGACATCGAATTCAAGCCAACCAGTAAGCACGCAAATGCTGATGGGCTGTCAAGGTTACCTCTTCATGTTGAGAAAGAAAAGGAGGAGCCTTCAGATGTGGATGTGTTCAATGTAGCTCAAGTTGACGCACTACCGGTGACAGCTCAGCAGTTGGGTCAGGCAACGCGCTCCGATCCAATCTTGAGTAAGGTTTGGCACTACACAAAGACATAGTGGCCGGACAAGGTGAAAGAATATCTAAAGCCATATTGGAACAGACGCCACGAGCTAACCGTCAAAGGATCGTGTGTGATGTGGGGAATACGAGTCGTGATCCCACGGAAATTGCAAAACCAAGTATTGGAGGAATTGCACCGTGAACACCCCGGCATTGTCAGGATGAAGGCTATTGCGAGAAGCTACATGTGGTGGCCGCAAATCGACAAGCAGTTGGAGGAAGCAGCAAAGTCATGCGTCCGATATCAAGCCGTGAAAAGCAAACCAGCTGTTGCACCTCTTCACCCCTGGTTCTGGCCATCTCGCCCCTGGCAGAGAATTCACGTGGACTTTGCTGGGCCGTTTAAAGGAAAGATGTTTCTGATCCTGGTTGATGGGCACTCTAAGTGGCCGGAGGTAATCGAAATGAGTACTACCACCTCAGAAAAGACAATTGAAGTTTTACGACAATTATTTGCTCGATACGGACTGCCAGAACAGTTAGTATCAGATAACGGTACACAATTTACCTCTGAAGAATTTGCCGCATTCACAAAAGCGAATGGAATCAAGCATATTCGCTGTACTCCTTACCACCCTTCCAGTAATGGACTTGCGGAACGTTTCGTACAAACTTTTAAGAGAGCGATGAAGGCAAGTCAACATGATGGAAAATCTCTCCAGTGTCGATTGTCGAATTTCTTACTAACGTATCGCAGTGCACCTCATGCAACAACCAACCAGAGCCCAAGTTCATTGTTCCTCAAGAGAGAGGTTCGTACACGATTCGATTTAATGAAGCCTGATAACGAGAGACAAGTCACGGCAAAGCAAGCCTTGCAAAAGATGGCTCATGATCGCAAAGCAAAGCTTAGAGAATTGTCAGGATTCTTGAGGTAGTCGACGAACTCTGTGACCTCTAGCTTGGCCTTCTCCATGCCAGCCACGTCAGCAAAGCTGTGCATATGACGATCACATGATAGTCTTGAGACAGATAAAGCTATGGACTGTTATGTCTGAGCTGCAGATTAGGCTAGATCTATCTAGAGCTAACAAACTCTCACTTATTCAATAACTTGTCATGAGGCAACTGCATACAGCACATGCGCAATACAAGATGAAATATTGAAACATAAATAATTAGAACATACATACATACATACATCACATCTCCTTCCCACTTAAACAGAAAGTTCTAACAAAAAAAGGAGAACATAAACAACCATAACCAATGTACATACACTCAAAAATCAATAAAATATATTATTGTGCACAAATGAATAATAAGAATGATAATGATTAATGGCCATATCTATCAGGGGGTTTTCGAACTCTCTGAGGGTAACTCTTTTCAGTTTCAGTTTCAGTTTCAGTTTCCTCCTCGGGTGGAGGTGGTTCTTCGGGAGGAAGCTCTTCAGGCTCCTCGTGTGGAGCATCTGCTTCAGGCTCATATTCCGGATCATTAGTGCGAGACGGTCCACCAATGTTGTACGGTAAGGTAGACTCTTCAGTAGAAACTGCTGAGTTAGTAGTACTGGTGGTTAGGGTTAGTTTCCGTAACTGGTCTATGTGCTCCACAGCATTCCCGATTCAGTCTGTACTGTATAGGATAGTGGTCCTTTTTGCTCGATAACCACACCAGGCACTCATTTGTCACCATCACGATAGTTTCTGGCCATAACTTCCTGTCCTACCGTGGTCTACCACAGAGGCAATAAGCAAACACTCACACACACACAGGCAGGCTGACCAGCATGTATCTCAACAAAGTCAGACCCAGCGATGGAGAGAAATGGCACCTTAGCTTCGGCAGCTATGGCCCTGGGGAGAGAGAGAGAGTGAAGAATTGGCTTATGGCTTATGGTTGTGTTACTTATTTCGGTGGATATTTTTTGGTTTTGGTTGTTTGTGCATGCATGGTGTTTTTTGAGTGGGTTGTGTAATTCTTCCTTTGTTTTCACACTCACAACAACAGCTGCGCAGCAGAACTTTTGCTCTCACTGCTCCCCAAGCAAGAACCAATCCCTGTGTGAGTGTTTGGGGAAATCGGGAAATCCCCCCGCCAGTGTTCAAGCTCGCCAAAGGAAGCGAACTAAGAGAATTGCCATATTATTATATCATTGATAGTCCATGATCTCTTCTAAGCTATAGGTTCGAATTCTGGGTCCCAACAACCTTTCATGCGAGCTAAACATTTTGAAGCAGGGTTAGTTTCCGTAACTGGTCTATGTGCTCCACAGCATTCCCGATTCAGTCTGTACTGTATAGGATAGTGGTCCTTTTTGCTCGATAACCACACCAGGCACTCATTTGTCACCATCACGATAGTTTCTGGCCATAACTTCCTGTCCTACCGTGGTCTACCACAGAGGCAATAAGCAAACACTCACACACACACAGGCAGGCTGACCAGCATGTATCTCAACAAAGTCAGACCCAGCGATGGAGAGAAATGGCACCTTAGCTTCGGCAGCTATGGCCCTGGGGAGAGAGAGAGAGTGAAGAATTGGCTTATGGCTTATGGTTGTGTTACTTATTTCGGTGGATATTTTTTGGTTTTGGTTGTTTGTGCATGCATGGTGTTTTTTGAGTGGGTTGTGTAATTCTTCCTTTGTTTTCACACTCACAACAACAGCTGCGCAGCAGAACTTTTGCTCTCACTGCTCCCCAAGCAAGAACCAATCCCTGTGTGAGTGTTTGGGGAAATCGGGAAATCCCCCCGCCAGTGTTCAAGCTCGCCAAAGGAAGCGAACTAAGAGAATTGCCATATTATTATATCATTGATAGTCCATGATCTCTTCTAAGCTATAGGTTCGAATTCTGGGTCCCAACAACCTTTCATGCGAGCTAAACATTTTGAAGCAGTGTTCACAGCAATTACATCATAAGTTTCATCATAGGTTTCATCATCATTAAATTTTCATCATAGCAAGAGCCGAATTGTTTTTTGTTGATTGGGACTTGGGATGTATTATGGATATGGGGCAGGGTGCTACCGCATAATTATTATTATTAGGGATCTTTACCATTCATGTATTGTGCTATAATTATTATAAGGGTCAAGTGGAAATGCACATGAAATGCATAGTGATATTAAATAAGACAACAGAGTGCACATGCATGGACTACAATTATACAGTACAAAGCTGTCAACTATTATTACAACACCTATTACTGCCAGTTCTTCTCTCTTCTCCTTCAATCTTTACAGGAGCAACTTTGATGCCCCCTCCAGAGCTAGTAGAGGAAGAATTTGACTCTCCAACGGCATCAACCTATTATTCATCACAAGGAGCTACAGTAAATGACTTACTTTCATGTCAAAGATATTTTTTGTGGTGTTATTACTCAGACGAACTAACATCACCACATACTAATAATGCAGACAATTTTTGTGTGCCAGCCGTTTCAATTTTCACACCACTACAGTCTATACTCCCAACATACAAAAATTAGTATTATTAATATTTACAATACTCATGCTGGGTATAATCAAATTGCTTTTCATATGTAACATTCATAGCCAGCCCGGGCCTTGCTATGATTAATCCACCTTGAAACTTTTATAATTTACGTGTGTATACGTATAGCTTACCCTTTGACTATCTAGCTTATGCTTGATGTCTTTTGTAAGTGTAATAAATGCCTACAAAATATATAGAATAATATACATTTGCATACACTATCATAATTTTATCGTATCATATACAAATCAGACATCTTATCCACTGTTTTCAGGGCTACATGAAGAAACATCATTACATTTTTAAATTTACCAGTATGTCCAGTGGGGGTAGGGGTGGGGGGGGGGGGGGGGGTGATTTATGATGCTTCACTGATGAGCAAAGGTATACTTACATTTTCAATATTGTATCCTGTCCTTGCACTTGTCTCCATGAACTTCACACCATATTCCTCTGCAAGCTGAAGAAAATGATAATATTATGGACTTCAAGGACACTATTAGGGGTATAATATTATAGGTAAATTATGCTAATGTTTTGGCCTATAATGCTATTCTCAAATGCTCAAAAATCCCCTAATACTATGGTCATTGACAAGAAGTGTACCTATTATTCTCAGTAGCTACATTGCCCATTATGCTCAAGTTGAACCAACTATAAAACCGATAATATGAGACATAAGGAGACTTGGTTACACTATCATCGAGTGTAGCAATTTTAGTTTTATGTGTGCTTGGATTCGAAAGTGGGCACCAGCTGATTGATCAACCCTTTACCGGTCCACAGTATGTATTCCAAGCGTTATGATCAAGGTCAATTTGCTTGTGTTGAACAGCTACCTGCAACTGTGTGCCCTAAAATTCTCAAAATTATGCCAATTGATGCCTATAATGCTAGCATAATATTTTCAAATGCTCACACACACCTATTATGCTCAAAATTATGCCGGCATAATTTACCTACCCCTAGACACTATCTATAGCTAGTTAATCAGTAGTAGTGTGTACTTGTATATAAGCAGTGGCATCTTGAGGTATATAGTTGATCGAAGGCAAGTGCTAATATTATTATTATTAAGCAATAGCACAGGTAGCTAGGTACAGCGTATGCGCTGTCTGTATATACAGTCTGCTGGTGCAAATATGATAGGGCTAGACAATAATTAAAATCAACTATTATTGGGTATACTGGTGTATATTATAATATTATTTGGATTGGGCCCATGCAGATGAATCGGCCAGGCATCCTACTGCAGCAATCTGGTGACATCTGAGCTGTTTAAAAGGACAATAAAAATTACTAACCGTTCTTCCTCTCTCTGTACTGATGACTCTTAGCTCGGCAAGGTCACATTTATTCCCCAAGATCATCTTCTCAACATCTGATTCAGCAGTGGTATTCTATAATTATTATTATGCATTTGCATGATAAGCAATCACAGACTATCCAAGTATAGAGCTATAATTATGGTGGCTTGTAAGGGCCACTTCCTTCAACCGTATTTCCAGAAATTCACTTCCACTCATTATTATGTATGCACAAGTTTATAAAATTATATAACGCCCCATGATGCACATAGAAGCCATGCCCCTTATCACATGTACAATGTCGTGACGGTGTGATTTTAAGAGAGTGCATGGAGGAAGAGGGAAGGGAGAGAGAGAGAGAGCGGTAGGGGCTAGGTAAAGGGAATTTACACACAATGTCATCATCATAATAATAATAATCATGATCAGTCTTACCTCCTGAATACTCCTAATCCAAGTCTTTATGTTGTCAAAAGATTTCTCATTGGTAATATCATAAACAAGTATTATTCCCTGCGGCATAAAAGACATCAAAATTAATTTCAATTACTCATAACTGCCTACTAGCCTCGTCCCCATGCAGGCCTCTCCCATGTTTTCAATGCTGTATAGCTATATGACTCAAGATACTAGCTGTACTAAGTGTTTTGTAGTCACAACTAAAATCTACAGATAATAATAATATTATTATTATGACACTATTAATCACATCAGATTCTATGCAACATGATATATGATCAGTACAGCACTATGGATAAGTACTGAATCAGCTTTGAATTTGCCCATGCATGGGGCTGCCTATCAGGATACACAATGTCATGATAATTATTATTATGATTATAAACAGCTAGTGCGTCAGCATGCAACTATAATATTATTCATGTGTAATAAAATTATTATGCACTAATTTTACATGCATGCAGGATCTAGTACAGTGTCATGCATTATAATTATTGTTACATGTAGTAACTGTTGACTGTGGTGCATGTTAAAATTTAATGTTAATTGTAGCTGCATGTACAATGTCACAATGTCATAGCTACTGCACAACTCCATGGGGCAATTTGCCTATAAAAACTTTGAAAATGGACAAAAACAAACATACATGTACATTAAAGTGCACATACTCTTAACCATCCGCCCTCCCCATCCATAATGCGATATAGCTATAGCTAGCTATAATATACCATGCACACAGTCAAAATTTAATAGCTAACTATCTTGCACACCTCTCACCATAGCACCTCTGAAGAAGGCGGTAACGATGGTTCTGAATCGCTCCTGCCCTGCTGAGTCCCAAATTTGTAGCTTTATCTTCGTTCCTTCGATGTTCACCGTACGAATCTTGAAATCAACTCCTGCATGCAAGGATCCATACTAACAATAATTATTGTTTATTTTTTAACAGCTATGGCATAAGTTATTAGCTCTAACTTATGCCATAGGTGTTAAATAATATATCAAAGGCATAAAATGTCATGTGTATTCAAGTTCAGTGTGCACAACACATGCAACAGCAGTCATTATTATTTTGCAATGACATATATAGAATCTGATGTAGATTCAGTTTGGGGAAATTATTGTTTACTAACATGGATATAGTACACTGAATGTGTGGAACCCCAAAGCAGCAGCCTAGTCAGTTGTAGTCCAACATGGACTATATTATACTGATCTACATCACAACTGGCTAGAGATATCGTTACAGTGCCACTGTGGTATCATACGGTGGAGTATCCAATTCTATACTGCATGTGTGGAACCCCGAAGCATCAGCCTAATCAGTTGTAGTCCCACATGGACAACTGATCTAGAGCACAATTGGCTAGAGATATCGTTACAGTGCTATCATACAGTGGAGCTAGTGCATTGATCTACCTGCTGTAGAGAGCAGAGTTCTTGGTACACAATATGCGCTCACAAACATACACAACAGATAGAATCTGATCTGTCTCTTTCCTAGGCCTCTCAGTCCCTTATGCACTCTCGAGATCTCTCTCTTTCCTAGATCAGGCTATATAAGACAAAGTTGAGCTTGCGTACGTACAAAGCATGACTCTAACTCTAGTAGCACTGCCACCCCCAACACTAGTAGTATTCACTTGATCATGACATAGAAATACTGGCAAATCACATCATTAATATCTGCGCATGAGATATTATAGAAATTTCCTTAATTTTCAGCCGCATGATATCAGGGAGTGTCCTTTAATGTATGATTATAGCAGCTGCTAATACTATGATCATAATCAGTTGAGACTCACCAACTGTAGTGATAAAAGATGAACTGAAGCAGTCATCTGCGAACTTGAGCAGTATACAAGACTTCCCTACACAACTGTCTCCTATTAGCAGCAACTTGAACAATATGTCATACTCTTTCTCCATCATGGGGTTAAGCTGGTAAAATCCACATACACGTACGTAATGAGGTCGATCGTTGAGTTGCACGGGAAATAGAAAATTGATGTCACGGGCACGCTGATTTTTTATGACGACCATTTCCAATTGAGAGTATTAGTGTGTGACGATCATTTCCTACGCCAATCTTTGAGGTCTGCAGACTGGAATTTTTCAAGCTGCTGCAGTACACTGTATGTATGTGAATCATGCATGATGCAGTGCCATAGTCACTGACAGAGCTAGCAGCTGAGCATTTCAAAGTAATTACTAATACTTAAGCATGCACACAAGGCAGTGTCATGAGCAAAATTAAAATACTTCAGATTCTGATAATAATAAGCTTGGCAGGTGCAATAAATGAAAATAAAAACGTATACTTTAGAATAGCTACTAAAAAGTATTAGAATCGTTGTAGTCAACAACATCTAACAACCTTCTTTGGTGCATCAAATGTGACTTTGACTGCTGAGGTGTCATCAACATTGACTTCCTTTTGAACCTTATTAGAGAAATATTAATAAACATGGCTAAGTATCAAGACTTATTAAAAAACTTATGCAATCAAATAGAGTTATCGGCTGGGATTAAGTACGTATAGTAATGCTTACTAAGTTCACTACTTATAGCTAGCTACTGGCAGTGTTTAATAAGATTGCACTAGTCTAGCCTTAATCAGTCTGATAATAATATTATTATTATATTCTTCATAGGCACCTGTGTGCCTGAAGCATCCCAGGCTCGTGATGATCACCTCTGATAAAATTACCAGGCCAGGGTACAGACACAGATTACATCACATACAGTAATACTTTAGTGTAGCTAGTGATTGATATGATTAGCTTGCTTACGGCCGGTTGATTTTCCATTTTTTGCTTGATGTCACTTGCAAGTGTAATAAATGCCTGTGATAATACATCAGACATGGAATATTGAAAAACATGGACATTATGCATGCTGCAAATGCAAATGAACATGCAGATCATGATTGCATATCCCATGTGCCGCACAACATTAAAGAACATCTGTAAGGCCTAGAGCATGGATTCCGGTCGATCTTACCGACCCCCTCCCCCATCCCATCTTCACCTGACCTAGCCACAATAGAATTTATCGGACTCATATTTTTGATATTTACATTTTCAATATTGTATCCTGTCCTAGCACTTGTCTCCATGAATTTCACACCATGTTCCTCTGCAAGCTGCATGAAAAAAAGGAAATTATGTACTCTATTGGTGCTATAACTGATGCTATTAAGTGCATGTTCAACCTGGCAACTATTATACTGTATTATAGTCTAAATCATTTGCTACAAGTACATGCAGTGTCTATGGTACTGTCATCTCTAGAAAGTTGATTATAAAACATATTAGACTTTAATCCAAAACAGCTCAGAATGTTATGGATCCGATGCATGTGCAGAGGGGCTTCATGTAGAGAGCAACATTAGGTATTAAAGTATGCTCATGACAAGTATATGGCTATTATTATAGGTCCTGACCGTTCTTCCTCTCTCAGTGCTAACGGCTCTCAATTGTTCAAGATCACATTTGTTTCCTAAGATCATCTTTTCTACATCATCAGTAGCATTCTGCATGAAAGAAGCAACATTATTGTTGCAGTAAACGTGTGACATTGTAACTGGGATAGACTGAGTGAGCGAGAAAGAGAGAGAGAGAGAGAGAGAGAGAGAGAGAGAGAGAGAGAGAGAGAGAGAGAGAGAGAGAGAGAGAGAGAGAGAGAGAGAGAGAGAGCATAGGCGGATCCAGCATAGGGGCACAAGGGGCACGTGCCCCCCCTTTTTGGGGAGCCACACATGCAAACTATATAGCTACAAGAGAGGCACACGTTTTAGGGCTATCAACTGTGGAGTAAAACTATCTATAAATCAACTTACTTAGTGCTTTTTAGCTCAAACGGCTGAGCCACTTCCATTTACCACGTGTCGACTAGCGTTGAGCGGCATTTTAAGGGGTGTGGTCAAGCGTTAGGGGGCGTGGTCGCAAAATTTTCGCGCGCGCTTCGCGCGCGTGCCCCCTCCTATCACAAACCCTGGATCCCCCACTGGAGAGAGAGAGAGAGAGAGAGAGAGAGAGAGAGAGAGAGAGAGAGAGAGAGAGAGAAGAGAAAGGGGTGAGGGAACAGCATACCTCATTAATATTTTTGATCCAGTTGTTTATATTATCAAATGACTTCTCATTTGTGATATCGTAAACTAGCAAAATTCCCTAATATGGAATGTAAATGTAGTGGGTCGTAAATTTTGGTATAATCATTTCCAAACCCTCTCAGTGTCATAAGATACAAGTGAAATGTACACTGGTATTACATATTACAATTATTACTAATAATACAGTCGAACCTCTAATAAAGGACACTCTAAGAAAGGGATATACTGTCTCTATAGGGGACCCTGTTTGGGGTCCCATAAACTACTCCATTCATTGAGAACCTCCGAGAAGAGGACAACCTCTCTAGCTATAGCTAGCTATATTATATATATAAGGGACAAAACAGCTGAATTTATATATGTTGTTCTGTATAATGCTCATTCAGAATCATAATACACTCACATGCACACATAATACCAATCATAATAATTTATTATACTCATGGCATTGTATATACATATGTACACAATAATGCATGCATGCAATAGTATTATATACTGATTTACACACCCACTAACATTTGCACCTCTGAAAAAGGCAGTAACAATAGTCCTGAATCGCTCCTGCCCAGCCGAGTCCCAAATCTGCAGTTTAATCTTTGTTCCTTCAATCTCAATCGTACGAACCTTGAAATCAACTCCTGCAAGGATTGAAATCGAATCACAAATTCGGGAAATATTCAAGGGAGCCTAACTTTCACAGATCAGTAGGAGTGAGAAATTTGTGGAATACCAATCAATTATAAAATTATTGAGGTTAACGTTCTTAATAAAATTAATAGGAGATATATTTAGCAATTATTGTGAGAAGTGAATAGTACCAAAGTAAAAGATCTCTCACCTACAGTTGTGATGAATGTTGAATCGAAGGAATCGTCAGTGAATTTTAGCAGTGTGCAAGTTTTTCCTACACTGCTGTCCCCTATTAGCAGCAACTTGAGCAATATGTCATACTCTTTCTCCATTATGTCATCTGACCGTGGTGTACGTAGCTAGTTCTCCCAGTATTGAAATAGTATAATATTCTTATGACCAAGGTTTTTGGCCCGATCAGACTCGTTTTGTGGTAGAAAATTAATCAATATTTCTGTTTTAAAGACTTTAATATCAGGCACTGCCGACCCGCGAGGCTGGCTCACATAATATGCACGCAGTGAGATGGATCCAATGGTGATAGAGTTTCTCCCAGTAGAAGTTTCAGTCTCACTGCACAGAGGAGGCACTATAATTTGTTAGTTCTGTGCGTGCCAATCGAGACGTCTTTCAGACTCCATACTAGTGTGATCATGATCCATGACAAAACAATGACAATGCGCGTTGCCAACAATGGCATTACATTCTTGGGAATAAATTGCTGGAGCCACCCTCAGACCTCTGGGGAATTCTCCATGGAGCTCTGCGCACGCGCAGCATCATGTGAATTCGGTGAGGACCATTTCCTGTTCTTGTACATGCATGCGACTTACACACACAGTGACCCTTTACCGTTTATGCTAGCTTTAGTTATGTATGCCATAACAACATCCTTTTTCTTCTCTGCCAAAATTAATATGAACTTCCACTCATATCCCAGACCGATTGAATCATGATACTCGCAGATGCCTTTTCGAGGAATAATGCTTCGTATTAAATTTTTTTATATCGCGGCCTCTTATTCACAGGCCAACAAGCAACCCACACTTGGCCATAATTATTATAGGGTTTGGGTTATATGAGACGGACTATCGTTGCTGCATAAATTATTTGCAGTGCACAATATTGATACTATCACCTGCTGTGCATTTACCGGGCACTGATATATCCTCACGCTCCTCACACACTACTAGAATGTTCTATGGATGCATGCCATCAGTATTGGATGTTAAAATCTCCAATTCACACTACTTAGCTAGTTTACTTTAATCTCACGGGCTCAGACACTTTAATATGCAGGGGGGAGCTGGGAGAGCAGTTTTGTGGCTACCGAAGCTGATCATAGTACATGTGTAGTACTGGTAGTGTGCACCAAAGGGGCCCAGTGGCAGAATCAGGATCAGGAAGTATAATATTCACCTTGGTCTTGATACTAGACTGCTAACTTAGTCTGGGTGCCAGCCGCTACACAAAAGGGAGAAAGGGGTTGGCACCCAACTTGCATGCAGTGTCACAATGAATAAGATAACTTGACGACCCTTTTTCCATTCCGTTGCAGACTGTAGGTGCGCATTTAATGGAACCCAATTGCTGCACACGAGTACAAAGAGTTTCGTGATGTATTCTTGGGGCAGGGCATCTGATGGTCAGCTGGGTCTCGGCGGTATTCAAGACACCATCGTCACTGCTCCAAGATGGAACAAGCACGTAGCCGAGAAATCCATCAGACATCTTGCGTGCGGTCTCAAGCATACACTCTTACTGACTGACGGCGGCGTCGTGCATTCGTGCGGCAGCAACGAGAAGGGTCAGCTGGGGCAAGACGAAACATCAACGCGACCTGGTAAGCTAGCTAGAACATGCACCTATAGCTTAGCACATAATCAGCATCTGCTTTCAATATCATTCCCTGATCAATTGACTATTAATTTCTGAATATTATCACTGTCATGATTTCGTATTATTTAGCCTCCATTATTTCCCTGGAGACGAAAAAGATTGCCCATGTGTGCTCTGGCAGTGTGCATTCGATAGCTGTAGATCGCGACGGTCAGTTGTTCAGCTGGGGAGGGAACCAGTATGGACAGCTCGGGTATGGAGCAGGAGAGAGAAACGTTGAAGTCAACTTCGTACCAAAGTGAGTGAATGCATGCAGTGTGTGTGTGTGTGTGTGTGTATGTGTGTGTGTGTGAGAGAGAGAGAGAGAGAGAGAGAGAGAGAGAGAGAGAGAGAGAGAGAGAGAGAGAGAGAGAAAGAATATGCAACTATAGTACTGATTAGCATTCCAACCTTGCCACCAATCCTCAAACACCTTTCTAGACCAGGATGCTGGTCTAGAAAGGGTGGAATTTGAAGTTACGATTCAAGGTCAATATTGAATTTTGTTCTGGGGTAATGCCTGGTAGTTACCATTATTGATAATAAATTTGCTATCTGATTTTATTGTCAGGATTGTTCCGGTGGTCAGCCAAATGGGTGTGGTGCAGGTCTGCTGTGGAGCCAATCACACTCTCGCTCTTGTCAGAGGTACATACATCTGAGCTGCATTATAATTGCATGTACATCCATCTACATGTGCAGAGCTATTGTGTTTCTCCCATTTTACCTCATACTGTGCTTGCATTTTATAATGGCCGGCTTTCAGTGAGAGTTTTCTTTGATCTTGAAGTACAAATGTGCATGTATACATATGTACACATGTGCATGTAGGTGGAGGCTTCAAAGAATTTAATAATAATATTATTATGGTTATTGATTAAGTCCTCCCAAACCACACCCTCCCACTACTCCTTAAAATAATTCTGGAGAGAGCATTAATTTTTCAGTACAAAATTCCTATGTAGTGCAACATGTTTATACTGCTTTGGCTGATGCATTGATTCATATAATACGAGGGATTCAGTTTCTTATACATGCAAGTATGTTGTACATGTAGTAGTTATCTGACAGTATTTTGTCGGTACATGTAGTTGACCTCTGTTCATCATTGGCCTACTCTATGATGACCAAACCCCTTCCCATAGCCGGTAAATTGCCTATATATAAAAACTTTGGTTGCTAGGCAACTACCAACAAACGTAGATGCACGTAGGGTCCTTGATAAATACAGTCAAGAGTGTACTGTACATAATTATTACCTATCCATAACTGCATTGTTTTACTCTGGTCATTAATGATTAATTGCTACATACATGTACAGACATGTACATACATGTACATGTACATGGATATTATAACATACCTGTATCTAGGCTACATACTTTAATAGACTGCTGATGGCTATTTTTGGTAGCCTCGGTTGAGCTCGTAGTAGCTCGTTATCGTACATGGCTCGTAGTAGCTCGTTATCGTACATGTATGCATGTACAATAATTGGTATTTGTATTCTAGTACATAAAAGATGTTCTTTGTTGTGTATCATTGCCAGTGCAGCATGTATTATGTAAGAATGTGCACGAACATTGTTATGATAATGCTAGGGTGATATGTCATCAAGACCAATAAAATAGTTACCTTGAGCTAATTAATAATTATTATTGTACGTGTTATGTCATTCTGCTGTACGTGTACATGCAGATGGTCGTCTGTACTCATGGGGTGAGAACAGCGATGGTCAGCTGGGACATAGCAAGAGCAAAGACATCGTCAGAACACCAAGAGTCATCTCCGCTCTAAAGGACATGCCGATTGTCAAGATAGCATCGGGGAAGGCTCACAACGTCATCCTAAGTCCAGCAGGGGGAGTGTTCGCATGGGGAAGAAACAAGTAAGTGATTACTCTTATGGCCAGGCATAATCTACTGGAGGAAGCACTAGCTGTATTTGTACATGTATACGTGGATATGAATAGTGCACCCTGCTGCTACTAGAGCTTGCTGATCTGTATAATTACTACACGTCTTCTGTTTTGTTTCATCTTTGTGATCAATCACACATTGTGCATTGTATTTTATACTATCTCTAATTATGCAGTTTTGGCCAGCTTGGATTTGAAATCAAAGCAGGTACATGTATGCTACTTATGTGCATTGTAGATATTATGATCATATTTATTATTGTTGACGTGTACAATATCAGATCCAAGTCAGCCAGCTGAAGTGAGAAGATTGAGGCACGAGAAAGTCAAGTTTGTGTCGTGTGGTGAAGAACACACAGCAGTGCTCACTCAGGTACATGTTGCAGTAGTCCAAGAGCTGTAGCAATAATAATTGTGCTAATTTATTCTCTCTCTCTTTTCTCTCTCTCCTCCTTCCTCCCCCCTCTCTCTCCCCCCTCTACCTCTCTCTCTCTCTCTCTTTCTCTCTCTCCCTCTCCCTGTCTCCCTCTCTCCCTGCTCAGGATGGTCACGTCTTCACTTTTGGTTCCAATAGTTACGGTCAGCTTGGTCACAACAATACTCGGAATGTCAGTATTCCCACTAGAGTGTACTCCCTGGCTGGGAAGGAGGTCTGCCAGGTCGCCTGTGGCAGGTACATGTAGATAATATACAATATAATATATGTGACCTGCTATGAGAAAAGGGACCATTCATGTTAGTATGAAACAAGATCAATTTCTATCATGACAATATCCAACTTGCTTTCTACAACTATAGTAGTGAGTATACTTGTATCAGCGTATTGGCACCAACAAAGAGCGGATACATCTACAGAATATACATTATACCCTATGCATACTAGTACAAGCTACATACGACAAACACAAAGTCCCAAATGGTCCCTTTTCTCACAGTTGGTCACATATATGATATATATACATGTAGCTGTATAGGACACTAGTGCATGTAGATAATACAATAATTGATGGACTTAGTTTCCATTTGACTCCGCCACTTTTTGATGAGGTTATGTACATGTACATTGTATGTGATAGGATGAGATCAAACTTAAATTACACCAGCCAAGACTTTTTAAAGGGCTTTAGCAACCACTGGCCATTTTGAACTACATATACATGTAGACTAGGCGCTTAGAAGCTTTAATATTAATGGTTTAGTACATATTATACTGTGTTTATGCTAATAGTATAGTGATTACAGTCCCAATACATTACTCCCATAGGCAAGAGTACGGATTACAGCTGTAATTGTACTCTTGCTCTGTAATTGGTACTCCTGCTATAGCCTGGGGCAAATTTTATACTATTATCAATTAATCACACACTTCAATCCTCGTACAATTAGGGCAGCAACAGTACTCTTACATGTACACGTACGGCCAAATAGCACTCGCTATCGCTCGTGCTATTACTGACCATACTCGTACAAGTAAGAGTACTGATTACTGCCCTAATTGTACTCTGAAGTGTGTGATTAATTATACTAATAGAACACAAGCTAAAAAAATAATTACGATTTTAATGTTAGCACAATTCTCTGGTAAAGGTCGTCACATTCTAGGTTAAGATGTATTATGAGAAGTCGTAGAATGCGAGTTTTCTTGCACTAATTAGATATTGTGTTTTATTTGCATAAATACGGTACATGTACATGTACATGTAGAATGCACACTTTGGTGTTGGTAAAGGACTCGTGTGAGGTACTGAGCTTTGGTCTGGGAGCCAATGGACAGCTCGGCAGGGAGAGCACGTCAAACTCCCTTCAACCAGATCCCATACAGGGGGATTACTGGACTGCCCCTGTAATTAGTGAAGCTGCAGCTGCGGGAACTTTACTAGACGCTAGTTTGACTGGAGGAGGGGGTCGTGTGCTGAAGGGGATCTATGCTGGAGGAGACCAGTCCTTTGCCACTGCAGTGGTCCAGACTCAAGAATCAATGGTGAGCATACATGTACATGTCTAATGTTAAAAATTTAACGTAATCATACGATCTGGAGCGTTTTCGCTCGACGACCTTTACCTATTATGTCGTTATTTTGTAGGTAAAGGTCGTCGATAAAAGAAGTGTAAGTGCATGTACATGTATAATAGCTTTATGTAAATTCATGCATGCATTCACATATATTGTACACAATAGTACTGTCATACATATATCTACATGTATGATTGTCCAGGATGTGTCTAGTGGCCCAGTCAGTCCGCCCGAGTTGCCCCTGACTCCCATTATGCCAGCCACACCCACCACTCCAGGCTCCTCCCCCCTCAGAGACGATCGGATCATCCACTATTCCCAGCGTCCCTACTTCCTCACTGCCGAGCTCTTGACCAACTGGCTGGAGGACAATATTGACAGCACCGACATGGATGAAGTCTTCGACATCTTTAAAGTTGTCTTTTCGAGTCCAGCATGTCTCAACGCATCCTTTCTAAAATCGTAAGTAGTGTGATACTCAGTGTTCTTGAATTTTGTTTGGGGGGAGGGGGGGGCACTGCCTGGGAGCTTTGTGATCGTGATGGGGTGGGGTCAAAAGCTTTGATTTGGTTGTGATTACAGGCTAGTGCGACTGCCTTAATCTGTGGTTCCAATGTCTTTGATTTGCATAAAATGAGCACTGCGATCAAGATCCTGCTACGATATGGCACTGGATCTATAGACATCGTGTGAGATATTCTACAGTATGCATGGACATATACATCTATATGCATTATACATGTAATTATGCTTATACATGTACAGTGTACATGTACAGTAGGAGGCACAAAAACGGTGACGTTTCCGTCCCGTCCCGTTCCGTTTAAACGGAAACGTGTGCCCGTTCCGTTCAACAAAAAAACGGGAACTGAACAGGAGGTGGAGCAGGCGACAAATGGTGCGACCAACTTCGCAAACCGTAGCTAGCTCGAACTACACGCCAGAGGAGTCCAAGAAAGCCGAAAGGAGTACTACTTTAGTCGATCTGCTAGTTGTAGATGCGATTTGAATCGATCGGCGATCCGAGGTCGATCGATCGACGATAGCAAAAATCGCTCGCAGTCGAGCGGCGATCGCAAAACACACTAAAATCTGAAGAGCGGCAGCAGCATAGTGTCCCAGCGAAGTTTAGAAGACAGTGGAAGTGTACAACCATCGATTGTAGGTTCACGAGCAAACGAGCTAGCTCTGGTTCCTGCCACGTTGGTAAGACACGCCCAACGTGTTAATTGATCCTACTGTACATGTACAATATAGGAGTGTGGCTACAATTGTACATTAAATGCTCGTCTAAGCTAAACTGTAAATTTTATGTATAATTATAATATGCTTGGCAATGCATGAACATCGCTTCTAAATTGAGATCAAGAGTCCAAGTGTACATGTGTATAATATGTTTATGTATGCATACTTTACTATTACATGTATTTAGAGTCAGTGAGCGTCCTACTAGTGAGGAGAAGAGCGGTGTGGATCTACTGGGATTCTTAAAGGGCTACGGGTTCATCCACGACAAACTCATGGAACCTCACATAAATCGATGCAATGATGACCCTGTAAGCATTTTAGTACATGTACATGTACATGTACATTGTATACATGTATTGGGATTGGTGGAGAAGTGTATATCAAAGCCACATTAAATCTTAGAGGGAGCAAGCATCCAGCCCCCTCCCCCCTCACATCCCCCCCCCCTCCCCCCAAATTGCAGCCCTGGTTCTACATGTACATGAAAGCTCATCTACATGTACTACCACATGATTGATATACATATATGTACATGTACATATATGCTTAAAGCGAGTTGCTACAAAATTACTACTATACATGTACCGGTACATGTACATGTACTGTAGATGGAGAGGTGGTTGGTGTCTGGAGCGATGGACTGCCTTCCCTCCCGGCCACTCTCCCTCGAGTGCTGCAACCTCTACTACCTCATGCCCCTCTGTCTCACCAAGCCCCCTCGAAAACTACTCATGTTAACATTCATGTCGGCGTTCCTAAAACTCGACACTGACTTCAGAAATACACTTGGTAAGCCAATTAGTGTCAATTAAAATTCATCACTAAGTGCATGTGATGAGTACATGTACATGCATGAGTTTCTCACTGTTTATAGAATTGAAGATGTTCATACACTGTATGTGTACTCTCGTTAGGTAACTGGTTCTTCAATAGCTCTAAGGACTACATTGAAATGATAATCACTGTAAGTTCTTCCTTATTCTTTCTTCCACTGTTTTAATAGCATTAAGTACCTTATAGGCATGGATACATAATTTTAACATGCATACATGTACATGTACATATACATGTACATGTACATGTACATGTATATCGCCCAATAAATAATTAGATTGTATTATCACCATCACCATCATTAACCCTCACCGCAAAACGTAGGCGGAGGGGTTACTGCAATTGTTTTGGCAATTTTTGTCTGTCCGTCCGTTGCAACCCTCCTATGCTAAATGGTAAGGGTTGTCTGATAGAAAGTATGCATTCGAGGTATACTGGACAGTGGTTACGTCCATGGAGTGGTGTAGTAGTGTGCAGCTGTTACCTGTCTGTGTTTACATGGCTCTTACCTCAGCTACATGACTGATTGCCATACTGTGCCTTGCTGATCAGTTGTCAATGCAGTGACAGTGTAAACAGGCAGTGGCTCTCAAGTGCATAATTCAGTTTAGACAGGTTGTCACAGACACTTTCAGTTTGTATTATGACATAGCCAGGTGCCTTTCCTCTACTCCTAGATCATGCACCGACTCTGAGGAGTACCACAACCATGTTCAGGTGCAGGGTATGTAGTTCAATATTCCTGATACATGGGCATAGACACGATTTGCAATGTGGGGGGTTGATGATCATTGTGCGCAAAGTGTGCAAAAAATTCTTCCCTGTTATAAAAAAATGTCATAAAAATTCACTTTTGAGGAGAAATTATCATCAATTTAGAGTGTAAAGTTATAATGTTAGAGGTTTTAGACGATAAAAGCCAATATTTGATACAAGTCAACAATTGTGACCTGCTATGAGAAAAGGGACTGTTCGCAGTAGTAGAAACACGACCAATTTTATCATGACAATGACCAACTTGCTTTCTACAAATGTAGTATAGTAAGTATACTTGTATCAGCGTATTATCGCCAACATACAGCGGATACACCTTATTATTATTCCCTACACACTATTACAAGCTACATACATGTACGACAAACACAAAATTCCAAATGGTCCCTTTTCTCAGAGCTGGTCACAATTGTTCCCAATAAATATAATGTGGAACCTTAAAATGTGGGGGCAAAGACCCCCCCCCCCCCCCCCCCCCCCCCCGGTGTCTACACCCATGTGATATTGAACAAGCATACACTAGACCAAAACTGTGATTTCCTTCTGTAGTGTTTACCAAACATGACATTTCCTATACATACTTGTCGGAGGATAGGGCAGAATTTTTGCTAACTTGAATGAAATAAGCAGAAAATTTGCTCTATCCTACACGTTTCCTACCCGCAGCACGAATTCCATATTTTCGTCTAGTGATACGCAGTGAGCCATGCTATACATGCGCATGATTCATACATGCATGCAGCGGCAAGGGTTCTGCACTCAAGTGCATTCATTGTGATTTGCAAATGCTACATACATTGTACTTGCATTATTTGTACATTACACATCATCACATGTATACACTGCTAAAAGTGCACTCACTGCTACATATACATGTGTATTCATTCGTAGAAAGCAAATTGGGATATTATTATGTTAAAACTTAGTATTGCTGTCATCTCCATAATAATATTATGGTCCTTTTTGTTATAGCAGATATTACTTTTGTATCTTAGTCATCTTCAATAATTATTGTCTCCTTCCTCCTTTGTTACCATGCAGATGGTTAAGAGACACCTTGTTAATGAGATCATAGATCACGCCAAAGTTCATGTGGCTCTCTTTCTAATGCGAAGACAGCGTCAGGTATGTCTATACATGTACATGCATGTGTACATGTGCAGGAATCAGAATGGGCCAAGAGTCTGATACAGTTTGGCAGCTGCGTATCAATGTGGATATGAATTCAGGAACAATCCATAATATTATTATTAGCTAGGACTAATCTATAATACATTTATGTAGTATGTCCCCCTTTATAGACATAGTGGGAGGGTTGTTTTGAGGGGGTTAAGAACCACATCAAAGATTTAAAGCTCCACCTCCTTAAAGATCAAAGGGAATTGTTCATTAAAGCCCTAAAAGTGCCTTACGTACACATGTACATGTACATGTACATGTATATACATATACATAATGTTGTTCATCCCAGCATGCATGTAAACAAAGTGTCCCCCTCCCTTGTCCCAAATTTCAAAAGAAAATGGTCCATAATAATCATGCTGTACTATTATTCTCTAGAGAGTTTATACTGAAACTGTTGAAGTACAGTGTAGTCCATTTAAATTGAATCTCGAAATCCATGAGAAATATAACGAAAATGTGAATTACAGAGATCCATATAAACTACTATATTGAGACCCTGCAATGCGTATTAGTGGAGCATTTAGCCACATATGAAGCTTTAGAATTATTCTGTACACATGTTTACTCAGCATATGTTTCATATGATTGTCTTTTCAGATGGTGGATGCCAATGCTCATCCAAGACTGTACAGCACGGTAAGATCGACTCACTGGCATAACAATAATGATGATGAAGCTTAAACATGACACCCGATTTTGCCCTGTATGGGCGCTTACCCGGGATATGAATGGCATGTACATGTAACATGTACGTTTGTATAGAAGCTGCTATGGTGGCCCCTTGAAATGTGGTATATGGGAGCTTACCTGGGAGTGGGTGCTTGCCTGGGACACTACGGTATACGTGTACTTCGCTTAGTGTGTACCTGTAGGTATGATATGTATGAAGTATGAAAGTCGCTTTTGTATTCCTTCAGGAAGAAGAGGAGAATATGTTAACAATATTAGAATTTTTCAAGTTATTTTTTATGGTGAGAAGTTCCCCTCTAACTAAACACAGATGGTGTATATACTGACTGACTGATCCTACCTTGTGTATGCAAAGAGAGACAAACACGGAAATCAATTTTAATCTCACGTTTGGTTTGCATAATTTTGGTATTTATGACCTTATGTGCGTAAGCAGACCTCTATCCCATGAGGTTGCCATAGCAATAAGCACTAAATAAACGCTTTGGGTGTTGATTAGCTTATTATTAGTTTTTATATCATTACTGTTTGATTACAGTGGAACCTGATGAGGAATGAACCAATAAATTATAAGCTGTTTCATTTTGAGGACCTTGATCAAGTGACCAACCTACCTCATGACTACCTCAGCGCAATCGACGCTGTTCAGGTGAGCTCCGTCTTCCCTCACACACCCACCTCCACCTTCCTCTCTCCCCCCTCTTTCTCTCTCTCTCTCTTTCTCTCTCTCTCTTTCCCTCCCTTTCTCCCTCCCCTCCTCTTTTCTCTCTTTCCCTAACTTTCTCACTCCCTCTCTCTTTTCCTCTCTCTCTCTTTTTCCCTCCTTTTCTCCCTCCCCTCCTCTCTCTCTCTTTCCCTTCCTTTCTCCCTCCCTCTCTCTTCCTCCCCTTCTCTTTCATTTCTGTCTCTTCTTTCCTTTTCCCAGCACAATGATCGTGTGATATACTGTCACTATCCCTTTGCTCTTGATGAGACATGCAAATCCCGCCTACTGGAAGTGGAGTGTCGAATTCAACAGAATGTATGAGCATGAATAAAGCATTTTTTGACATACATTGTACACTGTACATGTATATCTTTTTGTATATGTTCATGTACATCTACATGTACATGTATATGTATTTGCTTGTTTTAAGTTTATCCATGTAATACAATGTATGTATTGATGGTGTAGCTGTTTCAATACCCCCAGCTACATGTTATCTCCCCAGTAGCAATTTACTTTTCTGTGGTTAGGAGGTAATTGTGGTGTAATCTATGATGAAATTATGATGCAACCTATGAGGTAATTATGAAAAAATCTAGGGCCTTGCTGGAGCCTTTCTGGGACTTGAAAATCAGTAAATATGTAGAGTATCTTACGCGTGTATCCAGCGAATAGATTACAAGCTGAGCGCTACTTTCTCTGAGAAGTACCGTTGGTTGAACTTCATGTATTTTCTTGGCTTACGTAATGCCGTGGATAAATAAAGCTAGCCTTGCGCTATATATAGCACTCATTGTCACAAGGGGTTGTCCCGCGCAAGACTGCAGCAGTGCGACCAACTTGAAGTTGGTAAGGAATACTGTGCTGTCGAGTTCGTCTCTGTGATTGAAGCATCGAAAATTGTCGCTATCAAGGTTGAGAGTCGATCTTAGACGCCATCTCCATGATTTCTGGGGTCAGCATCGATCGATGTGTACGCATTCTATTGACGACCTTTTACCACATGCACCATTACACTGTGCAGCTACTGGGGAGATGGTCAAGTGTGAATTCATATTATATACAAGTACATGTACGTGTACTGTATGATTTTTCTTTGACTGACAAGCTTCATATCCGGCATAATAATACTGCCTGGATGATATAAATTTCAAGGTTCATGCTAGCTTGACATTGTGTTTTTGTTTCCAGATTGCCGTGTTCACTCAAGGAGCTCAGTTTTTGGATGAATTCTGGACTGAGGAGAGGATTAGCTTTGTGCTGACAGTATCCAGGGAGAACCTGCTCAATGGCACTCTCTCTAGCCTCGTCTCTGCCGACGACATGGAGCTCAAGAAACCACTCAGAGTAAGTCTGTGTCCATGCATGTGCTGTATGGTATACAGCGAGTATAATTAGGTACATGTATGTTATCAGTCTATGCCACGTACTATATCGTGGTATACAATATACTGTGTATGCAAAGAACAAGTATTCATTAAAAAAAATAGCAGATTTAGAATTGGTACATGCATGTATATACATGCATGTACACTGTTCATATGCATGTATACAATCTACATGAATGCACTGTACAGTGGGTAATTAACCCTCAGGACATGTACATGCATGTACATGTGTGAGGAATACTAGCCTCGTCCACAGGCCATTCCCATGTTTTCAATGTTACACGCAGAAAAGGGGAAAGGCATGGTAAGCGAAATCGCATGCGTGACTTCTAGGTAGAACTGTGGTAGAACCGTAATTATCGTGTGCGTGGGTGAAGTGGTTAGTACGTCACGGGTACGGGTACCAGCGCATAGTGCTTTGATCTGCAGAGGGCTGTAGAATGAAGAGACTCAAGCTCGACAGAGTGAGCACTTGACGAGGATACCATAGAGGTTGACTACGAGTGATTTAACGAGACCTCTTGGCTGTTTGAGCGCTATTTTTTTGGCTGAAGAATTCCGAGTCACCACATGGCGCGCTGAGACCTACATGTATCGTCGAAAAAAGGTTTATCGTTGCCCAGAATGTTCTAGAGAGGCATGGTACTACATGTAGCTAGGATACTCTGAAGATACCTTCTTAGGTGGTCTTTTCATAATTCTGGTGATTTTGTCGATTTTAAAAAGCTTACGGTTTTAGTCGCCCATGTTCGCTAATTTTAATGGTTTACGACGCGTTTCACTTACTAGGCTCCCCCTCTTTTTTTTCTCTCGCAAGCATTGAAAAAGATCGGGGAGACTGGGAACAAAGCTAAGGAGTACAGTATAGTCGTCCTGTGTGTGTATCTGTTATCATGCAAGGGTTCTACATACAATATATTATGTAGAATGCGGTGGTCATCCTCTAGCTGTTAGCTTAAGTATAATTATACGTGTGTACACATGTATATTGATCGTTGCCGTGTATTTATACATGTATATGTGTAATACAACATCCAGAGAAGTCTCTAAAGAGCAATAGAGTGTCTATAAGCACTGCTCTTAAAGCCCTTGTACATTTGATGTAGTTTTATGAATCATAAATACACTTCGATGTTTAGCCACAGCACTGCTCTTCAATTTATTTGCCTGAATGCTTGTGTCACATAATAAATTGCATGTACATGTTACTTATATATATAATAATAAGCAACCAAACTTGTAGTAATATACTCTATAAGCAAAAGCATACATACAGTGTACATTCTGTATGGCCTAAAATGTCCGTTCGAATTCAATTTGGTATGTACATGTATATACACAACTTATTGCACGTATATCTCAATTATTTCAACTGGAGTGTCTTCATTCATAGTACTTTCATCACAGCAAATGCTCACTTCAATCGTATCTGTAGTAGGAGCAGGAAGCTGTACACTGAACCATGGGGGAGACTGGGTACCCTCACAGCAGCTACCCTCACACCGCTGCCCATCCCAGAGTCGGTCACTGGAATATAGTGGGCCTCCCTGAAATGCATTGTTTGGGTTTCCAGATTCACAAAAGTAATTGACTCCAATATTTTCGGGAGGTTGAGTTCCTGCCACTGGTCCAGGAGAGCACGGACAATTACTTTGTCTATGTTTTGAACTTCTCTCAGTCACACCAGCAACAAACCTCCAGATGACATTGTGATCTTGCTGTGCTCCGTGACTGATAATGACACCATCTCCATATAGATCTTCACCGTTATCATATTCTGTTTCAAAGGCATCCGGAGTTTTGAATTGATAGCCAATTATCCTTCCACACACTCTACTGTACTGACGATTGGGAAAGTAAAACACAGCAGCACAGCTCCCTGTTGAGCTCTCTGGCCTCCCACAAGCTCTTACTCTGTCAGTATACTCCCTCCAAGCTGATGGACACTGCTGTGAAGGCTCAGTCATGTCCAGGTAGGCCACTCGCCACCACAGACCTGCTCCACACTGTGACGGATTGAATTGTGTCAAAATAAAGTCATTTACTCGATCATTTAGCTGGGATATGTTGTTCTGAATCTGAGTTAGTTGAATTAACTCAGACCTTACGTCTTCATTCTGATTATCTAGCTGGCTAGCCAGCTTAGACTGTTCAGATGTCAATCTACTGAAGGTTGCCACAGACAGTACAATAGAAACTAGCATCAATATCAGAAGTATGATTATTGTAGTGATTAACACTGCAATGGTGACTTTTGTATTGCATGATACTTCTTTTGTGCTGGTTTGCTTCACTCCTTTTGTTGTGTTTTGATTGATATCTGTTCTTCTCGTGAGGTCATCACTTGGCCTGACCTTGTTGTGTGTCGTTCTTAGTCTCGAGTATGCTTGATCACTACTTATTGGGGTCACACTTAGTTCATCATACGTAGCATTATCCATAACTTACTACACAAGGTATCGAAGGACTTCAAAGATCTATCTTGTTACCACTTTTTTCTGTTGTATATTATGTGTGATTTATGTGAGGTTCTTGTATTTTATGGTTTTGACATGTGTATTAACATAATACAAACAAGTTATCACAACCAAAAGTGATTGCTTTCAACTTATACATTGTAGTTGTTTTAGTGAATAATTTTGCAGATACATGCACTTGATCAGTAAATGTATAATAGTTTCACATGTATGATATATTAATATGCACAATCCATGAGAACTCTCTTCTATATGTGCACGCATGTAACTATAATTTATATCTCTTTATAAGTCATAGTACATGATGCAAAAACCAAAGATACCATACACTTAGTCTAGCACTCCTGGTTCTTGGGACTGTAGTGCAGTATACATACATGTACTGGACCACTGTGAAGATCTGCAACCTGATTTGTGTAGTCATAGTACATGATGCAAACGTCAAAGATGCGTCAAAGATACCATACACTAGCACTCTTGGTTGTTGGTATTATACATTCATGTACAGTAAAAAGTTCCATGCAGAGCCTTGGGTTTATTCCCTCCTGGACCACTATGAAGATCTCCAACCTGATTAACCCTCGGCGCATGTGCAAGGGTTACGGTAGTCGTTCTGTGTGTCTGTGTCTGTCTGTTATCAAGCTAGCTGCTATATACCTCGTTTGCAAGTCCTAACTGTGGTGTTATATACACGATTCCTTATGGTATTCCAAATGCATGTATTGTATGGATTCCGCTGAAAACACTTTGTTCACCTGTTTGGCGTCATTTGCTGATGGTAAGCTTCTTGACTTTTCCAAAGCGGCACTCAACATTCTATTTATACGAAAGGTCATGTACTGGTGCTGTATACGGTATATATGCTCGGCGCGTGGGCAAGGTTTAGTGAAAGCCCGGCCCACTGAATGAAGTGTGTGTCTTGAGGTCGCAGTTTGTAATAGTCTTTCTGGCGGCGAAGTGTCATCCTCTACCATAGATTATATAGTCTATGCCTCTACCTACTTGTTTGTCTACCACGCCTGTTTAACGCAAAGGTATTACACAATGAGCATTTCATTGTTGATCTGCTGCTGTGATGCCGCAGTCAACACATTCATGTGAACAACAGTAGTACTTAGGCTCAGTGCACTTGTGCTGAGCGTTTTGCACCATAGTGCTACTCACTTGATGTCAGCACTGCAGTGCAAAGTTTCATAAAACAGCCACCATGGTTGTTGCTGTTAGACGAACAATACTGCTGTGCTAGCTATAACATTGTATTGTCGTTGCCTGCTTGTTCAACTAGTACTAATGTTATATGCATGCAATGCGCCGAGGGTTTGGTGTTCTAGAGAGCTCTAGTTACCCCGCGCGCATGCGCAAGGGGTAAAGTAATCGGTTGTGTCGTTGTCGTCGTTGTTGTCGTTGTCGTCGTGAGCACAAAAATCGCCATATTTCGAGATGTAGGCATCTAAGCGACTCGTAAGCACAACGAATCAATCGAACTCGGCGAAAAAATAGCTTCAGTGTGTTTCAAATCAATGGACACGGTCCACGGGCGTCACAAATCGTGCCTTTTTTGTGGCTAACGTAGCCACGCCTATCGACAGTGCCTACTCAATGCATAATGCATGCCCATTGTGTTTTCTGCTCATGCGCACAACTAAGTAGCCAAGAATATGACTGGTAAAGATCGTCGAAATTAATAATGCTCTATAGTCCATCCACATCCGCTGACGGAGCTGAAATCTGCAGGCCCTATGGCTATACTATTACAACAAAATATTGGAAGTATCAGTTCATATCTCCTAGTAGTCTAGATCTGGTGCAGAAAGAGTGCTTTTTATCACCGAGACCTCTGGTGGCTACATACAATTAAGCAGCACTTCCACTAATTTTCTAAAGTTCACAAACTTATAGCCATGCATACAAAAGCAATTCTATAGATTGCACAATGTGCGCGTGGGGTATGTGCTCTACAGAGCTCTAGTTTGTGCAAGCGTTCATCACATATACCTGCTATGAGAAAAGGGACCACTTGGGATATTTTATAAAAATTGAGTTTTTGACATGGATTGATGTATGCAATGGTGCAAGTTTCATGAAATAATATTAATCACAAGCCGAGTTATGACCGTTTTTATACACTCGGGTAGGTATATTCGTTTTTCAAAAAAAATAATGTAATTTTTAATAGAAATTTACATTAATTTGTATGCGCCCAAGTAAACAATAACGCCCATATCTATAGTTTACATACTGCAACTCTGTGAACACTATGAAGCCAAAAATCTACATTTTCTAATAGACTAAAAAACAAAAAAGGTGAAAAATAATAATCTTCCACACATTTTAGCAATTATTATATATAGAAAATAAAATTTATCCCAAGTGGTCCCTTTTCTCATAGCTGAACACATAGTACTGTAATCCTCCCGAAAATAAGCCCCTCCTTTTTCAGCAGTAGACATGACCTAGACTGGGGAGGGGGCTTATTTTCGAATGTGCACTTTCCCTCGAATATAAGCCAGCCCCCCCCCTGTGAAAGCGACAATGATCACGATCCATTTGCAGTCGCCGTGTGGAAGGACGACACCATCGTTGGTCACGTACCGCGGGAAATATCCAGAGTTATTTCTTCAAAAGAGCAGCAGCGAGATGACCTGTCAAGTAGACGGCAACAGACGGCTATCGGCGGTGGGGAAAGGACTTATTGTTCCGTGTGTGTACGTCTTCAGAGGAAAGTAAAAGCATCTTGACCGGCTCATAAGTGTCCTCACCAAGCTAGAAGTGTCATCATAACAGAATGACTTCAAAACAGGCTTTTCTAAAGTCACCACCATACAAAAGAGTCCTCTTTGTACTCGTAGTCAATTGAAGGGTGGGGTTACGTATGTACGTACGGCGTGCTCGCGCACGCGTGTACGTGTGCAGTCTACTTGGTGGGAGGGGGGCTTATAATTGAGGCAAACACACCTGTGCAAGAACTTGAGGGTCAAAGAGGGGAGGGCGCTTATTTTCGAAGTGGGCTTATTTTCGGGAGGATACGGTATTATTATTATTATGTGCTTCTTGTTCCTATAGTGAAAGTAGCTTACACTTAAGACTTATTAACCTTATAGACCTTATGTATATGGGATAGGAAACGAATACACTCTAGCTCCCCCAATAATATCACATGCATTAATGGGCTGCACTGAAACACTCCTTACTTTTAATGACATTGACTGTAGTTGCATGCCCTACTCATCCACTGAGATTTGATAGTATCCTGTCATATGAGGCTGTTTTTGCATTACCAACAACTTAATTATGGAAAGAGCTGTTACAGTATATAGAATGCACACACAGCTATTAAATTTTAATGTTGAATGGAATAATTAATGGGCAAAATTGATATTAAATCCTTTATTATCTACCGACTTTTTAGAGGAAAAATACTAGGGGCATACAAAATTTGACATGATGTCCAGTCAAATTACATGTATGATATACATTTATATTTATATATTATGTAAACACTAATGGCCTAAATTAGACATGTCCAGTTTTGTTTATATGCACACCACCACAGTGACTATTGAACGTATATCTCAATTAGCTCAACTGGAGTGTCTTCATCCTCAGTCTCTTGATCACAGCAAATGCTCACTTTAATTATATCTGTAGTAGGAGCAGGAAGCTGTACACTGAACCATGGGGGAGACTGGGTACCCCCACAGCAGCTACCCTCAGAGTCACACTGCTGCCCATCCCAGAGTCGGTCACTGGAATATAGTCGACCTCTCTCAAAGTCATTGTTTGGGTTGCCAGATTCACAAAAGTAGTTACCACCAATATTTGCGGGAGGTTGAGTTCCTGCCTCTGGAGAGCACGGACAATTATTTTGTCTATGTTGTGAGCTTCTCTCAGTCACACCAGCAGCAAAGCTCCAGATGTATTCTTGCTGTGCTCCGTGACTGATAATGACACCATCAAGATCTCCATTCCTGTTATTAAATCTTCCAAAAGCATCTGGACTGGCTACTTGATAGCCAATTATCCTTCCACACACTCTGCTGTACTGACGGTTGGTGAAGTAAAACACAGCAGCACAGCTCCCTGTTGAGTTAACTGGCCTCCCACAAGCTCTTCCTCTGCTAGTATTGTACTCCCTCCAGGCTGATGGACACTGCTGTGAAGGCTCAGTCATGTCCAGGTAGGCCACTCGCCACCACAGACCTGCTCCACACTGTGACTGGGTTTGTGGGTTTAACTGTGTCGAAATGAAGTCATTTACTCGATCATCTAGCTGGGTGAGTGTCCAGGATATGTTTTTTTGAATCTGAATAATTTGTGTCAAATTGTCTTCATCAAAATTATCAATAAAATTATTTGCTTGATCATCTAACTGGACAAGGGTCTGGGAAATGTTATTCTGTATCTGAATAATTTGTGTTGAGTTGAGCTCACAGCTTTTATCTTCATTCTGATTATCTAGCTGGCTAGCCATCATCTTAGACTGCATAGATGTCAATCGACTGAAGGTTTGCACAGACAGTGCAATTGATATTAGTGTCAGTATCAGAAGTATCACTATCATAGTGACTAACACTGCAGCGATGACTTTTATGCTGCATGGTGTTTCTTTTGTGCTTGTTTGCTTCACTCCTTTTGCTGTGCTTTGATCAATATCTGCTTTTCTCTGGCGCTCTTCACTTGGCCTGACCTTGTTGTGTGTCCTTAGTCGTGAGTATGTTTCATCATTATCTATTGGCGTTAGGTCTAATTCATCATACGTAGCGTTGTCCATGGTAGCTTAAAGCGTGAGATATTGATGAATTTTAAAGATCTGTGTGATCATCTAATAAGTACTTGATAGTTTGTGCAACAATCCTGTGGGGTTTCCATGTGTACACACGATAGCCAAGGATGTTATCATAGCCAAAATCGATTTCTTTCACTTTGAAATTGTTTATTTAGGCCCTACAACACAGGAATACGTGCAGAATTGTTATTTATACTTGACCATAGAGTAAGTGCGTGCATATACTCTTGGTATATTATAAGATAGAAAATGTACTTGCATACCCAGATACTTAGTGCTCACAAAAATTAAGCGAAAGGTCATGCACATTTTGGAGCTGTCTCATCGATTGTGGTGAAAACTAGGGTCAGTACATAGTATTCTTTAGTGTCTTTTATCTCATCCCTGTTTTGGTGGTTTACTTCATAGTTACTTTATATCATAATATCGTACTTGATGGTTTGTGTGAGGTTCTTGTGAGGATTCTCACTTTTGACAAGTTCATACACATGACCAATGTGATGTTATTATAACCAAAATTGATTGCTTTCAATTTGAAGTTGTTTGTTTAGGCCCTAGTACTGGACAGAAATACATGCAGGATTGGTATTCAAATATGCAGATACAATGTACATGTACTGGATCAGTAAAATTATGATATATGTGAGGATAGAGTAAGTGCGTGCATACATTCTTGGTATATAAGATAGGAAATGAATGTGAATGTCCAATACTTTGAGCTCACAAAATTAAGCGAAAGGTCATGTACCTTTTGGAGCTGTCTCATTGATTATAGTTAAAACTAGGGTCAGTATATTATGGTGTTCTTAAGTGTTTTTTAATCTCATCCCTGTTTTGGTGGTTTACTTCGGACTGACAGTCGTTAATTTCATCGCACTTTGATCAATAGAGTATACGGTATGTTGTTTAATTTGCTAATTTTAGTGGATAGTCAGAGAAGCCCCTCAGAATAAATCTCTTTTGACAAATCCAGGGGTGTAACGCTGCACAAACGATGATATAATCGATATACCACTCGATCTTGCTTATATTTATCTTTGTCACGTGCACTAACTTAAAGCCACATCTGCTATTAAGAGAGTTTGACTAATATATAGCATTAGATGAACAAATATTAAACTATAAGTGTCAAAGATAGCGCTAGCTGGATGATAGTAGCTACCGTTGCTTGCTAATACTGAAAACATACAGTTGTCAATGATCACGCTGCCGCAATATTTTTGGCCATGCCCATCATCTATCCACTCACATATAATATTATGACAATACCGTAGGCATTAAAATTAATAATGTTTATGGGCGGAAAATTTCATGACTGCTAACTCAATCATAAAATTACAAGAAGTAGGACCCATGAAAGTTGCCCACGATATGGTATCTGCTCTTCAGCGAATCTCTGGAGCTCAGTGGTGGATCCAGAGGGGGATCCAGGAGTGCACAAGAACCCCCCCCCCCCCCCCCCCTTTTGGTTGCACCTAGTACTAAGAAGTATACTGATGTTAGGCTAAATGAAACCCCCCTTTCTGGCTGCAGAACTAAGAAAACTGCTGCTATGGCTCACCTTAGAATGCTTTAGAAGAAATTCGTTCGAAAACAGGTCAGTTGGACTGGTAGAGCTGGTAGTTTGTCTCAAAACGATCGAAAGTAGTCATGGTTTTGCCGTAAAGTGGGCGTAGCTTCTAAAAAATTCACGCGTGCTTTCTGTGGAATAGTATCTCAGAACCTCCCTTCTAGAAATCCTGGATCTGCCACTGGAGCTCATAACATAAATTGATGTTTATTATAATAATATTATTATATACAAGTACTCAATCATAACTAAAGGGCATGCACTCTTTGAATAATTATCCAGCTAATTTTTCTATGCGTATATATGGCATGATATACAGTGCTGCGGAGCAAGAGAGCAAAATTCTGGTTTTCCAATTAATTTTGTTATCCAAAAACTAGTCAATCTCTAACACTGGACAATGAGAGCATGCAGGTGATGAAATTGGTAAAAACTTTCTTCCTGGCAAAAAATTCTAAGCTTACAGTAATATGTAAACAATTCTAAAAAAGGTAGACAGGCACACAGTGATGTATACAATTTGAAGTGTCTCATCAAGTGTATACAGTATAAATGTCCACGCAATTATTTATTTATTGTACATATATTTCAATTAGCTCAACTGGAGTGTCTTCATTCATAGTACTTTCATCACAGCAAATGCTCACTTCAATCATATCTGTAGTAGGAGCAGGAAGCTGTACACTGAACCATGGGGGAGACTGGGTACCCTCACAGCAGGTATACCCTCACACTGCTGCCCATCCCAGAGTCGGTCACTGGAATATAGTCGACCTCTCTCAAAGTCATTGTCGGAGTTTCCAGATTCACAAAAGTAGTTACATGTACCTCTAATATTTTCGGGAGATTGAGTTCCTGCCTCTGGAGAGCACGGACAATTACTTTGTCTATGTGTTGAGCCTTCCTCAGTAATACCAGCTGCAAAGCTCCAGATGTGATCTTGTTGTTCTCCATGGCTGATAATGACACCATCTAGACCTCTACCATCAAACTTATGCTCAATTATTCTAAAGGCATCTGGACTTGCAACTTGATAGCCAATTATCCTTCCACACACTCTGCTGTACTGACGGTTGGTGAAGTATAACACAGCAGCACAGCTCCCTGTTGAGCTCTCTGGCCTCCCACAAGCTCTTCCTCTGTCAGTATTGTACTCCCTCCAGGCTGATGGACACTGCTGTGAAGGCTCAGTCATGTCCAGGTAGGCCACTCGCCACCACAGACCTGCTCCACACTGTGACGGGTTGAATTCTGTCGAAATAAAATCATTTAGTCGATCATCTAGCTGGGATATATTGTTCTGAATCAGAGTAAGTTGTATCCTTATGTCTTCATTCTGATTATCTAGCTTGGTAGCCACTTTAGACAGTTCAGATGTCAATTGACTGAAGGTTGCCACAGACAGTACAATTGAAATTAGCATCAATATCAGAAGTATCATTATCACAGTGATTATCACTGCAGTGGTGACTTTTGTGCTGGTTTCCTTCACTCCTTTTGTTGTGTTTTGATCGATATATGCTCTTCTCATGGGGTCATCACTTTGTCTGACCTTTGTCTGAGTCGCTCTTAATCTCGAGTATGGTTCTTCGCTGACGATTGGGGTAAGTGCTATTTCATCATACATAGCATTCTCCATAGCTTAACAGCAAACTATAATTTAAAGATCGCTCTCACCCACCACTATTGCATTTGATGGTTTATGTGAGATCTTGTGAGATTTCTTGCTTTGTTATGATAACCAAATTAATGACATATTTTAAGACTATTAACTTTTTTGACCCTATTAGGCTAAGTGTACTTGATCGGTAAAATTAACGTATATGTACATTAATAACTTAAGGACACTGGGTTTATTTTCTCCTACATGAACATCAGCAACTCAACTTATGTAAGCTTTCATCATGTATAGTACACACCCTATATCTACAATGAAATTGCTGAACAGCCCAAAGTGCACTCGAGGCTTATAATAGTATAATATTATGTACCCTCGCGAAAGAGGACCCACTACAGAATATCGGCCCACTCCCCCACTTTGGGCTCAATTTCCTGCTAAGGTCTAGTGTTTACTCGAATATGCACCCAAATGGCTTGTTTATGAGGACTGAATTTCGAATAATCTATAATAAGATTGATAAATAACATGCTAAACAGCCGTAAAGCTAAGCCTAGCTAGCTTTATGCCACATTTTAACACAAATAAACGATCGTACACGGCTAGCGATCATAGCCACGCCCACTTAATACGGCTGCACTCAACGACACACGGTGAAGTAGCGCTGCCGCCCTTGCTCTAGATCGGTAATCATGCTTGAATAAGGCTGAAATCAATGGTAGCCACTGTTACTATTCAAATTATGAAGCTAGCGTGGGTAACTTACCTGGGCACTCTTTCACGTATAAACGCGATACTGATACCTCGAATATTAGCCCATCCCCCAATCTTGGCCCAAAGTAAGGTGCACTGCCCATGGGCCCTCTTTTGCGAGGGTACGGTATATGTAACTATAAGTTATGCAGGTATATGTATGTGTATGTGATAGTAAACAAGCATGCACTGCTCTCCATAACAATTTATGTATTGACTTCACTAAAAATAACCCCCCTGAACATACCTGGTGCTCACTAAGATCAATTAATTGATAGATCATGTACTATTAATATATTATCTTACTGCATGTTTACGGTAAAACTGTGTATAGGATCAGTACAGTATTCTTGAGATGTTGCTCACCTTGTTGCTTTATTTGATGATTTACTCTTGAATCAGTCCTTTCGTTGCTCTTGAGCAATATTGCTCATCTTTGGAGCTCATAACATGGATTGATTTTTGTCATAATATTATGTTTGAACTACTCTAATGCAGTGGTATCATAACTCTAAAAGGCACTCGCTGAATAAAGCACTATCACGCCAAATCCCTCGGCGCATTGCTAAGGGTTACATGTATATCAGTATGCCTAATTAATTATTGTGTATAATAATTATTATTCTTGTGCATTTTGGTGTATGGCCTAAATTAAACATGTCCGATTGTCGATATTATGCACACCACTACTATTGCACGTATATCTCAATTGGAGTGTCTTCATCCTCAGTCCCTTGATCACAGCAAATGCTCACATCAATCACATCTGTAGTAGGAGCAGGGAGCTGTTACACAGCGTAAAGTGCCAATTATCGACATACGGTTTTCTCCTGCGTGTGCTGTTGCTTAGGAACATCGCCTGAACGTCGAACTTGGACCAAAAGGTAGGGCGTCACCAGGGCTACAAGTACCGTAAATCGCGAATATTTCGATGTTAAAATATTTTCGGACAGCATGGCTTGTGTGAAAATTAAACGCACGAAATACATGTGCAATATTAATGACAATGCGGTACAGGGTCATTTGTCCGAAAATTATTTAACGCGAAAGATTATCGCATAAAATATTTTAGACACGAAATATTCGCAATTTACGGTAGCTAAAGTCTCATGGGGCTGCTGATAAAAATACGTCTGCAATGGCAATTTTAGCTTATAATTGTGAATGCCAGTTATCAATAGTTGGTACGAATTATCGGCACACCATATATATATACTTTCAATATAATCAATTATTGTCACATGGAGCTATGTCATCACAGTGCATGCAATCCAAGAGTAAGAAAATTATACAAAAATACTAGCAGGTGCATAATCATGAGCTCTAACTACTGAGGCAACTTCGTATTCATAGGTGAGCTTGTTCGATCTTTATCATTTTTCGAACTTGGCAGAAGCGCCTTGGGAACAGCACCATTGCGTCTTTGCTCCTGTATTGGGAACGTAAGACACTGTGAGGGTCATCTTATCACAAATGGAGCAAAACTTACCTTCAAATGTCCAGCCTGAAGCAGAGAAGCGAGTCGCGATCGACCACGTGAAGTTATTATTAAATACGTCACGCCCACTGCCTATACTAAAGCCCTATGTCTATATGGGCTTACCGGACGTTCAATAGTCAGTATTTCACGTATAACTGCATGTGAATATCTGCGTTGTACCCACCAACGCTTGCGCTAACTGTATATTTGCACAGTCCTTTTCACCCAGGTAAATATAATTTTATGTACCTCTAATTGACACCCTTTACCAAGTTATGAAAAGATCTATCATTACATATACGTATAAACTGTGGAATTACATACAGCTTGAATGTTGCATGATTAGGAACATAAAGTGGGCAAAAGTTGAACATATTAATCCTTTATTTTGTGCCAAATTTTAGAAAAATACTATACAATCATAAATGTGATATGATATCCAATCAAGTTCTGATAATTACATGTACGTATGCAAACACTAGTGGCCTAAATTAAACACACATCCACTTATGTTTGTGCACACCATGCAATGTTATTGCACATATATCTCAATTAGTTCAACTGGAGTGTCTTCATTGTTAGTTCCTTGATCACAGCAAATGCTCACTTTAATCACATCTGTAGTAGGAGCAGGAAGCTGTACACTGAACCATGGGGGAGACTGGATACCCTCACAGCAGCTACCCTCACACTGCTGCCCATCCCAGAGTCGATCACTGGAATATAGTCGACCTTCATCAGATGCATTGTTTGGATTTCCAGATTCACAAAAGTAGTTATCTCCAATATTATTGGGAGGTTGAGTTCCTGCCTCTGGAGAGCACGGACAATTACTTTGTCTATGTCTTGAGCCTCTCTCAGTCACACCAGCAGCAAAGCTCCAGATGTGATTTTGCTGACTGATAGTGACACCATCAAGATTTCCACCATTTTCATTATAATTATATATTTTTCAAAGGCATCTGTACTTTCAACTTGATAGCCAATTATCCTTCCACACACTCTGCTGTACTGACGATTGGGAAAGTAAATCACAGCAGCACAGCTCCCTGTTGAGCTCTCTGGCCTCCCACAAGCTCTTACTCCGCTAGTTTTGTACTCCCTCCAGGCTGATGGACACTGCTGTGAAGGTTCAGTCATGTTCAGGTAGGCCACTTGCCACCACAGACCTGCTCCACACTGTGATGGGCTGAATTGTGTCGAAATAAAGTCATTTACTCGATCATCTAGCTGGACAAGGGTCTGGGATATATTGTTCTGAGTATTGATGAGTTGTGATAACTCAGACCTTGTGTCTTTATTCTGATTGTCTAGCTGGCTAGCCAGCTTAGACTGGTCAGATGTCAATCGACTGAATGTTGCCACAGATAGTATTATAGAAACTAGCATCAATATCAGAAGTATCATTATCGTAGTGATTATCACTCCAGTAGTGACTTTTGTGTTGCTTGATACTTCTTTTATGCTGATTTTCTTCATTCCTTTTGTTGCGACATCTGCTCTTCTCGTGAGGTCATCATTTGGCCTGACCTTGTTGTGTGTCGTTCTTAGTCGTGAGTATGTTTCATCGTTACTTATTGGGATCACACTTAGGCCATCATACGTAGCGTTATCCATAGCTTAAAATGTGAAATATTAAAGGACTTCAAAGATGTCTCGTTAACCACTTTTTTCTGTGATTTATATAAGATTCTTGTGAGATTTGTTGTGAGCATACACATAACAAACATGTTATCATAACCAACAATGATTGGTTTCAAATTGAAGTTGTTTTGATGCCCTACTAGGACAGATATACAGCCTCTGTTTTGAATGATTAAGTAGGATACACAAGGGCGCCCGCAGAAGTTTCTGAATAGGTAAGCATGATATTGATTACGCGCAAAGCGCGCTGAAAAAAATGTTTTTGGATACGTTGACCATGCCCATTACTGACCTCGTACTGCGTAGATCGAGCAGCAAGAATGGTGAGAGAATCATTCTGTTGTGAAATTTGAGCTTATTTCTGATCCTAAAGCCCAGTAAAGGTCGGAAATACGCACAAAATTATAGAAAGATAGCTGTATGATTACTGTGGTGAGAATGGTACGCACGTGCATACTGTGCATATATGGTGTGGGCGCCCTTGATACATGTGCATGTATTTGATTAGTAAATGTATATTAACATGTATGATTATTATTATGTGCAATCCACGAGAGCTCTCTTCTATATGTAAATGTACCTCTTCATAAGTCATAGTACATGATACAAAAGTCAAAGATATAATATTATACTAGCACTCCTGGTTGTGTTGGCATTGTTACAGTAGTGCAGTGTACATGTATGTACATAATATACAGAAATAACTAACTCCGTTCAGAGCCTTGGGTTTATTCCCTCCTGGACCACTGTGAAGATCTCTAACCTGATTTGTGCATGTATTAAGCTTTCATCGCATGCATGTACACCTTCTTATTGCATATATTGCACTGCACTGTAACATGCACTCTCCCAAATACTTAGTGCACACAGATTAACTAAAAGATAACACACCTTTTGAAGTTGTTGATCGAGCTTGTGGACAGAACTGTCGTGGTATAGTATGGGCTATTATGTAATAGTTATATCACGGGCGCGAGGGATGTATGGCATTTATTGCACCGAAGCACGAGGGCGCAAAGCGCCCGAGGGTTGAGGGCAATAAATGCCATGCATCCCGAGTGCGCGTGATATAACTAGTTTATATCCCGTGGGCATAGCTACCATAGATACGCATAGAACACTAAAAAAGAAAGAAAAGGCAAAGCTATCTTACTCAAAACGGACACACAAAGCCGCTCTCTGAGTCCAGTTCTCGAATTTCAATCGAACTTCTGAACGTCTCGTGATCGAGGGGTGTGGTCTAACCCACACAGCTTGCTACAGCCATCTATCATCGTTAGCGTGACCTGTAACGTCGAGCTCAGAAGCCAAGAAACGAAGCTCGAGCTGTTGACTATCCTAAAAACGAGGCTACGTGCCTACGCAGTAAGCTTACCTGGATACGCGTACATTGTGTTGACTCGCGATCGACCGATCGATCGACGACTCCGCCCATCTCTTCGAATTGGCGATCTCCCGCTACCTTTCCCGCCATACGTTCCATTAAGTCTCGCGAGACGCTCCATTGATAGTTTTACTTTTGTTGCTACCAACATGTTTATTGTTCAAGGCCTGCAGTATTTAATATTGCACAGTAAATTTACCTGAGGCTACTCATATTGCACAGTTACCAGTGCAATATGGCTAATATAGCACATAGCAACAACATAGCAACGGGATATAAACAAGACTAATGATTAGCAGACAATTTAGAAAACAGTCTTGTATATGGTTTGTTATACATAGTGAGGAATAACTAAGAAATTGCTTAGATATGTTAGTTGTAGCCTTAATATGGCTACGTGCATGATCGTAAACAGCACAGAGATGATTACCGTGTGCCATAAACACTGCAACCGCCACAATTACTGTACAAGGATATTAAATTTGCCAAATTAACAATGTGACTGACCATGAGAATAAATACTGTAACAATTGCATTTCTTCGTTGATAGCTCTGTGTGTGCTGACTCCAATAGTGAACGTTTCACAAAGTTATGACCATTTGTGTATGGCGATCATGTGACGAACACGACTGATACGGATTTTGCACGTGACGAACACGACTGATATGGGAAATTATCATACGTGTTTCCACCCACGCGTTTCCCATATGTTTGTATTACGGGTCAAAGTTCAATATACGATAATGTATGTTACTTTCAATGATATTGACTGTATAGCTGCATGCCCTGCTCATCCACTGACTCAGAGGTTTGATAGTATCCTGAGGCTATTTCGGCATTACCAAGAACTATAATTCTACCCCTATTTTTGACATCCTACATGTATAATAATGGTTAGATATCGAGGACAAGGGATCTACAGTATTTAGCATCCCGATGGCCCCGAGCTGTGACACCCAAGCGTAGCGAGGGTGTTACTAAGGGGACAGAGGGATGGTAAATACTGTGGATCCCATTGGCCGAGGTGAGCTAAGTTATTTAGAGTTTTACAACTGTTGCTATAGTAGTACAGCTATATGTCTTGGAACTCTCATAATACCATGCATGCATGGATCCTATTGGCCAAAATTTCAAGTAAAATTACTTTATTATATTATTATAGGATGTCCAATCAAATCAGTGGTAATTACATATGCAGACACTTAGTCTAGTCTAAGTGGCCTAAATTAGACACGTCCAGTTTAACTTATGTTTATGCACACCTCCACTATTGCACATATATCTCAATTAGTTCAACTGGAGTGTCTTCATCCTCAGTCTTTTGATCACAGCAAATGCTCACTTCAATTATATCTGTAGTAGGAGCATGAAGCTGTACACTGAACCATGGGGGAGACTGGGTACCCTCACAGGAGCTACCCTCACACTCCTGCCCATCCCAGAGTCGGTCACTGGAATATAGTCGACCATCCTCAAACCCATCTGTTGGGTTTCCCCGATTCACAAAAGTAGTTATCTCCAATATTTGTGGGAGGGCGAGTTCCTGCCTCTGGAGAGCATGGACAATTGTATGGTCTATAGTCTGAGCCTTCCTCAGTCACACCAGCAGCAAAGCTCCAGATGTGATCTTGCTGTGCTCCATGAATGATAATGACACCATCAAGATCTCCATTCCTGTTATTAAATCTTCTAAAAGCCTCTGGACTTGCAACTTGATAGCCAATTATCCTTCCACACACTCTGCTGTACTGACGGTTAGGAAAGTAAAACACAGCAGCACAGCTCCCTGCTGAGTTAACTGGCCTCCCACAAGCTCTTATTCCGCTAGTATTGTACTCCCTCCAGGCTGATGGACACTGCTGTGAAGGCTCAGTCATGTCCAGGTAGGCTACTCGCCACCACAGACCTGCTCCACACTGTGACTGACTTTGTGGGTTTAATTGCGTTGCAATAAAAAAAAAAGTAATTTATTCGATCATCTAGCTGGATAAGAGTCTGGGAAATGTTATTCTGAATCTTAATAAGTTGTGTCAGGTTGAGCTCAAACATTTTATCGTCATTAGGAATATCTATAAAGCCATTTACATGATAGTCTAGCTGGGCAAGCATCTGGGAAATGTTGTTCTGGTTCTAAAGAAGTTGTATTAAGTTGAGTTCAGATTTTGTGTCTTGATTCAGGTTTTCTAGCTGGCTAGCCAGCTTTGATTGTTCAGACGTCAGTCGACTGAAGGTTACCACAGACAGTACAATTGATGCCAACATCAATATCAGAAGTATGGCTATCATAGTGATTATCACTGCAACGGTGACTTTTGTGCTGGTTTGCTTCACCCCTTTTGTTGTATTTTGATCAATGTCTGCTCTTCTGGTGAGGTCATCACTTGGCCTGCATGACCTTTGTCTGAGTCGCTCTTAAACTCGTTTTGCTGCCTATTGGGGTAAGTGCTATTTCATCATACATAGCATTCTCCATAGCTTAAGGTATGAGATAGCGACAAACTTTGAAGATCTATCTCGTCAACCACTATTGTATTTGATGGTTTATGTGAGGTCTTGTGAGATTGCTTGCTTTGTTATGATAACCAAATTAATGATATGCTTTAAGGCTAGCTAGTTGTTTTTTTTTTTGTACCCTAAGGCTATTAGAATAGGTGTACAGGATGCCATTTCAGATACACTGTACTTGATCGCAATAAATGTACATGTTTAGTGCATGTAGTGTACATTAATTTATGAAACTATGGACACTGGGTTTATTTACTCCTACGTACGTGAACATCAGCAACTCATTGACAACTTATGCAAGCTTTCATCACGTATAGTATACACCTTATATCTACAGTGAAAGGGCCGAATAGCTCAAACTGCACTCGAGGCTTAATAGTAACTATGTTATTAGTTTTACCACAAAAACTAGGATCAGTTGTGTTTAATGAAAATTCGCATTTTTAATGAAATGATTGTATGCATGTGTTTGGGCAAAATTTAATACTTGTGACCAAAAATAATTGAACGAATTGGTTGACATGCACGAACACCACCCATGGACAGACACCATTGCATGATATTATTATCAGTGATGTTAACTGTAGTTCCCCTGCTCATTCACTGAGGCTTGATATTGCTCTCATGCTATTAGTATTACCAATCGAGTACTTCTAATCACTGAGTCTCGACAGTACCAAATTCTGGAAAGGAGTTATAGTGTACCATTGTAGAATGTGTACACAGCTTATGTATATCTCCAAAAATTAGGAAAAATCGAGTATAGTATTAACTTTGAAGAAAAGTACAATAATTACTTTATTATATTATTATAGGATGTCCAATCAAATCAGTGGTAATTACATATGCAGACACTTAGTCTAGTCTAAGTGGCCTAAATTAGACACGTCCAGTTTAACTTATGTTTATGCACACCTCCACTATTGCACATATATCTCAATTAGTTCAACTGGAGTATCTTCATCTGTAGTACCTTGATCACAGCAAATGCTCACTTCAATCATATCTGTAGTAGGAGCAGGAAACTGTACACTGAACCATGGGGGAGACTGGGTACCCTCACAGCAGCTACCCTCACACTGCTGCCCATCCCAGAGTCGATCACTGGAATATAGTCGACCTTCCTCAAACCTATCTGTTGGGTTTCCAGATTCACAAAAGTAGTTATCTCCAACATTTTCAGGAGGTTGAGGTCCTGCCGCTGGAGAGCACGGACAATTGTATGGTCTATAGCCTGAGCTTTCCTCAGTCACACCAGCAGCAAAGCTCCAGATGTGATCTTGTTCTCCATGGCTGATAATGACACCATCTAGATCTCTGCCATCAAAATTATCCTTAATTATTATAAAGGCATCTGGATTTGCAACTTGATAGCCAATTATCCTTCCACATACTCTGCTGTACTGACAATTAGGAAAGTAAAACACAGCAGCACAGCTCCCTGTTGAGCTCTCTGGCCTCCCACAAGCTCTTACTTCGCTAGTATTGTACTCCCTCCAGGCTGATGGACACTGCTGTGAAGGCTCAGTCATGTCCAGGTAGGCCACTCGCCACCACAGACCTGCTCCACACTGTGACTGGCTTTGTGGATTGAATTCTGTTGAAATAAAGTCATTTACTTGATCATCTAGCTGGATAAGGGTCTGAGAAATGTTGTTCTGAATCTCAATAAGCTGTGTTAAGTTGAGCTTAGATGTTTTGTCTTCATTCAGATTTTCTAGCTTGCTAGCCACCTTAGACTGCACAGATGTTAATCGACTGAAGGTTGCCACAGACAGTGCAATTGATGTTAGTGTCAGTAAGAAAAGTGTCACTATCAAAGTGATTAACACTGCAGCAATAACTTTTGTATTACTCGATGCTTCTCTTGTGCTGGTTTGCTTCACTCCTTTTGTTGTGTTTTGATCGATATCTGCTCTTCTCGTGAGGTCATCACTTGGCCTGACCTTGTTGTGTGTCCTTCTTAATCTCGAGTATGTTTCATCACTACTTATTGGCGTTAGGTTTAGTTCATCATACATAGCTGTCTCCATAACTTAAAGTATGGTATATTGAAGAATTTCAAAGATCTATCTCATCAACCAGGATTATACTTGATGATTGTGAGGTTCTTGTGAGGTTTCTCACTTTTGATAAATTCATACTCATGACGAATGTGATGTTGTTATAACCGAAAACGATTGCTTTCAATTTGGTGTTGTTTCTTAGGCCCTAAGTACTTGATAGAAATACATGCAGGATCCTTTTGTTGTGTTTTGATTGAATACCTGCTCTTCTCATGAGATCATCGGTTGGCCCAGAAGAGGTTGGACATGACGCGCATTTACTCTATAGTCACATAACCTTGGTATGCAATTATGCTGCCACGCGTTCAAAAGAATGCCATTCGCGAGTGTAGCTGGTAGCTAAAATGTTTGTATTTATGAAGTATGGCCAAATCTATAGCTGGAACGGAGATGAATCGTGTCGATCTAATGTTGTAACATTGAAAGAAGCTGACTGCGATTGACAAATACTATTTTTGTTGTTGCCATTCTAAGAAACGACATTAAATTTTCTCGATTTGCAAGAAGTATGAGGGGTGGACGGGCAGGCGATAGATCTTCTTTTCTCGTGGATTTCAATTTGCTTTCATATTTAAAACTGTCTTCACAGCTTTAGATCATGACTTGCATTTTATACAGTGTTGTATATGGGGCAATACCGTATGGCGGGTAATTTTCGTGGGGTGCTAATTTTTGTTATTTTCGTGGTTGACTTGGCAGTCACGAAATTTTCCCACCCACGAAAATTAATGCCTACGGTGATATGGTATTATACGAGTCCAAGATGATGGGCGTGGCCACAAACATCGTGGCAGCGCGGCCAACACTTTCCAGTATTAGCAAGCAACAGTAGCCACTATCATCCAGCTGATAGCGTCTTCGACACTGATATTCTTCTATCTCATGCTTTTTGTCCAAGTCTCTGTAGATATGGCTTAGTAACAAAGAAGATCGTGAGCGCGTGTATCGATTACATCATCGCTTGTGCAGCAGTGCCACGCCCCTAGATTGGGTTGTTGTCACGAAATTTAAAACCACGAAAATTAATTTTGAGGGCCTTTTCGGACTTTCCACGAAAATTAGACCCCACGAAAATTACCCGCCATACGGTATGCCTACTTTTTGTGTGCACGTGATCGTGTCCAACCTCCTCTGCACTTGGCCTGACCTCATCCTGTGTCCTACTTAGTCTCGAATATGTTTCATTATTGCTTAATGGAGTCAGGTTTAGTTCATATTATAGCCTACATCACTAGAATATCGAAGGTCTGTCTCATCAACCAGTATAATTTGTGTGAGGATCTTCTGAGATTTCATATTTTTATTATGCATGATGTGCATTACCATAATTATTATGACAAACATGCATGTTATTACAACTGTCTTTAAATCATTAACCTGGATTTGTATAAGCAAGAGTATACTCGTTAGCAGGAAAAGTATTCTATTTGCACAGTAGCACTCTATTAGCATTCATTCTTATTAACGTCACTATCAATTGTAAGTGTTGAACAAGTTGCTAACCACTTAGTGTGGTCCTTTCTGCAACTATAGTATCGTTGTAGTTTGTCTGGCTCAGAGGGACAGCCTCACTTTTAGTCTACAGTTTACACTGGTACTTAACTACACCATGTGTTGTTTTTTGATCGACATCTGCTCTTCTCGTGAGGTCATCACTTGGCCTGACCTTGTTGTGTGCCCTTCTTAGTCTCGAGTATGTTTTCATCACTGGTTATTGGCATTAGGTTTAGTTCATCATACATAGCATTCTCCATAACTTAAAGTACGGGATATTTAAGTGGTAACAATTTCGAAGTTCTATCAACCCATAGTGTACTTGATGGTTTGTGTGAGGTTCTTGTGAGGTTTCTTATTTTTGACAAGTTCATACACATGACCAACGATAACCGAAAATGATTGCTTTCAATTTGACGTTGTTTGTTTAGGCCCTAGTACTAGACAGAAATATATGCAGGATCTGTTGTTGTGTTTTGATCGATACCTGCTCTTCTGGTGAGGTCATCACTTGGCCTGACCTCATCCTGTGTCCTACTTAGTCTCGAGTATATTTTACCATTGCTTAATGGAGTCAAGGGTAAATAATAAGGAGGGGAAGAGAGTGTCGAACGCGCTATATACCCCTGTAATATGTTTTCGGCAAGTAACGTGACTTTCAGCCGTGTGCACGTGACTAGCCCATGGGGCTAAACACTTGATTTTCCTTAGAACTGAGAAGAATAGAGGCGTTTTTCACGAGTTTTATGCTAGATTCTTCATAAACGTTCATTTTATAATTATAGTGATCTGCTTATGCTTTCGGTCGAAATCACGCTCGCGTTAGCTTGCACTTGATGCCATGCCCACAACGTACTATTTCAATCGAGCGCTCTGATTAGTATATTTTTTAATTCCTGGGCGTGACTTTCCGAAAACATCTTGTACGGAGTATATAGCGCGTTCGATACTCTCTTCCTCTCCTTATTATTTACTCTTGATGGAGTCAGATTTAGTCATACTATAATATTTTTCAGCCGATCATTTTTCTTGTATAGTCAGTATCCTAACCTGGAGGGCATAGAAGATGCGCTCTCCTACAAGTTCAGATGGCCCACGATTGGTCAGAATTGCAGTGCCATATGAACAAACAATTGTGGCCATAGAGATGCATTCTTGGAACGAAGGGCGCGAAGCGCCGTGTGTTTCAAGAGGCCTGCTCAGCAGGCCACCGAGCCTCGAGTGAAGCGAGAAACGAGGTCTATTCTTCGTCATAGCCTGGTGATAGATTCGACAGAGCGAGGACATCGCCATTGCAGTGGCGAGTTTGAGCAGCTGCTATTGACCTGCATTGAGGGGTGTGGTCTACAAAGTAATACTAATAGGTTCAAAGTTCGTGCTGCTGCAGCTGGCATGCACACTGTACTAACGATTGACATACGAACAGCTAGGGAGATGAGATTTTCTGTGAGCTTTAATGACTCATGCATATTAACCATTATTCCATGATCGTGACATCAAACATACTTGTTCATACATATTATTATTATTATCCATAGCTTAATTCACTATAAGGCCAGACCAATTTAATTTTTTGTTGCTCGGATATTATGAGGTAGAAATTGGACCGAGCGATCGAAAAAAAAAAAAGAAATCAATTGGGGTGTGGTTATAGATCACAATCTAATTAAGACAGACAAATGTGACTATTTAGGACCACGGAATCAAGATAGAATACAAAAACCACTCTACTGTACATAAGCTCCACCCAACTTAATTAATTTTTTTTCTGTTTGCCCGAAAATTGGAGCGAGCCAATCCTTGCAACAACTTATTTAATTGGTCTGGCCTAACTTTGAAAATCTGTCTCATCAACTAGTATATGATTTGTGTGAGGATCTTCTGAAATTTCATATTTTTATCATGCATGACGTGCATTACCATGACAAACATGCATGTTATTACAACCAAAAATATTGTCTTTAAATCATTAACCCGGATTTGTATAAGCAAGAGTATACTCATTAGCAGTAAAAGTGTTCTATTTGCACAGTAGCACTCTATTAGCATTCGTTTATATTGATATCACTATCAGTCATCAATTGTAGGTGTTGAACAAGTTGCTGACCACTTAGTGTGGTCCTTTCTGCAGCTATAGTATCATTGTAGTTTGTCTGGTTCCATGCAGAGCCTTGGGTTTATTCCCTCCTGGACCACTGTGAAGATCTCCAACCTGATTAACCTTCGGCACGTGCGTGAGGGTTATGGTAGTCATTCTGTGTGTCTGTGTGTCTGTCTGTTATCAAGCTAGCTGCTACATATACTTCGTTTGCAAGTTCAAACTGTGGTGTTATACAATTCCTTATGGCGTTCCAAATGCATGTATTGTATGGATTCCGCTGAAAACACTTTGTTCACCTGTTTTGGCGTCATTTGCTGATGGTAAGCTTCTTGACTTTTCCAAAGCGGCACTCAACATTCTATTTATACGAAAGGTCATGTACTGGTGCTGTATACGGTATATATGCTCGGCGCATGGGCGAGGTTTAGTGAAAGCCCGGCCCACTGAATGAAGTGTGTGTCTTGAGGTCGCAGTTTGTAATAGTCTTTCTGGCGGCGAAGTATCATCCTCTACCGTAGATTATATAGTCTATGCCTCTACCTACTTGTTTGTCTACCACACCTGTTTAACGCAAAGGTATTACACAATGAGCATTTCATTGTTGATCTGCTGCTGTGATGCCGCAGTCAACACATTCATGTGAACAACAGTAGTACTTAGGCTCAGTGCACTTGTGCTGAGCGTTTTGCACCATAGTGCTACTCACTTGATGTCAGCACTGCAGTGCAAAGTTTCATAAAACAGCCACCATGGTTGTTGCTGTTAGACGAACAATACTGCTGTGCTAGCTATAACATTGTATTGTCGTTGCCTGCTTGTTCAACTAGTACTAATGTTATATGCATGCAATGCGCCGAGGGTTTGGTGTTCTAGAGAGCTCTAGTTTGTGCAAGCGTTCATCACATATACCTGCTATGAGAAAAGGGACCACTTGGGATATTTTATAAAAATTGAGTTTTTGACATGGATTGATGTATGCAATGGTGCAAGTTTCATGAAATAATATTAATCACAAGCCGAGTTATGACCGTTTTTATACAATTTTAATAGAAATTTACATTAATTTGTATGCGCCCAAGTAAACAATAATGCCCATATCTATAGTTTACATACTGCAACTCTGTGAACACTATGAAGCCAAAAATCTACATTTTCTAATAGACTAAAAAACAAAAAAAAGGTGAAAAATAATAATCTTCCACACATTTTAGCAATTATTATATATAGAAAATAAAATTTATCCCAAGTGGTCCCTTTTCTCATAGCTGAACACATAGTACTGTAATCCTCCCGAAAATAAGCCCCTCCTTTTTCAGCAGTAGACATGACCTAGACTGGGGAGGGGGCTTATTTTCGAATGTGCACTTTCCCTCGAATATAAGCCCCCCCCCCCCCCCCCCTGTGAAAGCGACAATGATCACGATCCATTTGCAGTCGCCGTGTGGAAGGACGACACTATCGTTGGTCACGTACCGCGGGAAATATCCAGAGTTGTTTCTTCAAAAGAGCGGGAGCGAGATGACCTGTCAAGTAGACGGCAACAGACGGCTATCGGCGGTGGGGAAAGGACTTGTTGTTCCGTGTGTGTACGTCTTCAGAGGAAAGCAAAAGCATCTTGACCGGCTCATGAGTGTCCTCGCCAAGCTAGAAGTGCCATCATAACAGAATGACTTCAAAACAGGCTTTTCTAAAAGTCACCACCATACAAAAGAGTCCTCTTTGTACTCGTAGTCAATTGAAGGGCGGGGTTACGTATGTACCTACGGCGCGCTCGCGCACGCATGTACGTGTGCAGTCTACTTGGTGGGAGGGGGGCTTATAATCGAGGCAAACACACCTGTGCAAGAACTTGAGGGTCAAAGAGGGGAGGGCACTTATTTTCGAAGGGGGCTTATTTTCGGGAGGATACGGTATTATTATTATTATGTGCTTCTTATTCCTATAGTGAAAGTAGCTTACACTTAAGACTTATTAACCTTATAGACCTTACGTATATGGGATAGGAAACGAATACACTCTAGCTCCCCCAATAATATCACATGCATTAATGGGCTGCACTGAAACACTCCTTACTTTTAATGACATTGACTGTAGTTGCATGCCCTACTCATCCACTGAGATTTGATAGTATCCTGTCATGAGGCTGTTTTGGCATTACCAACAACTTAATTATGGAAAGAGCTGTTACAGTATATAGAATGCACACACAGCTATTAAATTTTAATGTTGAATGGGAATAATTAATGGGCAAAATTGATATTAAATACTTTATTATCTACCGACTTTTTAGAGGAAAAATACTAGGGGCATACAAAATTTGACATGATGTCCAGTCAAGTTACATATATGATATACATTTATATTTACATATTGTGTAAACACTAATGGCCTAAATTAGACATGTCCAGTTTTGTTTATATGCACACCACCACAGTGACTATTGAACGTATATCTCAATTAGCTCAACTGGAGTGTCTTCATCCTCAGTCTCTTGATCACAGCAAATGCTCACTTTAATTATATCTGTAGTAGGAGCAGGAAGCTGTACACTGAACCATGGGGGAGACTGGGTACCCCCACAACAGCTACCCTCAGAGTCACACTGCTGCCCATCCCAGAGTTGGTCACTGGAATATAGTCGACCTCTCTCGAAGTCATTGTTTGGGTTGCCAGATTCACAAAAGTAGTTACCACCAATATTTGCGGGAGGTTGAGTTCCTGCCTCTGGAGAGCACGGACAATTATTTTGTCTATGTTGTGAGCTTCTCTCAGTCACACCAGCAGCAAAGCTCCAGATGTATTCTTGCTGTGCTCCGTGACTGATAATGACACCATCAAGATCTCCATTCCTGTTATTAAATCTTCCAAAAGCATCTGGACTGGCTACTTGATAGCCAATTATCCTTCCACACACTCTGCTGTACTGACGGTTGGTGAAGTAAATCACAGCAGCACAGCTCCCTATTGAGTTAACTGGGCTCCCACAAGCTCTTCCTCTGTCACTGTTGTACTCCCTCCAGGCTGATGGACACTGCTGTGAAGGCTCAGTCATGTCCAGGTAGGCCACTCGCCACCACAGACCTGCTCCACACTGTGACTGGGTTTGTGGGTTTAACTGTGTCGAAATGAAGTCATTTACTCGATCATCTAGCTGGGTGAGTGTCCAGGATATGTTTTTTTGAATCTGAATAATTTGTGTTAAATTGTCTTCATCAAAATTATCAATAAAATTATTTGCTTGATCATCTAACTGGACAAGGGTCTGGGAAATGTTATTCTGTATCTGAATAATTTGTGTTGAGTTGAGCTCACAGCTTTTATCTTCATTCTGATTATCTAGCTGGCTAGCCATCATCTTAGACTGCATAGTTGTCAATTGAGTGAAGGTTGCCACAGACAGTGCAATTGATGTTAGGATCAGTAACAAAAATATCGCTATCATAGTGATCATCACTGCAGTAGTGACTTTTATGTTGCTTGATGCTTCGTTTGTGCTTGTTTGCTTCACTCCTTTTGCTGAGCTTTGATCAATATCTGCTTTTCTCTGGCTCTCTTCACTTGGCCTGATCTTGTTGTGTGTCCTTAGTCGTGAGTATGTTTCATCACTACTTATTGGGGTCACACTTAGTTCATCATATGTAGCATTATCCATGGCTTAAAACACAAGATATCGAAAGACTTCAAAGATCTATCTCGTTACCACTTTTTTCTGTTGTATATGTGACCAACTGTGAGAAAAGGGACCATTTGGGACTTTGTGTTTGTCATATGTAGCTTGTACTAGTATGCATAGAGTATAATGTATATTCTGTAGGTGTATCCGCTGTATGTTGATGTCAATACCCTGATACAAGTATACTCGCTACTACATTTGTAGAAAGCAAGTTGGACAATGTCATGATAAAAATTGATCTTGTTTCATACTAACATGAATGGTCCCTTTTCTCATAGCAGGTCACATATTATGTGCAATTTATGTGAGGTTCTTGTGAGATTTTATACTTTTGCTATGTGCGTTAACATCACAAACATGTTATCATAACCCAACGTGATTGCTTTTAATTTGAAGTTGTTTTAGGCCCTTATAATACAGGAGTGCTGTAATGAATAATTTTCCAGATACATGTACTTGATCAGTAAATGTATAATAGTTATTAACCCTCAGCGCATAAGCAAGGGGTACAGTAGTCATTCTATGTGTATGTGTGTCTGTTACCACACCAGCTAATGCATACCTGGTTAATACGATGCAAACAAGGTGCCATTAGGCTTTTTACGACGTTTTCAAGGTCTGAATTGTGTGGATTTTGCTTCGTTCAAAAGTTTTGGTGACATTTGCTGACCACCATGGCCTTCTTTGCTTCTTGATGAGCTTTTGATCAATCAAAGAGACAGTGATGGCTTCATTTCAAGATTAGTAGTGTGTAGCTCTAGTGACAGTTCTTTGAACTTGACTGATTCTTCACTGATCTCGGTATAGGCTAACAACTACGCTTCTTGGCTTACTTTGTACTAGATCTGCTGATCTGACGTGCACATGGTACTATTACGTAATACCGTGCAATCCGTATATAGTCCATTCTTATGGCTATTCTACAAATAATAGTTATCTGACAGTAATTGGGGTGCATTCAACCATGCATCTCATGCACCCCAATTACTGTCAGATAACTGTTTTGTTGGTAGTTGACCTCTATTCATCATTGGCCTACTTTATGATGACCACCCTCTTCCCATAGCCTGCAATCGCCTATAAAAACTTCGGTTGCTAGGCAACTACCAACAACTACACTTGTATAGTGCCACTGTTGCTTGGCTTACATGTAGCTTGCAAATTTGCAGACTAGCTATTGCTATTGCGCCAAGGGTTTTTGCACTATAGTGCTTCATCATACATATATGATAATATAATATTTTGCTCTTCTACATATTCTGATTAAGTCATAGTACATAGTAGCAAAAATCAAAGATACTGTACACTAGCACTCCTGGTTGTTGGCATTATAGTGCAGTATGCATACATGTACAGTAAAAAAAGGGCTCCATTTAGAGCCTTGGGTTTATTCCCTCCTGGACCACTGTGAAGATCTCCAACCTGATTTGTGTAAGCATTCATCATATATATGTGCTTCTTGTTCCTGTAGTGAAAGTAAACTTGCACTTAAGACTTAATTTTATAGAGCTTACGTATATGGGATAGGAAACGAATACACCCAATAATATTGTATGCATTGGGCTGCACTGAAACACTCTCCCGAATATTTAGTGCACACAGATTAACTGAAAGATCACACACCTTTTAAAGTTGTTTGTCACGCTTGTGGACGAAACTATCTTGCTATGGGCTATTAAACAAGGCAAATAATTAGCAGACAATTTGGAAAACAGCTTGGTTCTTTAATACTTAGTGTGAGGAAGTCCACAGATACATAATTAAAGAAGTTGCCTAGATATGTTGTTGTAGCCTTAATATCGCTACTTAAAAAAATTGTAAAAAGTGTTTTACAACACAGTGATGATTGCCGTGTGCCATATACACAATATAAATTTGCTAAACTAACATGTGACTGGAAGATATGATTGCAGTTTTTCGTTGGTAACTCTATATGTGTTGATTCCAATGGTGAAAGTTTCACAAAATTATATTATGGTGGATTTATGCAGGAATAGCCAAATGTGGCCCCTTGGGCCGCTTGGGGTCTCTGGCCAATTATATTCATGGCCCTGACAGTACCTGTCCGCCATCAGTATTAATTTTTAACCGCTTACACCTGCGAGTTTGGACGTGCCAGACATTGAACGGTCATGCAGTATTTCACGTATAACTGTGGATATCTGCATTGTATACACCACTGCTCATGCTAACTGTATACCGTATAGCGGGAAACTTTCGAGGGAGAAAACTCACGAATTTCGCGATTTCTCAGCCATCCGCGAAAGTTTTCTGCACGAAATTCTAGGCATATCACGCCCATTATGCGACCAGTTTTAGCATTCCGCAAAATGCTCTTTTCCTACCGATCCGCGTAAGTTTTCTCCCTCGAAAATTTCCCGATATACGATATTTGCATGCATGGTCCTTTTCACCCGGGTATAATCATGTACCTCAAATTATTCGACATCCTTTACCAAAGAATTATTATGAAAAAGAGCTACCATTGCATACGTATAAGCTGTGGAATGTACATACAGGTTGAATGTTGATTTGGAATAAAGAGTGGACAAAAATTGAGAACAGTTATCCTTATTTTATACCAATTTTTTTTCAAGGAAAAATACCGTGATAATCTCAACTTATACAAATTTGACATGCATGATGTCTAGTATAATTATGTATGCAAACACTACAGTGGCCTAAATATTAGACACACACGCAGTTATGTTTGTGCACACCATGCAATATTATTGCACGTATATCTCAATTAGTTCAACTGGAGTATCTTCATCTGTAGTATTTTGGTCACAGCAAATTCTCACTTCAATCATATCTGTAGTAGGAGCAGGAAGCTGTACACTGAACCATGGGGGAGACTGGGTACCCTCACAGCAGCTTCCCTCAAACTGCTTCCCATCCCAGAGTCGGTCCCTGGAATATAGATGACCTCTCTCAAATGCATTGTTTGGGTTACCAGATTCACAAAAGTACTTATCTCCAATACTTGCGGGAGATTGAGTTCCTGGTGCTGGAGAGCATGGACAATTGTTTTGTGTGTATCGTGAGCTTCCCTCAGTCACACCAGCAGCAAAGCTCCAGTTGTACTCTTGCTGTGCTCCGTGACTGATAATGACACCATCAAGATCTCCGTTCCTGTTATTAAATGTACTAAAAGCATCTGGACTTGCAACTTGATAGCCAATTATCCTTCCACACACTCTGCTGTACTGACGGTTGGTAAAGTAAAACACAGCAGCACAGCTCCCTGTTTCGTTAACTGGCCTCCCACAAGCTCTTACTCTGGTAGTATTGTACTCCCTCCAGGCTGATGGACACTGCTGTAAAGGCTCAGTCATGTTCAGGTAGGCCACTCGCCACCACAGACCTGCTCCACACTGTGACTGGCTTGGGTTGATTTCTGTCGAAATAAAGTCATATATTTGATCATCTAGCTGGATAAGTGTCTGAGAAACGTTGTTCTGAATCTCAATAAGCTGTGTTAAGTTGAGCTTAGACATTTTATCTTGATTCAGATTTTGTAGCTGGCTAACCACATTAGATTGCAAAGATTTTAGTCGACTGAAGGTTGCCACAGACAGTGCAATTGATGTTAGTGTCAGTAACACAAGTATCGCTATCATAGTGATTAACACTGCAGCGATGGCTTTTATGTTACTTGATGCTTCTTTTGTGCTGATTTGTTTTACTCCTTGTGTTGTGTTTTGATTGATATCTGCTCTTCTCGTGAGGTCATCACTTGGCCTGACCTTGTTGTGTGTCCTTCTTAGTCTCGAGTATGTTTCATCACTGGTTATTGGCATCAGGTTTAGTTCATCATACATAGCATTCTCCATAACTTAAAGTACAGGATATTTGAAGTAGTGAATTTGATGGTTTATGTGAGGTTCTTGTGAGGTTTCTCACTTTTAACAAGTTCATACACATGACCAATGTGATGTTATTATAACCAAAAATTGATTACTTTCAATTTTGTGTTTAGGCCCTAGTACTATAGACAGAAATACTTGCAGGATTATCATTCAAATATGCAGATACATGTACTTAATCATATGTATATGATATGTGTGAGCATAGACGTAGAGTCCTGGGCAAGCGCCCACTCCCGGGTAAGCGTCCATGTATCTTATTTCAAGGGGACAATGTAGCCTGAGATACTATACAAACGTATGGAAATTGTATCCTGGGTAAGCACCCATGTGGGCCAAAATTGCGATGTATGCATGTTTAAGCGCCCTTTGGTACTCTTGGTTTATAAGATAGGAAATGAATGTACATGTTCATTGACAAATACTTTGTTCTCACAAAAATTAAGCGAAAGGTTGTGCACCTTTTGAAGCTATCTCATTGTTTACGGTTAAAACTAGTGTCAGTATATCTTAAGTGTCTTTTATCTCATCCTTTTTTAGTGGTTTATTTCAGACTGACGATCCTTAATTTCAGTGCACTTTGATCAAATTAAATATTATATATACTGTATCAGGGGTTTATCTGCATAGAACCCAGCAGGGTGTGTTCCCCCCCCCCCCCCCCCCCCCCCCAAATATTTTACAAAAAAATTAATTGAGATTTCACAATTAAATGCATACAGCTCTTGTTTTAATTGTACTCCATATGTCCATTATTTGCTCTAAATCACAGTCAGATAATTCTGTTGAAGTGTTACTTAATTAGGTGCCTTTATGGGAATATTAATATTAATTTATGTTTTAGCTTCCTGCACTTTGCGTGGGAGGGGGCACATCCCCCTCCCTCACCCATCTCCTTGGGCCGCCAAGGCGGCCTATTACTTCAACTTCTCCCATGTTCCCCCCACCTAAACTTTTGAGCCAGACTAAACCCTGTGTATATAGGGGTACTCTTTGTAGAAAGTCAGAGAAGGTCTTCAGAATTTTTATGACAAGTCCAGGGTTGTGGCGCTGCACAAATGATGGTGTAATTGCTATACCACTCAATCTTGATCGTAATTTTCATTGTCGTGTGTACTAACTTAAAGCCACATCTGCAAAGAGACTTTGACCAATAGAAGAATATTAGATTAAGTATCAAAGGTATATATATCAGCTGGATGACAGTGGCTACTGTTGCTTGCAGGACCCCAGGAAAATTTTCCCACGATACGGTATCTGCTCTTCAGTGAATTTCTGGAGCTAATAACATATCATAATATTATGTACACGTGTGCACTACTGAATCATATAGCTAAAAGGCATGCACTCTTTGAATAATTATCCATTATGTGTATACGGTATGACATATAGTGCTGCAGAGCAAGAGAGCAACCCTCTGATTTTCATATTTATTATCCAAAATCTAATCTATCTCTAATATAGGACAAAAGAATTAGCATGATAAAATGTGATAGGATCTGAGAAAAGTGGTAATTTCGCGCAAAATGCTAAATTTTGACACTTTTTAAGTAGCCACCACTCAAAGGTACCAAGAGCCATAGGCTTTATTCTTGGTTTATAAGCACCCCAGCCCTTCCACTAAACAAATCCAATATTAGAAATCCTAGGTATGTTCTCACCTGAAATGGTGGAGCTCCAAAGTGGGGCATAAACATATCAGGAAGTTTCTGTACAATTTGGGACATCTTAGTAGCTAGCGTTACCTGGTGTTAAATATCAGCACACTTTGAGGGCGCTAGGTGTTGATGAAGTCTCTTGAGCTAGCTGACACTGCAGTCTATACAAAGCTATGGAGTATTATGCCCAAAACTTCTTGGCAAATTGGCGAGTAGACTACTCTACAGCTATGTCTGAAAGTTGTTCAGACTTAATCTACACTCCTCATAGAACAGCGCTCTGGGGTGCAAAATCGCTGTATGTGCACGCATTCTAATATAAATGGCATAGAATGACCACGCCTCCTCATTCCCCTATACTTGGTAATACAAATCTGGCGCCGTGCATTATGCAAAATGGCACGTAAGGCAGGGAAGATATCCTGCTTTATTTAGTATCTACTTTGAGCAGAAAAGCTCACCAAGACTGCTCTGGGGTGCAAAAAGCCCTCAAGTTGTTTTGAAAGAAGATATTGAACTAAATAGATCTTTCCAATACATTTTTCCTATACCTACATTCAGTGTGAAAGGGTGCTACCTTGTACGACAAACAAAAAAATGTCCCCCAACTTCTTCATATGACAGCCGATTTTCGACCACGTGCGATAGTCGCAATCGCCACGCCCATACCGGACGTGGGCGGGGTGCGAAATTCTCATGCAGCGAGTTTAGAGTAATGATTGGAGAATCACTGTACCATGTTTGAAGACTGCAGCTACTACAGCCTTGAAGTTATGCACGATATAAACGAAAATTCGTCCTGCGCGCAAAATTACCCTTTTCTCAGATCCTAGTACCACAAAATTAATGTTAACCAATGAGAGCATGCAGGTGGTTAAATTAGCAAAGAATTTCTTCTGGTGAAAATTAGTAATAATATGTAAACAATTCCAAATAAGTTAGTATAGTAGACAGGCACACAATAATGTACATGTATACAATCTGAAGTGTCTGATTAAGTGAATATTCACAATTAATTTAATAAATAATATTATAGTATTTCAAAAATTAGCTCTGTATTGCAATTACATTGTAGCTCAACTGGAGTGTCTATATTCATAGTACTTTCATTGCAGCAAATGCTCACTTTAGTCATATCTGTAGTAGTCCGTCTTAGTCTCAAGTATGTTTCATCATTGCTTAATGGAGTCAGGTTTAGTTCATGCATATCATTACCCATTGCTTAATTAAATCACTAGAACTTCAAAGATCTATCACATCAACCAGTATGATTTGTGTGACGATCTTTTGAGGTTTATTATCGTGCATGACGTCATGATGCATGCTATCACAACCAAAATGATTGCCTTTAAATCATCAATGTATACACCCATGGACTGGCACCACTGATGATATTACTTTCACTTCTCTTGATGATATTAACAGTTACAGTAGTCCACTGCTCATCCACTGAGGCTTGATGGTGATGTATTGCTGTTTCAGTAATACCAATAATGTACCTCTAATAATTATTATTTGACATCCAATATAATTATCAAAATTAATTATGGAAGAGTTATATACAGTGTACCATCGCATGCATATATTATGCTGTAGATTTCAACATGCTGCTTGAATGTTGAGCATTTATCTCAGCAAAAATTGAGCATAATATATTAATTGTTTGTGTTTTAGAAGAAAATATAGGTATTTTTGTACCAAATTTGATACGATATCCAATCAAGTCAATGTTATTGTAAACACTAGCTAAGTGGCCTAAATTAGACATGCCCATGCAGTTATGTTTATGCACACCACCACTAGCACTAGCACTAGCACTATTGCACGTATATCTCCATTAGTTCAACTGGAGTATCAGTACCTTGATCACAGCAAATGCTCACTTCAATCATATCTGTAGTAGGAGCAGGAAGCTGTACACTGAACCATGGGGGAGACTGGGTACCCTCACAGCAGCTACCCTCACACTGCTGCCCATCCCAGAGTCTGTCACTGGAATATAGTCGACCTCTCTCAAACCCATTGTTGGAGTTTCCAGATTCACAAAAGTAGTTAGCTTTAATATAATATGTTGGAGATGGAGTTCCTGCCTCTGCATGGAGAGCATGGACAATTATTATATCGTGAGCTTTCCTCGGTCACACCAGCAGCAAAGCTCCAGATATGATCTCGCTGTGCTCCGTGACTGATAGTGACACCATCTATAGACCTCTACTATCAGCATTATCAAAGGCACCTGGACTTGCAACTTGATAGCCAATTATCCTTCCACACACTCTGCTGTACTGACGGTTAGAATAGTAAAACACAGCATCACAGCTCCCTGTTGAACTCTCTGGCCTCCCACAAGCTCTTACTCCGCTAGTATTGTACTCCCTCCTGGCTGATGGACACTGCTGTGAAGGCTCAGTCATGTCCAGGTAGGCCACTCGCCACCACAGACCTGCTCCACACTGTGACTGGCTTTGTGGGTGTGTCAAAATGAAGTCGTTTACTCGATCATCTAGCTGAGTAAGAGTCTGGGATATGTTTTTCTGAATCTGAATAAATTGTATCAAATTGTCTTCATTAAGATTATCGATAAAATTACTTGCTCGATCATCTAACTGGGCAAGAGTCTGAGAAATATTATTCTGTGTCTGAATAAATTATGTTGAGTTGAGCTCACAACTTTTGTCTTCATTCTGATTATCTAGCTGGCCAGCCATCATCTTAGACTGCATAGATGTCAATTGAGTGAAGGTTGCCACAGATAGTGCAATTGATGTTAGTGTCAGTATCAGAAGTATCACTATCACAGCGATTAGCACTGCAGTGGTGACTTTGTGTTGCTTGTTGCTTCTTTTGTGCTGGTTTGCTTCACTCCTTTTGTTGTGTTTTGGTGGATATCTGCTTTTCTCTGGCCCTCTTCATTTGGCCTGACCTTGTTGTGTGTCATTCTTAGTCGTGAGTATGTTTCATCATTGTTTATTGGCGTTAGGTTTAGTTCATCATACGTAGCGTTGTCCATGATAGCTTAAAGGACGAGATATTGATGAACTTTAAAGATTTGTTAATTTGATCAACTAATATTGTACTTGATAGTTCGTGTGACGGTTTCTCACTTTTATCATGTGTACACACATGATAGCCAGGATGTTATAATAGCCAAAATTTGTTTGAAGTTGTTTATTTAGGCCCTAAACCCAAACCCAAAGAACAGAAACAATTATAAAAAACAATTGATTAAAATTGAACGATGAAGTAGGGATGGCAGGATCAAAAAATACACAAACAAGAGATAATTGTGTTTACTATACATCCCTATGCTTGCGCGAGAGGCGATGTCTACTCTTTGTCATGGTCTGGTGGTAGGTTTGACATTTGAGCGGAGTGAGAACGTTGCCATTACACGGTGAGTTTGAGCAGCTACTCTTGGCCTGCAGTGAGGGGTGTGGTCTTCATCTGCGCATGCGCGCTGTACTAACTCCATGGCACTCGATTATACAATAGCATGCTGTTAGTAGTGTTCAGTCACATTATCCCATGATTGTGACATCAAACATACTTGTTTTTCTATATGTACAAGTATAGAAACAATGAAATTGAAGGGAGAAGTAGGGATGGGGGGGGGGGGGGAGCCAAAAAGTATACAAACAAGATTTGTAGGGATAATCATGTCCACTATACATCCCAACGCTTGCTTTTTTCGATTATGGCTACCATATGCCTGTTGACGATGATTCATTGGTGCTATCGTTAACCAAGAGAAATTAATGCTAGCTTAATGCTTGGCTCGTAGGGGTGGGGGGATTGACTGTCGCATTACTGCCTGGTTAGTTTATTCCTGCACTTACTCAAAAAGCAAGCGTAGGGATGTATAGTGGACATGATTATCCCTACAAATCTTGTTTGTATACTTTTTGGCCCCCTCCCCCCCCCCCCCCCCCATCCCTACTTCTCCCTTCAATTTCATTGTTTTTTATACTTGTTTCTTTTCTTTTTGTTTCTCTTTAGCGTAATTCATCAATGCTATCTATTATGATGTTCTCATTGGCTCTTAACTCCATTTTCAATGGTGCAGTGGTATAATAATGCTTTTATAGTATACGTATCCAGGATGACAAGCCGAAAATTGCTCGCGCGCAGTCTTAGCCACGCCCCTCACTGGGTTGTCGTTACCGTACCACGGCCACGGCCGTACTCTACATAGGCAAGCTCTAGTCTCACGCGCCAGCCCCTCCTACGCAAAAAGCGAGAAAGGGTCTGGTGGTTCAGTGTACAGCTTCCTGCTCCTACTACAGATGTGATTGAAGTGAGCATTTGCTGTGATCAAGGGACTGAGGATGAAGACACTCCAGTTGAAATAATTGAGATATACATTCAATAATCACTGTGGTAGTGTGCGTAAGACATAAATTTAACTGGGCATGTCTAATGTAGGCCACTAGTGTTGGCATAAATGTATATCATAATTGGACATGATATCAAATTTATGATAATTCCTAGTGCTTTTCCTCTAAAAAGTCAGCAGAAATATCAATTTTCAATTTGCCAAAATTCTATTAACTTAAATAGCCGTGTGTGCATTCTATACAGTACATTGTATACGTATACAATGGTATACTATAGCTCTTTTCCATAATTAAACTTTAACATAGAATTGTAGTGACCAAAACAGCCTCAGGACCTCAGTGGATGAGCAGGGCATGCAACTACAGTCAATATCATTGAAAGTAACATACATTATCAGCAGTGGGTGCAGGTTTTCGTGTCAATTTACACAAAATTAATCATTGGTCACAAGTACTTGCTCTGACACATACATTGTACATGTATACAATTAAATAAAAATGAATCTTTTTGAAAATCGATTATACGCATCTACAATATACACGAGTACATAAAAATGGTCATAACTTTGTGAAAATTTCACTATTGCCATGGAGTCAGCACACACAGAGCTATCAATGAAAAAAAGCAATTGTACATTATTTGTTCTAATGGTCGGTCATATTGTTAATTTGGAAAATTAAAAATATCCTTATGAAAATTGTGGTGAAAAAAGTGTGCATGGCACACGGCAATCATCTCTGTGTTATACAACACTTCTTACGATCATGCACGTAGCCATATTATAGCTACTGTAACAATAGCATATCCGAGCAATTCTTTATAATTTGCAAAAAAAAATCATGTAAGACTATTTTCCAAATTATCTGCTAATTATTTATCCTGTTTAATTATAGTGAGACAGTTTTGTCCACAAGCTTGACAAACAACTTCAAAAGGTGCGTGATCTTTCAATTAATCTGTGTGCACTAAATATTCGGGAGTCTCAGAGTGTTTCAGTGCAGTCCAATGCATGCAATATTATTGGAGGAGCTAGAGTGTATTCATTTCCTATCCCATATACGTAAGCTCTATAAATTTTAAAATTACGTCTTAAGTGCAAGCTACTCTTTTTTACTATAGGAATAAGAAGCACATAGTATTATATGTGATGAACGCTTACACAAATCAGGTTGGAGATCTTCATATAGTGGTCCAGGAAGGAATAAACCCAAGGCTCTGAATGGAGGCTTTTTACTGTACATGTATGTATACTGCACTATAATGTCAACAACCAGGAGTGCTAGTGTACAGTATCTTTGATTTTTGCTACTATGTACTACGACTTAATTAGAACATGTGGAAGAGCATATTATAATATTATCATACATATATTAATGAAGCACTATAATGCAAAACCCTCGGCGCAATAGCAATAGCTAGTCTGCATGTTGCAAATTTGCAAGCTACATGTAAGCCAAGCAACAGTGGCACTATATACAAGTGTAGTTGTTGGTAGTTGCCTAGCAACCAAAGTTTTTATAGGCAATTGCCGGCTATGGGAAGGGGGTGGGTCATCATAAAGTAGGCCAATGATGAATAGAGGTCAACTACCAACAAAATAGTTATCTGACAGTAATTGGGTGTGCATTCAACCATGCATCTCATGCACCCCAATTACTGTCAGATAACTATTATTTGTAGAATAGCCATAAGAATCGACTATACGGATAGCATGGTATTACATAATAGTACCATATGCACGTCAGATAAGCAGATTTAGTACAAAATAAAGCCAAGAAGCGTAGTTGTTAGCCTACCGAGATCGGTGAAGAGTCAGTCAAGTTCTAAGAACTATCGCTAGAGCTACACACTACTAATCTTGAAATGAAGCCATCACTGTCTCTTTGATTGATCAAGAGCTCATCAAGAAGCAAAGAAGGCCATGGTGGTCAGTCGCCAGAAATGATGAACAAAGTGTTTTCAACAAAATCCACACAATTCAGACCTTGAAAATGCCGTAAAAAGCCTAATGGCACTTTGATTGTATCGTATTAACCAGGTATGTAGCAGCTGGCGTGATAACAGACACACACACAGAACGACTACTGTACCCCTTGCGCATGTGCTGAGGGTTAATAACTATTATACATTTATTGATTAAGTACATGTATCTGCAAAATTATTCATTACAGCAATCCTGTATTATACTGTTCTAGAAGGGTCTAAAACAACTTCAAGTTGAAAGCGATCACTTTTGGTTGTGATAACATATGTTTGTCATATTAACGCACATGTCAAAAGCATGAAATCCCACAAGAACCTCACATAAACTGCACATAATATACCGTAACAGAAAAAAGTGGTTAACGAGATAGATCTTTGAAGTCCTTCGATATCTCATGTTTTAAGTTATGGATAACGCTACATATGATGAACTAAGCGTGACCCCAATAAGTAGTGATGCAACATACTCACGACTAAGAATGACACACAACAATGTCAGGCCAAGTGATGACCTCACAAGAAGAGCAGATATAAATCAATACATAACAAAAGAGGTGAAGCAAATCGGCACAAAAGAAGCACCAAGCAGTACAAAAGTCACCACTGCAGTGCTAATCACTATGATAGCGATACTTCTGATATTAATGTTAATTTCAGTTGTACTGTCTGTGGTAACCTTCAGTCGATTGACATCTGAACAGTCTAAGCTGGCTAGCCAGATAGGAAATCAGAATGAAGACATAAAGTCTGAGTTAATTCAACTAACTCAGATTCAGAACAACATATCCCAGCTAAATGATCGAGTAAATGACTTTATTTCGACACAATTCAACCCATCACAGTGTGGAGCAGGTCTGTGGTGGCGAGTGGCCTACCAGAATATGACTGAGCATTTACACCAGTGTCCATCAGCCTGGAGGAAGTACAATACTAGCGGAGTAAGAGCTTGTGGGAGGCCAGAGAGCTCAACAGGGAGCTGTGATGCTGTGTTTTACTTTCCCAATCGTCAGTACAGCAGAGTGTGTGGAAGAATAATTGGCTATCAAGTAGCCAGTCCAGATGCTTTCAGAAGATTTAATAAAAGGTATGGAGATCTAGATGGTGTCATTATCAGTCACGGAGCACAGCAAGATCACATCTGGAGTTTTGCTGCTGGTGTGACTGAGGAAGGCTCAAAACATAGACAAAGTAATTGTCCGTGCTCTCCAGAGGCAGGAACTCAACCTCCCGAAAATACAAGAGGTAAATGTAACTACTTTTGTGAATCTGGAAACTCCGATAATGACTTTGAGAGAGGTAGACTATATTCCAGTGACCGACTCTGGGATGGGCAGCAGTGTGAGGGTAGCTGCTGTGAGGGTAACCAGTCTCCCCCATGGTTCAGTGTACAGCTTCCTGCTCCTACTACAGATGTGATTAAAGTGAGCATTTGCTGTGATGAAAGTACTATGAATGAAGACACTCCAGTTGAGCTAATTGAAATATATGTACAATAAATAAATAATCGCGTGGACATTTATACTGTATACACTTGATGAGACACTTCAAATTGTATACATCACTGTGTGCCTGTCTACCTTTTTTAGAATTGTTTACATATTACTATAAGCTTAGAATTTTTTGCCAGGAAGAAAGTTTTTACCAATTTCATCACCTGCATGCTCTCATTGTCCAGTGTTAGAGATTGACTAGTTTTTGGATAACAAAATTAATTGGAAAACCAGAATTTTGCTCTCTTGCTCTGCAGCACGTATGTTATGCCGTATATCATAGAGTCGGTAGACTCTATAAGTAGGGATGGCCCGGATATTGCCATATATGTAATACATTACAAAAACTTGAATAACTCAGAGCAACTTAAATTTTAAGATTTTTAACTCTCATATTCATGATCTACGCCAGAATATCTATCTATCAAGCCCCCACACATCCATGGAAACGATCAGGTATGCCTGAACCAGCTGTGTAAAAAATAGCCAATTGTCAATCTTTCTTTCTTTTTCATTACCAGGGCTAGCTCGAGACTCTCTGGACCGCTCACCTTAGTTCTCATATAAATCCACTCTATTTTGTAGCGCGCAGTGCAGTGTCACACTAATTTTGTGTTATCATGACACCATTATGTAATGGTGGGTTTGGTCAGCGCATTGTACGATTGGGTGTGTCTTATACGCCATTTTGTTATATAATGCGCATGCTCATAATGTGTTACCATGGTGAAGTCATGTGACAGGAGTTGAGCGCTGGCGCCGCGCGCCACCGCATCGATCACGCGGGCGTGGGCAGACTGGACCTGGAGAACGAGCTAAGCCGTGAAAAACTTCTATTTAGGGAGCAAACCTAAAAAGTTAGTACGTTTAATATTGGTAGCAGCTTCTCTGGGTCTGGAAACGAGGCTAGTCACTGAGCATACTGTTTATTATGCCAAGATCTAGAGCTTGCCTAGTCTCGCGCGCCAGCCCCTCCTACGCAAAAAGCGAGAAAGGGTCTGGTAAATAACGTACCATCCGCTTGTTCCCGTGGAATGCACATGACATCATAGAACGTGACATCATTAACCGCAAACATTGCGACCGGTCGACCGACCAGACAAGAACGGAGTGATACTAGCTGTTTCTCCTTCAATGACAAATAGCCTAACTCAGCGCTTGCTGTCTTCACTGCGTCCTCGAGCTTCTCCATCGTTCCTGCCAAGATAGAGCGTGACTAGTCTCGCGGGCCAGTGACCGCGAACTTTATTATAAACGCGTACACAGCTAATTCGCGCGTTGCGTACGTCCCAGATGGTCGTGTGACTAGATACTGCAATTTCATTGGTAGTTCATATAGCCTACACGGGGACAAGCGGATGGTACGTTATAATAATATACATTTTCACGGTCGTTTTCACCTGGATATAATTTTATGCACCTCTAATTATTCAACACCCTTAAAGTTTACATATTTATTTATGGAAAAGAGCTACCATTACATGTGTATAGACTGTGGAATGCACATACAGCTTGAATGTTGATTAGGAATAAGAAGTGAGTAAAAATGAATAAATGTCCTTTATTTTATCAGCCAACTTTTTAGAGGAAAAATACTGTAATCATCTAATGCAAATTTGACATGATAGCCAATCAAGTTATGATAATTACGTATGCAAACACTAGTGTCCTAAATTAGGCACACACCCTGTAACAGTTATGTTTGTGCACACCACATATTAATGTTATTGCACATATATCTCAATTAGTTCAATTGGAGTGTCTTCATCCTCAGTATCTTGATCACAGCAAATGCTCACTTCAATCACATCCGTAGTAGGAGCAGGAAGCTGTACACTGAACCATGGGGGAGACTGGGTACCCTCACAGCAGCTACCCTCACACTGCTGCCCATCCCAGAGTCGGTCACTGGAATATAGTCGACCTCTCTTAAACCCATCTGTTGGGTTTCCTGATTCACAAAAGTAGTTATCTCCAATATTGACTGAAGGTTGCCACAGATAGTGCAATTGATGTTAGTGTCAGTAACAAAAGTATCACTATCATAGTGATTAGCACTGCAGCGATGACTTTTGTGTTACTTGATGCTTCTTTTGTGTTGGTTTGTTTTACTCTTCGTTTTGTATTTTGATCGATATCTGCTCTTCTTGTGAGGTCATCACTTGGCCTGACCTTGTTGTGTGTCCTTCTTAGTCTTGAGTATGTTTCATCACTACTTATTGGCGTTAGATTTAGTTCATCATACGTAGTATTCTCCATAACTTAAAGTACGGGATATTGAAGAATTTTAAAGATCTATCTCATCAACCAATATTGTACTTGATGGTTTGTGTGAGGTTCTTGTGAGGTTTCTCACTTTTGACAAGTTCATACACATGACCAATGTGATGTTATTATAACCAAAATTGATTGCTTTCGATTTTAAGTTGTTTGTTTAGGCCCTAGTACTAGACAGAAATACTTGCAGGATTGTCATTCAAAATTTAACACAATGTTATGAAGAAGTTTGAGGACATTTGGCACCAGGTCTCGCCTCTTCACACATTCTACAGTATAGGAAATTACTATTGAAATTGCTTATAACTCTGCATAACCTTTTTTTGTAAGCAAGCTCACAAACTTTGTAACTCATAGCTGTTTAACTTGGATCATTTGCTCTCTGTCGATACCAATAATTTTTCAAGTAGTTTCTTTACTTAGCTTCCAGGGCAAACTTGAAAATTGAATTTTCAGAAAATACATAAGCGTACATGCATAGGGAATAGCGGAGGCTATACATTATTGTGCAGCCCAGCTCCAATTTAAAGAGTTTAACAAAATTTTGTAACAGCAAGCTAGTTTCTATTGGAGTTGTAGATGATATTTCAGCTAAGACTAAGGTCATCCATAATTTGCTTTTTGGGGCAATTAAGCCAGAGGTTGGATGGTAATTTTCTCCATAGACCTGTATGGCTCTAACCTAGAAGCTGCATGAGCATATATAGCCAACTATACCAACACTCATTAACACATCGATACCTCAAATATTAACACTTCCTACTAGAAATGTCCCTTTTAGCCCCAAACTTCTTCATATGTGTACTTGATCAGTAAATGTACGTATACATATGATATGTGTGAGCATATAGTGTAAATGCATGCACTTACTCTTGATATAGGAATAAACATGCATGCCCAAATACTTTATATCCACAAAAATTAAGCAAACGGTCATGCGCCTTTTGGAGCTGTCTCATTGATTATGGTGAAAACTAGGGTCAGTTAGTATAATATGGTATTCTTAAGTGTCTTTTATTTCATCCCTGTTTTGGTGGTTTACTTCAGACTAATGATCCTTATAGTTTCATTGCACTTTGATCGATAGAGTATACCGTATGGTGGGTAATTTTTAGCAGTGCTAATTTCTGTGAAAAGTCAGAGAAGACCCTCAGAATTAAGTTTCATGGTTTTACATTCATGACAAAATCCAGGGGACGGTGTGGCACTGTGCAAACGATGTAATTGATACACCACTCGATCTCGCTCGTAATTTTGTTTATCACATGCACTAACTTACTTAAAACTACATCTGCAAAGAGAGTTTGACCAATAGCATGAGATAGACGAATATTAGACTAAGAGTTGAAAGTAGTATTAGCCGGATGACAGTGGCTGCTGTTGCTTGCTAACACTGAGAACATACATGTCAGTTGGTCACGCTGCCACGATGTTTTTGACCACGCTCATCATTTATCCATGCACTCACATTACCGTAAAGTCTGGTTAATAAGTGCACGTACTTATTAAGCGCATATTTTTTAATAAGCGCATGCTTCCTTCCTGTTGTTAAGCATTGTCTAATAAGCGCATGCGCCCAATAAAGACGACAGTAATATTCACCGTTCGATCAAGAGTGTTCCATGGCTAGAAGTATTTTACCAACCTATTTTCGGATAGCTAGCTGCACGAGATCGGCTATACTCAACACTGTGATGTTCCACTGAGACGGGTTCGGACTCTTGACCTCGATTTCAAAGCAAGTCTCGCCAAAAAAGTCGGTATTTTTCCATGGTTTTCTTCCAGCGATGACTTCCGATCATACTTCCATGAACTATTACAGAGCTTATTCCAACAATCGCTGTGTTCATAACTTGCTATAGCTTTATGACTGAGCGCTCGAACGTGCTGGCAGTGAGCGGGGCCAAAACCTCACTCTCTATTAAGCACACATCGTCTAATAGGCGCATGTTTCCTTACCACCGAGAGTGATAAGCGCATGTGCTTATTAACCAGACTTTACGGTATATCCCCAGTAGCAATTTATTTTTCTGTGGTTATGAGGTAATTATGGCGGTACCTATGGTGAAATTATAATGAATTTATGATGCAACCTATGAGGTAATTATGAGAAATTCAGGGCCTCGCTGGAGCGTTTCTGGGACTTGAAAGTCAGTAAAATTAATATGTAGAGTATCTTACGTGTGTATCCAGCGAATATAATAATTTTATAAGCTAAGCGCCGCTTTCTCTGAGAAGTACCGCTGGTTGAACTTCATGCGTTTTCTTGGCTTATGTAATGCTGTGGATAAATAAAGCTAGCCTTGTGCTATATATAGCATGCATCATTGTCAAGGGGCTGGTCCACGCAAGACTGCAGCAGCGCGACCAACCTGAAGTTCGGAAGTAATGCTGTGCTGTCGAGTTCGTCTCTGTGATTGAAGCATCGAAACTTGTCGCTATCAAGGTTGAGAGTCGATCTAGACGCCATCTCCATGATTTCTGGGGCCAGCATCGCTCGATGTGTACGCATTCTATTGACGACCTTTTACCACATGCACCATTACACTACTGGGGATATGGTCAAGTTTTCATTATAATCAAACTTGATTGCTTTTATTTGAAGTTGTTTGTTTAGGCCCTAAATACATAATATAATAGTTAACTGACAGTAATTGGGGTGCATGAGATGCATGGTCGAATGCACCCCATTTACCGGCAGATAACTATTTTGTTGGTAGTTGACCTCTGTTCATCATTGGCCTACTTTATGATGACCCAACCCCTTCCCATAACTGGCAAAATTTAATTGCCTATAAAAAATTTGGTTGCTAGGCAACTACCAACAAATAGGATTGTTTTTCAAATATGCAGATATACATATATTACTTGATAAGTTGATGGTTTGTGTGAGGTTCTTATGAGGTTTCTAACTTTTGACAAGTTCATACACATGACCAATGTGATGTTATTATAACCAAAATTGATTGCTTTCAAGTTGAAGTTGTTTGTTTAGGCCCTATAGGACTGGACAGAAATACTTGCAGGATTGTTATTCAGATATACAGATACGTGTACTAGCTTGATCAGTAAATGTATATGAATCATGATATGTGTGAGGATAGATTAAGTGTGTGCATATACTCTTGGTATATAAGATAGGAAATGAATGTGAATGCCCAAATACTTTGAGCTCACAAAAATTAAGTGAAAGATCATGCACCTTTTGAAGCTGTCTCATTGATTATGATTAAAACTAGGGTCAGTATATGGTGTTCTTAAGTGTCTTTTACCGTATAGCGGGAAACTTTCGAGGGAGAAAATTTCACGAATTTCGCGGTTTTTCAGCCATCTGCGAAAGTTTTCTCCGCGAAATTTTAGGCACACCATACCCATTATGTGACATTCTGCGAACGTTTTCTCCGCAAAATGCTAGCTCCCTTCCTACTGATCCGTGAAAGTTTTCTCCCTCGAAAGTTTCCCGCTATACAGTATCTCATCCCTGTTTTATAGTGGTTTACTTGAGACTGACAATCCTTGATTTCATCGCGCTTCGATCAATTGAATATATACTGTATGATGGGTAATTTTCGGCAGTGCTAATTTTCGTGGAAAGTCAGAGAAGACCCTCAGAATTCAATTTTTTGACAAATCCAGGGGTGTGACGTTGTTATTAAACTAAGTGTCAAAGATAGCGCTAGCCAGATGATAGTGGCTACTGTTGTTTGCTAATACTGAAAACATACAGTTGATCACGCTGCCGCAATGTTTTTGGCCATGTCCATCATCTATCCACTCAATCTGATTTGTATAAGCAAGAGTTAGTAGGAAGAGAGTGTAACTTGTATCATAGCGCTCTTAGACTACTATTTTTCTTTCATATTGACATCATTATCAGTCACCAAATATAGGTGCTGAACAAGCTATTAATTTCTACTTAGTATTTAATTTAGTCCTTTCTGCAGCTGTAGTAGCTATGGTTTGTCTGGCTCAAAGGGACAGCCTTACGCTGCTACACAACTCTACTACCACTTACGACATTAATGCTTGTATTGTGACATCAATAAGATTGTTTAGGAACACTATATGCAGTAGTTGCACACTCTCATTGCTAGGCTTAATTGCGTAGAGCTACATTTATTGAGCATTGCATATAGGATAGGAAACGAATATAATACATTGCTTAGCTGTCCCATAATAATACAAGTATAAAAAACAATGAAATTGAAGGGTGAAGTAGGGATGGGAGGGCTAAAAAGTATATAAACAAGATTTGTAGGGATAATCATGTCCACTATACATCCCTACACTTGCTTTTCTCGATTATAGCTATCATGTGCCTGTTGATGATGATTCATTGGTGCTATCCTTAACCAAGAGAAATTAATGTCATCCCCTACTACTAGCTATTATTATGGCTCATACGTAGGGTTGGGAGGATTGACTGTCGCACACTGCCTGGTTATTTTTTCCTGCTCTTACTCAAAAAGCAAGCGTAGGGATGTATAGTGGACATGATTATCCCTACAAATCTTGTTTATATACTTTTTAGCCCTCCCATCCCTACTTCACCCTTCAATTTCATTGTTTTTTATACTTGTTTCTGTTCTTTTTGTTCCTCTTTAGTGTAATTCATCAATGCTATCTATTATGATGTTCTCATTAACTCTTAAATTCATTTCAATGGTGTAGTGGTATAATAATAGTATACTTGTCCAGGATGATAGGCCGAAAGCTACGCCCCTCACTAGGTCGCACCGCATAGGCGAGTTCTAGATCAGGCCGCGCAACAGTCAGCTCAGTGACTAGCCTCGTTTCCAGATCCAGAGAAGCTGCTACCAACATTAAACTTACTCGTTTTTAAGTCCTAGAGTTGCTCCCTAAACAGTAGTTTTTCACTGACTAGCGCGTTCTCAGGCTTCTGTCAGGTCGTCGGTCTGAGTACGTGCACCGCGCGCGAGTGATTGATGCGGTGGCGCGCGGCGCCAGCGCCAACTCCTGTCACATGACTTCACCATGGTAACACACTATATGAGCATGCGCATTATTATAACAAAATGGTGTATAAGACACACCCAACTCGTACAATGCGCTGACCAAACCCACCATTACGTAACTGTCATGATAACACAAAACTAGCGAGCCACTGCACTGCGCGCTACAAAATAGAGTGGATTTATATGAAAACTAAGGTGAGCGGTCCAGAGAGTCTTGAGTTAGCCCTGGTAATGAAAAAGAAAGAAAGATTGACAATTGGCTATTTTTTACACAGCTGGTTCAGACATACCTGATCATTTCCATGGATGTGTGGGGGCTTGATAGATAGATATTCTGGTGTAGATCACGAATATGAGAGTTAAAATTTAAGTTGCTCTGAGTTGTAATGTATTACATATATGGCAATATCCGGGCCATCCCTACTTATAGAGTCTACCAACTCTATGATTATTATACTGAAGCACTCCAGGTTAACTGAAAGCTTTTGAAGTTGTTCATTATTGATGAAACTTTCGCTTTTAAACTAGGATCTGTGTCGTTTCTCAAAAAATGCATTATTAAGCATGTGTCTGAGCAAAATTTATGTATGTACTTATATGCAGTGAATTAATTTGTCTAAGTTGATGTATGCATGAACACCACTCATGGACAGGCACCACTGATGATATTATTATCAATGATATTAACTGTACTGTAGTTCCCCTGCTCATTCACTGACTCAGAGGTTTGATATTGCTCTCATGCTATTACCAATAGTATACTTCTATATAATTACTGAGTCTCAACATCCTTTAAATTAACAAATTCTGGAAAGGAGTTATAGTATACCATTGTAGAATGTGTACACAGCTTGAATGTTGAATATTTATCACCAAAAATTGGACAAAAATCAAGCATAGTATTAATCATTAATTTCAAAGAATTTAAAGTGCTGTAATCACCTTATACATGCAGTATGTCCATTCTAGTCAGTGGTAAAATACATATGCAGATGCTAGTGGCCTAAATTAAACACATCCAGTTTAACTGCACTCTTCTTCTATTGCACGTATATCTCAATTTGTTCAATTGGAGTGTCTTCATTCATAGTACCTTGATCACAGCAAATGCTCACTTCAATCATATCTGAAGTAGGGGCAGGAAGCTGTACACTGAACCATGGGGGAGACTGGGTACCCTCAGCACAGCAGCTACCCTCACACTGCTGCCCATCCCAGAGTCGATCACTGGAATATAGTGGGCCTCCCTTGGATGCACTGTTTGGGTTTCCAGATTCACAAAAGTAGTTGCCTCCAATACTTGCAGGAGATTGAGTTCCTGGCGCTGTAGAACACGGACAATTGTATAGTCTATGTTGTGAATCTCCCTCAGTCACACCAGCAGCAAAGCTCCAGATGTGATTTTGCTGTGCTCCGTGACTGATAATGACACCATCTAGACCTCTACCATAGAATGTTTCATTCAATCGTCTAAATGCATCTGTAGTTTTAAATTGATAGCCAATTATCCTTCCACACACTCTGCTGTACTGACACTTGGTAAAGTAAGACACAGCAGCACAGCTCCCTGTTTTGTTAACTGGCCTCCCACAAGCTCTTATTTCACCAGTTTGGTGCTCCCTCCAGGCTGATGGACACTGCTGTGAAGGCTCAGTCATATTCAAGTAGGCCACTCGCCACCACAGACCTGCTCCACACTGTAGCTGGTTTTGCAGGTTTAATTCTGACAAAATAAAGTCATATGCTCGATCATCTAGCTGGGCAAGTGTCTGAAATATGTTATTCTGGATCTCAATAAGTTGTGACAACTCAGATCTTATGTCTTCATTCTGATTATCCATCTGGCTAGCCAGCTTAGACTGTTCAGATGTCAATCGAATGAAGGTTGCCACAGACATTGCAATCGAAATTATTGTCAATATTAACAGAAGTACCACTAGTACCGTAGTGATAAACACTGCAGTGGTGACTTTTGTGCTGCTTGATGCTTCTTTTGTGCTGCTTGATGCTTCTTTTGTGCTGGTTTGCTTCACTTCTTTTGTTGTGTTTTGATTGATATCTGCTCTTCTTGTGAGATCTTCATTTGGTCTGGCCTTGTTGTTTGTCATTCTTAGTCGTGAGTATGTTTCATCATTGCTTATTGGGGTCATGCTTAGTCCATCATATGTAGCATTATCCATAGCTTAAAACATGAGATAGTGAAGGACTTCAAAGAATCTGATCTGTCTCATTAACCACTTTTTTCTGTTGTGTATGTGGGATTTGTGTGAGGTTCTTATAAGATTTCATGCTGTTGACATGTACATACACTTGATAAACAAGTTTTCACAACCAAAAGTGAAATTGAAGTTGTTTTTATGCCCTACTAGAACAGAAATACAGCCTCTGTTTTGAATAATTTTGCAGGATATTGATCAGGAAATGTCTATATACATGTGCATGTATGATAGTATCATGCGCAATCCACAAGAGCTCTCTTGTACATGTACAGTACATATACCTCTGTATAAGTCATAGTACACACTGGCGTAAGAACCAGGGGGGCTGGCCCCCCAGTCATAAGATTGGGGGAGCAGAGCCCCTCTAATTTTTAGACTGCTGTACAAGCCAGGGGGTGGGGCTCACCCTCTGAGGTTTGCACTTTTCTTTTTCATCTGTTGCCACAATCAGGGTTGAGTTATTCATGATTGTGGTGTATCTTAGCCCCACGGTGTGTAGATATCAATAATTGTCACATGTGAACACAGATCAGTAGTCACTACTGATCTGTGTTCACATGTGACAAGCTAAGAGTCCAGAATGTCCTCGAAAATGCACTAGAAAAGCTCTCAGATGGTCTAAAACTCCAAAATTTTCCTGGGGGAGCATGCCCCCAGACCCCCCTAGCTTTCGCACGCTATGTGCGCGTAAAGCGAGTCTTCACCTGCTTACTTTCAGCCCCCCTGCTCAAAAACATCTTCCTACGCCACTGGTACATGATGCAAAAGTTAAAGATACCTCAAAGATATCATGTACTGGTACTCCAGGATATTGGCATTATAGTGCAGTATACATATTATGTGTATAGTAAAAAAAAAAAGCTCCATGCAGAACCTTGGGTTTATTCCCTCCTGGACCACTGTGAAGATCTCCAACCTGATTTGTGCATGTATTAAGCTTTCATCATATACACATCTTCTTACTCCTATAGTGAAAGTAGCTCGCACTTGAGACTTAATCTATATTTTACAGAATAAAAAACGAAAACACTAGCTCCACCCATATATTGCATGCATGGCACTATAACATGCACTCTCCCGAATACTTAGTGCACACATATTCACCTTTTGAAGTTGTTTATCAAGCTTGTGGACAAAACTATCTTGTTATGGGCTATTGCACAAGACTATAATAAAATTTAGAAAAGAGTCTTGCATATGGTTTGTTATACAAGTGTGAGGAATAACTTTAAGAAATTGCTTAGATATGTTGTTGTAGCCTTAATATGGCTATGTGCATGATTGTAAAGTGTTGTACAACACAAAGATGTTTGCTGGGCCATAAACACTGCAACCACCACAATTTCCATACAAGGATATTTTAAATTTGCCAAACTAACATGTGACCGGCAAGATACCGTTGCAATTCTTCATTGGTAACTCTATGTGTGCATGTTGACTCCAATAGTGAAAGTTCAAAAAATTAGTGGAGTTAATTATGCAAGAATGGCCAAATGTGGCCCCTGCTTGGGGTCCCTGGCCAATTATTTATAGCCCCTGACATGACCTGTTCGCCATCACTATTATTTTTTAACCGCTTGCACCTGCGAGTTTGGACGTGACCGGACATTGAACAGTCACTGCAGTATTTCACGTATACATGTGTATCTTCATTGTACCCATCAACACTCGCGCTATAATAATATACATTTTCACGGTCGTTTTCACCTGGATATAATTTTATGCACCTCTAATTATTCAACACCCTTAAAGTTTACATATTTATTTATGGAAAAGAGCTACCATTACATGTGTATAGACTGTGGAATGCACATACAGCTTGAATGTTGATTAGGAATAAGAAGTGAGTAAAAATGAATAAATGTCCTTTATTTTATCAGCCAACTTTTTAGAGGAAAAATACTGTAATCATCTAATGCAAATTTGACATGATAGCCAATCAAGTTATGATAATTACGTATGCAAACACTAGTGTCCTAAATTAGGCACACACCCTGTAACAGTTATGTTTGTGCACACCACATATTAATGTTATTGCACATATATCTCAATTAGTTCAATTGGAGTGTCTTCATCCTCAGTATCTTGATCACAGCAAATGCTCACTTCAATCACATCCGTAGTAGGAGCAGGAAGCTGTACACTGAACCATGGGGGAGACTGGGCACCCTCACAGCAGCTACCCTCACACTGCTGCCCATCCCAGAGTCGGTCACTGGAATATAGTCGACCATCCTCAAACCCATCTGTTGGGTTTCCCGATTCACAAAAGTAACTATCTCCAATATTTGCTGCATTAGATCGAGTTCCTGCTAACGGAGAGCATGGACAATTACTTTGTCTATAGTTTGAGCCTCCCTCAGTCAAACCAGCAGCAAAGCTCCAGATGTGATTTTGCTGTGCTCCATGACTGATAGTGACACCATCTAGACCTCTACCATAATAATTGTTATTAAAGGCATCTGTACTTGCAACTTGATAGCCAATTATCCTTCCACACACTCTGCTGTACAGACGATTAGTGCAGTAAATCACAGCAGCACAGCTCCTTGTTGAGCTCTCTGGCCTCCCACAAGCTCTTACTCCGCTAGTATTGTATTCCCTCCAGGCTGATGGACACTGCTGTAAAGGCTCAGTCATGTCCAGGTAGGCCACTCGCCACCACAAACCTGTTCCACACTGTGACTGGCTTTGTGGGTTTAACTGTGTCGAAATAACGTCATTTACTCGATCATCTAGCTGGATAAGAGTCTGGGATATGTTATTCTGAATCTGAATAAGTTGTGTCAAGTTGAGTTCAGAACTTGTATCTTGATTCAGGTTTTCTAGCTGGCTAGCCAGCTTTGATTGTTCAGATGTCAATTGACTGAAGTTTGCCACTGACAGTGCAATTGATGTTAGTATCAGTAACAGAAGTATTGCTATCATAGTGATTAAAACTGCAGTGGTGACTTTTGTACTGCTTGGTGCTTCTTTTGTGCTGGTTTGCTTCACTCTTTTTCTTGTGCTTTGATTGATATCTGTACTTCTTGCGAGATCATCACTTGGCCTGATCTTTATCTGAGTCACTCTTACTCTCGAGTATGCTTCTTCGCTGCCTATTGGGGTAAGTGCTACTTCTTCGTACACAGCATTCTCCATAGCTTAAGGTATGAGATATTGACAACTATAAAGATCTATTTCATCAACCACTATTGTATTTGATGGTTTATTTGAGGTCTTGTGAGATTTCTTGCTTTGTTATGATAGCCAAATTAATGATATGCTTTAAGACTACCGTATAGCGCCTTAATTTCGTGGAACTTAAATTTCGCGGATAGCTCTCTACAAAGTTTTCGTTGAATAAATTTCGCGGTTCCGGCCTGGTATGGGCGCGCGCTCGTGGGCATTGGAAATTTCCATTGAATAATTTTCACGGAAGCCGCTGTATCTGCGAAAACAGCGAAAATTAAGTCCCACGAAATTTAAGTGCTATACGGTAATTGTTTTTATTTACCCTATTAGACTAGGTGTACAGGATGGTATTATACACATACACTGTACTTGATCGCTATAAGTGTACATAGTGCATGTAGTGTACATTAGTTTATAAAACTATGGACACGGGGTTTATTTACTCCTACATGTACGTCAGCAACTCAACTTGTGTAAGCTTCATCACGTATAGTACACACCCTATATCTACAGTGAATTGGCCAACTAGCTCTAAGTGCACTCGAGGCTTAATGGTATCCGCGTTATTAAGTACATACAACGAAAAATATTTTTCAGATGATCATTTTTCTTATATAGTCCGTGTCCTAACCTGGAGGGCATAAAAGATGCGCTCTTCTACAAGTTCAAAACGCCCACAATTGGTCAGAATTGCAGTGCCACGTCACATGCACAAATAACAGCATTAGAGATACATTCATGAACAAAGCTAGAGACGAGATCTGTTCTTCATCATAGCCTGGTGGTAGATTCAACAAAGCGAGAACGTCGCCACTGCAACAGTGAGTTTGAGCAGCTGCTGTCGACCTACATCAAGGGTGTGGTCTACAAAGTAGTACTAATAGATTCAAAGTTCATGCTACTGTGCTTGCATGTGCATGCACTGTACTAATAATATTATATTAAACAATTGACATACGTACAGCGAGGGAGATGATATTGTTTAATACTGTAAGTAACTCGTGCACATGCATTATTCCACAATTGTGACATCAAACATATTTGTATATGCAGATAATTATACCGTAGTGTCCTGGGCAAGCATCCACTCCCGGATAAGCGTCCATGTACCTCATTTCAAGAGGTCAATGTAGCCAGTTTCTATACAAACATATGGAAATTAATAATTGTCATGGGTAAGTTTCCATGTGGGCCAAAATCGTGATGTATGTTTAAGCACCCATGGGTGCTTATCCGGAACACTACAGTAATATAATAATATATGTATGTGATAGGGAACAAACATGCACTGCCCTCCATAATATATAATGCATTGACTTCACTGAAATACTCCACCTGAGCATCGCAAAGATCAATTGCCAGGTCATGTACCATTTGAAGCTGTCTTACTGTTTGCAGTGAAACTATAGGGTCAGTGGACTGATGATATCATTCACTTTTTAATGGTTTACTAAAAGGTACTCTCTGAATGAAGCATCATGCCAAACCCTCGGCACATTGTCAACAACCCATTAAAAGTTGTTATACCATGCATATTTTCAGAAAGTGTCATTTTGTGTCCTAATGCACCCAATTGGTCAGAATGGTATGGCCGTGTGCAAAAAACATAGTGGTCATGGAGATAGATGCATTCACAATCAAGGCGCTTTGCGAGGTGCAAAGTGCCTTGCGCTCACACTGGGCCAGCCAGCCATCGAGTGAACAATATCATCTCCCTGGCTAGCTCTAGTCTCTTGATCATCTTGCGCTGGTGCCAGCATCAACGCTCGAGCGGAGCAAGAATGTCATCGTAAGTACTCGCAAGCTGGGCGACCAAGCCTCTCGCCTCTTGCAAAGCAAGAGGTGAGGTAACTGTTCTCTATCATACCTGTTTATAGAGTTTGGTACTATAGTATCGATGCTGGAGTGGAGCAAGAACGTCTCCCGTAGTCTCCTAGCTAATTCCATCTGCCCGTAGTGAGGGGTTTGGCCTATATAGGTCCATTTGTCTGTGCATGCGCATACATTTTAAGTGGTAATAATGCAGACCAGGACTTTCAGGCTTCAACAATACTGAGGAGCAACCCTGATTATCTGAGTTGAGATACTGATTTGAATGGATTCATGTATTAAACATCATGACATTGATCCATTTGTTTACGGTCATGCTGATCCAATTTAGTCTTTAATAGTCAGCCTGTGCATATTAGTATTGTAGTGAATCACTATTAACTAAATTACATTGTTGTGACATGCATGCCTAGTTAATTATTGCATATCTTAATTATTCTTCTGCATTTTGGTGTGTAAACATGTCCAATTATGTATATTATGCACACCACCACTATTGCACATACATCTCAATTAGTTCAATTGGAGTGTCTTCATCTGTAGTACTTTGATCACAGCAAATGTGCACTTTAATCACATCTGTAGTAGGAGCAGGAAGCTGTACACTGAACCATGGGGGAGACTGGGTACCCTCACAGCAGCTACCCTCACACTGCTGCCCATCCCAGAGTCGGTCACTGGAATATAGTCGACCTCTATCAAACCCATCTGTTGGGTTTCCAGATTCACAAAAGTAGTTATTGCCAATAATTATACGAGGCTCAGTTCCTGCCTCTGGAGAGCATGGACAGTTACTTTGTCTATGTTTTGAGCCTCCCTCAGTCACACCAGCAACAAAACTCCAAATGTATTCTTGCTGTGCTCCATGACTGATAATGACACCATCAAGTTCTCCACCGTTGCTACCAAGTGGTTTAAAGGCATCTGGACTTGCAAATTGATAACCAATTATCCTTCCACACACTCTGCTGTACTGACGATTAGGAAAATAAAACACAGGAGCACAACTCCCTGTTGAGTTAACTGGCCTCCCACAAGCTCTTACTCTGTCAGTATTGTACTCCCTCCAGGCTGATGGACACAGCTGTGAAGGCTCAGTCATGTCCAGGTAGGCCACTCGCCACCACAGACCTGCTCCACACTGTGACGGGTTGAATTGTGTCGAAATAAAATCATTTAGTCGATCATTTAGCTGGGATATGTTGTTCTGAATCTGAGTAAGTTGTGACTGTTCAGAAGTCAATCGACTGAAGGTTGCCACAGATAGTACAATTGAAATTAGCATTAATATCGCTATCACAGTGATTATCACTGCAGCGGTGACTTTTGTGTTGCTTGATGCTTCATTTGTGCTGGTTTGCTTCACTCCTTTTGTTGTATTTTGATTGATATCTGCTCTTCTCGTGAGGTCATCACTTGGCCTGACCTCATCCTTTGTTCTTCTTAGTCTTGAGTATGTTTCATCATTGCTTACTGGGGGTAGGTTTAGTTCATCATACGTAGCGTTGTCCATTGCTTAAGTTAAAGCACAAGGTATTGTATCCAAGTCAACCAATATTATTGTGAGGATTTCCTGCTTTTATGCAGCATGTTTATATGCATGACAAACTTGATGTTATGATAATCAAGTCCCTGCTATGACAGATTCCATTTCGAATATTCAGATACTTGATTACTAACGTTTAAATTTACTGTGCATGTACATGTGGTGGTAGTAGTAGTAGTTTGTGATAGTATTTATTGGATATGTTCAGTCAATTTTGTTTTGCTAATAATTTTTAGTTACGCTATAGTAGTTCTGTACATTGTAATAGTAGTTATGCAGATGCGAGAGTAAATTTTCCATATATAGCTAATATTTCTGGTTAAACTACTCTTCTTAGTAGTAGTTATGTACGTTGTAGTTACAACCCGATTTGTGTACCGTAAATTTCATCATACATACACCACATTCTTCTCTTTCTTCCTTTTTTATTAAAGGCAGAGCTAGAGTAGCTAGCTTGCACTTGAGGCTTAATTATGGGCATTGTGTCTCAATATAAGCAGTGATTAAAATTTGAATAAAACTGTGGACTTATAGTCTAGCGTACACAATTAATTATGCACATATACTTGTCGTGCACTCCAGAATGCCATCGAGGTAGAAAATAAGGTACTCACGATGCTTCAAGTTTGTCGATAACAAATCTTTCTGTCTGCTGGTTGAGCTATTTTCTCTCTCACCTTCTAGATTTACTCTTGGTGCTATACCTTGTGTATGTAGCTATATGGATTTTCTTTTCCCGTAAAGAAAATCTTGGGACTTGTATACAAGTGCTACAGTAATGAATTATTGATGAGTTAGGCCTGATGGCTAGTGCATCTAGCCGAGAGCCACAGTGACAGCATCGTCACTGCTAGGGGTGTTCCATGAGACAAAATTAATTTCTGATGTAATGGGCACCAAGAACTAGCACTTGTATACCTTTCCTCCCCACCAGCTTGCTCCCAAGGGCTTGGTAGCTCAATTGGGGTGTGGTTTTAGACCACAATCTAATTAAGATAGACGAATGTGACAATCTAGGACCAGGGAATCAAGATACAATACAAAAACCACTCTACTCTACATAAGCTCCACCCAACTTAATTCATTTTTTTTTCTTCTGTTTGCCCAAAAATTGGAGCGAGCAAATCTATACAACAACTTATTTAATTGGTCTGGCCTAATTATAATTATATTATTAGCAATAATGAAACTGCATTAGAATCTAATTAGTTAATTAGCACTATCAAGCCTGGATGAGTACAGATACCAATTTATCTATTCACTGGACTGGACCACTGGACTGGACTCACCTTTGACCCCAAAATATTATTAACTAAACTCTGTAATTTTGCAATCCTGGAATGCTGTTGTACCTCTTCTTTGTTCGGGAAGACACAGATTTTATGCTTACTTGCTCTAAATCTCAATACTGTAGCACTTGTATACAAGTCCTGAGATTTTCTTTCTGGGAAAAGAAAATCTCAGGACTTGAGTGGGGATCGAACCCACACACTCACATCTCTGGTGTGATGCTCTACCAATCGATTGCTTTTTTCTGTTTTTTTTTTTTTTTTCGGTGGCTCAGTCCAATTTTTACCTCGCAATGTCCGAGCAACATTGGTCTGGCCTTATGTTAGCATGCAAAATTTGACACGATGCCCAATCAACTTTAAACATTGTAATTCTTATAGGCACTAGGTCACTAATATGGTTCATGGCCTAAATATTAAATACACTGTCCAATTGTGTATTATTGTACACACCATATAATAATAATGTTATTGCACATATATCTCGATTAGTTCAACTGGAGTATCTTCATCCTCAGTCCCTTGATCACAGCAAATGCTCACTTTAATCATATCTGTAGTAGGAGCAGGAAGCTGTACACTGAACCATGGGGGAGACTGGGTACCCTCACAGCAGCTACCCTCACACTGATGCCCATCCCAGAGTCGGTCACGTCGACCTCTCTCAAACCCATTGTCGGAGTTTCCAGATTCACAAAAGTAGTTGACTCCAATATCTGCGGGAGGTTGAGTTCCTGGTGCTGTAGAACACGGACAATTGTTCTCTTCTTGCCTACTCTCAGTCACACCAGCAGCAAGGCTCCAGATGTGCTGTTCTCCGTGACTGATAGTGACACCATCTAGATCTCCACTTTTGTTATTAAATCTTTCAAATGCATCTGGACTTGCAAATTGATAGCCAATTATCCTTCCACACACTCTGCTGTACTGACGCCTGGTAAACTGATAAAACACAGGAGAACAGCTCCCTGTTGAGTTCTCTGGCCTCTTACAAGCTCTTACTCCGCTAGTATTGTACTCCCTCCAGGCTGGTGGACACTGCTGTGAAGGCTCAGTCATGTCCAGGTAGGCCACTCGCCACCACAGACCTGCTCCACACTGTGGCAGGTGGAATTGTATCGAAATAAAGTCATTTACCTGATCATTTAACTATGCAAGAGTCTGGGATATGTTATCCTGAATCTGAATAAGTTTTATCAACTCAGATCTTATGTCATCATTCCGATTATCTAGCTGGCTAGCCACCTTAGACTGCTCAGATGTCAATCGACTGAAGGTTACCACAGACAGTGCAATTGATGTTAGTGTTAGTAGTATCACTATCATAGTGATTATCACTGCAATGGTGACTTTTGTACTGCTTGATGCTTCTTTTGTGCTGGTTTGCTTCACTCCTTTTGCTGTATTTTGATCGATATCTGTTCTTCTTGAGAGGCCATCACTTGGCCTGACCTCATCTTGTGTCCTTCTTAGTCTCGAGTATGTTGCATCAGTGGTCAATGGTGTCAGGCTTACTGCATCGTACATTGTGTTGTCCATAGTCTTCTTGTGTAAGACGTATTCAGTAGCCGGCCTTGAAGGTTTGTTCTGTCAATCTGTACAGGGAAATGTTTGCTTGATGATTTTAGTAAGAATCTTGTGACTTTTATCGTATGTATTCACTATACGGGTACAATTTTATCATAACCAAAGGTAGTAATATTATGCTTTCAAATTGATTATTGTTCTTTCTGTGATAGTTATCTATCATGTACATACATGTATACCTATGCTGATCAGTAGCTATTATCCTACACTTTAATATTAGTGGGAAATTTTCGAGGGAGAAAACTTTTTAATGGATCGGTAGCGAAGGGTGGAGATAACTTTTGCGAAATATTAAACTTATCACTTGCCGTATAGTAGGTAATTTTCGTGGGGTGCTGATTTCGTTATTTCTGTGACTGCTCTAACAGTCATGAAAGTTAGCACCCCACAAAAAATTTACCACCATAGGTAATGGTCGTCTGGTAAAAGTTGCTGTGAGTGTGTGCGTGATCGTGGTCAAACACATGGTATTTCCAACACAGTATGAAACTGGAAAATCTCTGTTTTTGTCACTGTGGTGAGTCATCGATAGGTTTGCTCGGTGATGGTGAACGAGTGCGATCGTCGAGAGCCACGAAATTTAGAACCACAAAAATTAATTCTGGAGGCTAAATCTTACTTTTCACGAAAATTTGTACCCCCGAGAATTACCCACTATATATGGTGTGACATACCTAAAATTTTGTGGAAAAAAGTTTCGCAGGTGGCTGTAAATCACAAAATTCGTAAAGGTTTTCTCCTTCGAAAATTTCGCGCTATACAGTATAATATATGTTAAGCAGTGTACAGTGCTTCAGGCAGGCACTGTACACTGCACTGTACACTGATTGAATTATTGTGGGCTAAGGTACATGTAGCTCTGTTTTGTAAGTTTTTGGACGTGGTTTGACTATGGATGCTCTACTGGAGAATGACAGTAGATGTTGTTACCATAGTACGATAATCCGCTACAATAGTAAAGTAGGCGTGTTATCACTGGTTGCTTTCATCGTTAAGGACACAGTATTGACAACTTTCATATACATTTTTATCGTTTTTGAGTATCTTACTCTCGAACTCATAGTTTGTCAAACTTTTGTGTGTAATCCATTTTATCACAACATGAGAGTAAGCACTGAACATAGTAAATACTATTCACATTAGAGTAAGATTAATTGTGTAACCATTGACCATAGTCAATTTGGAGTATCAGTACATTTAGTGGTTGTGCTCAGTCCAGTCTAGTTGCTTGGTTGGACTTCACCAACTAACGTTATTTGGTAGCAGTTACCATAGCAACATAATCTTCAACCCCAAATTATGGGATAGTTAGAGGTGATATAGAGTCATTAGTATGTTAACTGGTGACTGCTACCAAAATAATTAGATGTTGGTTTCATAATTTTACTCGTGGCTTTGCCGCTTTGTAGAATATGCGAAACCAACATCTAACTATCATGTAGCTTATTGTACATGTTTATGTATTGTACATGTTTATGTATTGGAGTAATGCACTATTACAGTGCGGTCCTCTCTGTGTTCCTATTGTAACTGGTCTAGTGTGTTTCTAGTATAGTATACACATGTACATGCTTATACACTGAACTGATAGAAAGTACATGTAATTAAGTTGGACATTGCCATGACAAAAATAGTCATATATACATGTACTACAAAATTAACGTCATGACATTGTGTACTCCAAATTAATAGCCCCATAACCGATCAAGTTTACAAAACTAATGTACATGTAGTTTCTCATTCTAGGGAATTATATATTTTAGTATGTTACACACAGGGAGCAATTCTTAATGTTTAATACTACAAATGATAGTTGCGTGCAATGATTTATTACTGTGACGACCCTGTGCCTATTCCGTTATAGTTCTAGCATGCAAAGGTATACACTGGCAAGGTCTTAGACTTAGTGAGGCTTAATTTTGCATCAAGGTGTTGTGATGACCCCTTACCATTCACTCACTTGTGTGGCACCATTCACTCACTTGCATTATCATAATCAATAATCATGACTCTTGCTCTCCCTCTCCCTCTCCCTCTCTCTCTCTCTCTCTCTCTCTCTCTCTCACTCTCTCTCTCTCTCTCTCTCTCTCTCTCTCTCTCTCTCTCTCTCTCTCTCTCTCTCTCTCTCTCTCTCTCTCTCTCTCTCTCCCTCCCTCCCTCCCCCCCAGGTCATATTTGCTAATGAGGAGGGTCAGGATGATGGTGGTATTAGGAAGGAGTTCTTCATGCTTCTGTTCAGCCAGATCCTCAACCCTGACTTTGGTATGTTTGTGGAGGATGAAGAGAGCCACCTCGTCTGGTTTAGAGAAAGTGTAAGACACTAATAGTAACTACTATACTATAAGGTGAGTAGCTTAGTCAGCATAATGGTACTAACTGCTGTACTGTGCATGTGTAGCGGGTAGCTTGGTAAGCATTGAAATGGCTCTCACTTAATATTAGCAGAAATGGTTGGTGATCTGGATGTTCAGTGTCATAGGTGCACATGCAGGCTTTAAGCAAAGTATAGATTTTATTTTAAATTGGAGATAATAATTAAGTGAGAATTTGTGTGTGATTTTTAATGTCAAAACTATTAACTACTTGTTGAAAATGTTACATAAACATTTTCTTCAGTTTTCGACACTTTATACATACCTATCATTCTTTCACATGAACTTTGTGTATGTATCTTGATAGATGTGACTATGGTAGTTATTTATTTGTACATACGTGTGCATGATATAGAGTGGACATGTTACCTTCTGTCTTCCTTCTCTCTCTATGACCTTTCCTATTTCTTTCTCTCCCTCCCTCCCTCCCTCCCTCTCTCTCTCTCCCTCCCTCCCTCCCTCTCTCTCTCTCTCTCTCTCTCTCCCTCCCTCCTCTCTCCCTCCCTCCCTTCCTCCCTCCCTCTCTCTCTCTCTCTCCCCCCTCCCTCCTCTCTCCCTCCCTCCCTCTCTCGCTGTACAGGAGCTATTCTATGAGAATGTTGACTACTACCTGTTGATAGGCATCCTGTGTGGTCTTGCCATGTACAACCAGGTTCTAGTCGACCTGCCATTCCCAGTGCTATTGTACAAGAAATTATTGGGAAGGTCAGTTCTGACTAATAGTGTGTATTATTGTATGTACCCTGTACATATACAACGTATTACTTTATCGCTTGCATATCTCTCATGGGTAAGTATATTAATCACTGCTGATTGAGTGCTCGGGGGATAGCATTATCTTGTTCATGGCTGTAATAACCTGACCAATCTTTGGCTGGCTATGCATGTATTTATGTAATGGTACTGATATGCACACATATTGTATAATATGTAAGGGGAGCCACCCAATTCCTACAATAGACTAAATCAACTCCCACCCATGTCTTGTCTTGTTCAGGCCAACGTCGATTGATGAGCTGTCAGAGCTTCGGCCCACTCTGGCTCAGAGCTTCATCAACATGGTCAGATACGAGGGAGACAATTTTGATGACATGTACGATCTCACTTTCTCCGTAAGTGACATAACTATGTACATACAATGTACATACCGTACTTAATCTAATACTATGTATAATTATTTTGAGAAACATGTGCTTTTCTGGTAAGGGTCGTTGTGTATACACGTTATAAGAATTTATAGAATGTTAATTCTTTTGTTAAATTGGATCATACGTTGTATTCGATTAACTACGGTACATACATACATGTACATGTGCATTTAGCGTACAATATTGGTGATGGATATAATATATTATATGTACATATGCAGAGGAGCCCTTCAAGGGCTACTAGTATGTGCGTTAGCATTTTAAGCTCTGAGCTGGACGGCAGAAAACCTTATATCAAAGAGGGTTGATTACTGGAAAAAATAAAGCATCTAAGAGCCAGCTAACATTAATTAATCTGGAGGTTTTGGCGTAAAGAAAACATGTATTTTGTACAATCAGGTCATTACAAATTTGATACCACTCCTAAGAAATTATTTAGGAAGATCGTGCTCTTATTTTACAATGTTCTGTGTTTTCAGGTGAACCACATGAGCTTTGGTGAGGTGCAGACGGTTGACCTGATCCCGGACGGCTCAAACGTCAGAGTCACCAAACAGAGTGCTCATGACTACGTCCAGGCGTACATGAGATACACCTACCACGACTCCGTCAAGAACCAGTTTGAGGCATTCCAGAGAGGATTCATGAAAGTCTGCAATGGGAGAGTCATTGTGAGTGTGTGTGTGTGTGTGTGCGAGAGAGAGAGTACTGTAGTGTCCCGCATGTACAATGTACCCCATTTCAAGGGGTCAATGTAGCAGCTTCTATACACATACACAATGGAATTTGTATTCCAGGTAACAGCAGGCGCCAATGTAGGCCAAAATTACGAGTTATAGTTAAGCGCCTATGGATGCTTATCCGGGATACTACGGTACAGCTAGTACATGTGTGTATGGCTGTACATGTATGTGCCTGTGTATGTGTGTGTGTGTGTATATGTGTGTGCGTGCATGTGTGTGTGAGTATGTATATGCATGCATGAGTGTGTGTTAGAGTTTTTCGTATTAAGCTATACTGTACATGAGTGTGCCTTTAATTATTGTCCCTGCAGCATATGCTTCACCCTTGTGAGCTCCAGGCGCTGATGGTGGGCAATCGTGTCACTGACTGGAATGAGCTAGAAGAGGTATACTCTCTCTCTCTCTCTCTCTCTCTCTCTCTCTCTCTCTCTCTCTCTCTCTCTCTCTCTCTCTCTCTCTCTCTCTCTCTCTCTCTCTCTCTCTCTCTCTCTCTCTCTCTCTCTCTCTCTCTCTCTCTCTCTCTCTCTCTCTCTCTCTCATTGCTAACAGATTTCTGTATGGACAATTGATGTAGATTAGGTAGTCAATAGGCGGAGGGTAGGGTGTATTTACATGTATATGCTGTGTTTACGTACAGTACATACATGTATATGTACTCGCATCATCCACACATGCATGCACAGTAAGTGTATTTCCTGTTTGATCAAACTACCGTTACATGTACTCTATTGCAAGTTGCTATAGGGTTATCTTGGGTATTCCCTTGGTTTTGGTTGGTTTGGAGAGAGTAGACAAATGTTGATAAGCTTGTCTTTATCACAAGTACTTGATAGCCGAGTGTTTGAGTATTTGCACCTACACATACAACTTAACTTCACTTGGGAAAGATTTTATATTAATAACATGTTTAGTAAACCCTGTAGAGTGCTGAAGTTGCTCTCAGTCTAAAATCGCAGAATGTTGTCATAATAATATTCCTCTCCACAGCACATGCTGTATGCCAACGGCTACTCAAGGCAAGACCCAACCATTCAGCATTTCTGGGACACATTCCACAATTTCCCAGAAGACACTAAGAGAAAATTTCTTGGTAGGTGGGTGTGGCCACAATTCACCACTGTCCATTGGTTCAGCCATAACAATTTTAATTACTAGATGTAGCCTCATCTCCAGGAGGCCACTCACACGTTTTCAATGTTGCACACAGAAAAATGGGAAGGCCTGGTATCTAAAGTCACGTGCATGACGTAATGTATAAAGAAACCGTAGAGAGACTTCTAGGGCCCTTTGAGTGCAGCAAAGGTCACCAAGATTTGGAGGGCTCTCGTCTCCAATGATCGATTGGTACGACCCAAAACACTTACTGTTGAGTGTAGCATGATCCTTTTAATTCACAAACGAGTGGGGATCGAGCTGCTCATACACAAATTTAGCTCGGAATGGTAGGTTTATTTTGCAGCCATTTTTTGTTTCAGTGTGCACAATAATGATCGATGTCACGCACGTGACTTTGGATACCAGGCCCTCCCTCCCTCCTTTCTGCGTGTAACATTGAAAATGCAGGAGTGGCCTGGGGACAAGGCTATACTAGATGTACAAGCTTGGTGTGCATGTATAATTATTAAGATATCTACATGTGTAAGAGCTTCCTATGATTTTTACACTGGGGTGCTTAATTGGTGGACCTGTATACATGTATGGTATGTGTAAGGAATGGAGAATTCCTGTGGGGGAACTCTCAATGCCAGCTAGGCAACTAAATGGCTCTGCCTTTTGCACAAGGGGAGTGGGGGTACTGCTTGAATCTTACCACGATGGTGCTTGATGAAGGAAGTGCCTGGTTTAGTAACCAGGGATGTTGCATCATGCATGCCAAACTTAAATTGTGTGCATAATAATTAATTTTTTTTTTATTTCTCCACTTGCAGTGTTCTTCACTGGTAGTGATAGAATACCACTGGCAGGCATTCAGTCAATGAGGGTAAGAGCAAAGCATACCTTACATGTACATGTACCACTACACTACTCTATGTACCCACATCACTCTAAATGTAATCCCCCTCCTCCCACCCACAATGATAAGACAGCTTGTCTAAGAGCACTGCATAGTGTTCTCCCAAGGGAAATTCAGTGGGTGGGGCCACTGGGCATTCTCTCAGGGTACACCCTGGAAGCCACCCAAGATGGAATGGGCCTACAATACTAACTGAAAGTTCTATTGCCTTATCAGACTCTCTGACTCACTGTACATTGTAGTAGTATGCATTTCCTGGGGAGTTACTTTGAGTGGGGGGTGAGAGGCGGAAAGGAGTGAGCCCTGTCTACAATGTAGCCATGCAAGTAGGGATGCACTGATAGAGTGCCAGATTGCTTAGTCTCTCCAAAATTCCCCCATTCATGTAGCTACCATAATTGTTATCATTGCAGGTATGTGTGTAATGCATTATTAACTCCAGACTGCATAAATAGGCACTTACTGAATAATTGTCATAATGGTATTGTCTTGCTAATGTTCCTTTTCAACTGGTGATGAGAATATTATTGGCCGTGGTGCTTCTGTACTCACATACAGCTTCATCTTCATATGTTTACTCAATAATATCTCTCTCTCTCACTCTCTCTCTCTCTCTCTCTCTCTCTCTCTCTCTCTCTCTCTCTCTCTCTCTCTCTCTCTCCCCCTCTCCCAGATGACTATTCAGAAGATGGATGGTGGTTCAGGCTGTGCCAAGCTTCCAGTGGCTCACACCTGCTTCAACGTTCTTGATCTCCCTCCTTACACGACTAAAGATGAAATGAAACAGAAACTTCTCCAGGCTATCCACTTCACCTCCGGCTTCGGTTTAATTTGATCTAGTTAGACCTACCAATTTTATCATCTGCAATCTGCAATCCGACTTTTCACGTAATTATGTATCTTCCTTGAACTTCGCACCACTAATTATCATTGTTGTTGCCGTGATCATAGTAATTATTTTACTGCACAATACAGTAACTATTAAATTTTGAAGGTGATGTTCTAACACATGCAGTGAGAATTAGCGATCCAGAATCAACTGTGCGTGTACACAATCTGATGGCAAAATTTGTTTCAATCTAATCGTTTTTAAGTCTGTAACTCGTGCCAGCTGGCACCAAGGCATTGACGGAAGCTCGACCATAAAATTGCCCAAACCACGAAGTGTTAGTTTTAACTCGTTAGGTGGTACTTTCATGTGTCAGTAGCTACTGTTAAAATGAGTCAACCATTAATAAGTTTAGAAAAGTGTATTATTAATATTATCCACTATACTTTATAGGTATGTACAAGGTTCGTGATAGCACAAGTACATGTACACTGTTATTGTAATAATAATATTATCAAAACTACAAAGCCTGAATGGTACTATCATCTACTGATCTAGGCTCCATGCAATTCCCAATTACATGTAAAGGATATTGTCGCGTATACGTCACGTACAATATTACTGCATCTAATTGCATAATTGAATTGCATTGGCGGCACCCGGCCCCCGCGCCCTTCTCACTTAAGCTTGTCGTCTCTGTTATACTGCTTGCAATTGCTGTATGCGTGGTAGTTATTGAAGTATAATAATAATATTATTATTATTATTAATGTTGAACTACTAAACAGCTATAGCCATTGGACTAGCTGCGCTAAGGATCCGGGCACCGTGACGATCACCTCGAGATCTAGATCAACCTGGACGGTCACCACATGCACTGAGTAAGTGATTGATGATCACCTTTACTAACTCATCGTGCATGCACTGATCACACTCACAGCTAGCGTAGTTTGCATACATGCGTGATTGGTCATGACTGTATGCATGCTTTGTATGCCATGAGGCCAGGCTTAGAGATTAATTTCTGAGCTTTGAAAGTTTAACAATCCAAGTCTACCAAATTCATGCTATAGCATGCATTAATAACTATTACGTATTATTAAGACTAGTATAATTATGCTGCCTCGATCCCGGAATAATTTTTGAGTGTGATTCAGGTTTGTAAATCACACCAATGCTGCAGGCTACTATTAATTTCTTTTCCACAGTTGAATTTGCTAGTAATTATCGATCATGGCAAATGTGGATCTAACAAGGGAGCTGATAGGAAAGCAGTTCCGATTCGAGTCAAAGAATTACCCCAACCACTTCATCCGGCATCAAAACTGGAAAATCTTCAAACACCAGCATGATCCCAGCGAGCTGTATCAACTTGATAGCTCCTTTGATATCATCCCAGGTCTCTGCGGCAAGGGAATCTCCCTTCGTTCGGTCAACTATCCAGCTTACTACCTCCGTCACTACAAGCGAAAAGGAGAGTGCTTCATACATTCATCGGATGGCAAGTCGTCCTTCAAGGAAGATGCGTCTTTTATCCCTCGCTGTGGTCTGGCTGATGCAAAGGGTGTATCGCTCGAGTCTGTCAACTTCCCCGGACAATACCTAAGGCACTGCTGTGACAGGGTTCGAAAGGACATCAATAATACTACTCCACTGTTTTTGGATGACGCCACCTGGTACCCTAGGCTGATAAAAATGGTAGGTAGATTCTATAGCTAGCTACAGAAACCCCCTTGAAGTTCCGTGTGTACTGAATAACTACCTAGATAAAAATTAGCCCATGCAGGCTTGTCCCCAAGTCACTCCCATGTTTTCAAAAAAGATCAGAGAGACTGGGGACGAGGCTAAATAAAAATATTGTAGATTTCATAGCTATCTGCACAAATTTGTATGTATAGGGCAAAAGTTTCTAGCTACATGTTAATTTTCATTAATAATTATTGTAAAAATTCTGTGGCAGCCCTATCCTTTGCCAGATATGTGTACTAGAAAAGGGTTGTATTGGGGAATCAGATTCATTTTTTAATTTGGAATGGGTGTTACAAGAATTTATCAATATCATTATTACACTCCTCATCCTGTGCTTATTTACTGTGAGGCATTTAAGTTATTTGGTTTTGTCACATAGGCTTGATGCATGACATAAAAAATCTAGCTATCTATCTATCCATCTATCTATCTATAGCTTGACAGCCCACGTCAGGAGTCTACCAAAACTAATAGCGCTCAATCGTCCTCCAATGAAGTTGATGGAGCTCATGCCAGAGCACCGGGAGGTGATGGTGATGATGTGATGGACTCGCTGAAGCTGAAGGAAGCTTTGGCCAGGGAGAGGGAGCTGCAGCAGCAGCTAAAAGAAGCCCACAACAAAGCTGAGAAAGAGAAGGAGGCGGCTGCAAAAAGACTAAAAGCTGCCGAGGAGAGAAATGGGGATGAGCCTCAAGGTAAGACCAAACTATGATTTTTTCGCCAAACCTTGTGATAGCTAATAGTATTCATAGCCCCCCCCCCCCCCCCCCCCCCCCCCCCCCCCCCCCCCAAATATTCTAGGTCTCTAGCCCAGTATTGATAATTCTGTGATTCTGCTTATTTCTTATTATAAGTGCTGGTATACATACAGTTTAAGTTATAATTTTAAAGATTTAGTATGTAATAATAATATTATTATTGTTATCACTGATTACTAATAGAAATTGAACCACTGAGGATCACTCAACATCCAACAGACAAGACCAAGCACTGTAAGCAAGGAGCGATGCTGGCAGTCAGGGCTTCCGGAGGGTCTGGTGAACTTGCCTATCACTGGATTAAAGATGGAGAACCTTATTCAGAAGATTCTCATCCTGATTGCATAGGAGTTTACTCAGACACCCTGCAGTTTCTATGCCTTGACGTTGTACACAGTGGAACATATGTATGCAGAGTCAGTGACGAAAAGGCCAACTGTATTATTGAATCAAAGCCAGCTGTGCTAAGTGGTACGTTTGTACGCTGCTAACTTTTAAGGTGATTGGTCACTAGCGTATGTTGAAATAGAATCGCCCAGGGATCGTAATCTGATGCATTAATTATAAGAGGGTGTACCTAATAATAATTATTGAGTCAATGAGTACAGTTGCATGAGCAGCATGAGTTAAGACAACCATTGAAAGCAGAGCATGCACCCTTTTGAGTCTTGAATCAGCATGCATAGTTTTAATAGTTAACATGCATGCTCAGTGCATAATCACAAGAATAGTAGGATTGCTATTCTAAGGGTTATGCATAGCTACTCTATAACACTTTTCTTTGCAGTCGTATCCAAAATGAACCTCTGTGACTTCCTCCAAGAGAGTGCTGAACGTCAAGGTGAGTTTATGCTAAAGCAAGGTTAGCTAGAGCACACTGCATTTAATTTAATTAAAACAAGCTGATGGGAGTTGTTCATCTTATTTTCTTCCTTTACAGATGTCGTGATGATTGTCCGTGAAGGCCTCATACAGAAATTCACTGCCTTTCTTCAGGAATCTGGCCGCACATGTGTTGACGACTTGAATGCAGTCATGGAAGAAATTGAGGCTCATGCAACGGTGACCTACGACGATGCCATAATTGAGTTCACCACTCAAAGAGTAGAGACGAAACTGAGCTCTCTTGGCACTCCAAAGGTCTTCACTAATAGTGACAGCGAAGATCGAGAGGAACAGTTCACCGAGACAGTCACGTACACTGTAGGATCTGAAACTTCCAAGACACGAGTGAAAGGTTGGTCTGTGAGTGGAGGCCTGGTCGGTGGTTATGAGGGAGTCCAGGGCGGGGCTGGCGCTACCTACGAGAGCCAAACCATCAAAACCCAACTAGCAGTACAGGGCGTTGAGCGCACAGAAAATTTCGACAAGATAATCTATGTTCCTAGAGAGTCGCGTGTGAAGGTTTCCATTGAAAAGCAAATTGAGGTTTTCACATGCGATGTGAGTGATCTTGTTGTCACTTTTAGTGGCAAGAAATCGTCGATTAAATGCAAGTGTGGAAAGAAAGAGAAGAAACAAGTGAAGAATAAAACTTTCCAACTTGAGGATGTGTTTGGGAGTGGGTCGAGTGGGGAGGAGGGTTCCCACGGTCATCAACACCACCACGGGAAGGAGTTAGCCGTAAAGCTAAATGGAAAATGCACTTGGTCGGAAACAAGTGCCAGTGTGAAGTGCAGTGATCCCGAGCCCCTGCAGCTCAGGAAGTAGCAGAAGAACGACATTGTGTACGTAGCTATTATACCGTAATAAAATTTTTATGGCTGAAGAGTACTTATTGATTCAGTGTAGCTGTTTTTTATATTATTATTAGCCCCATGCAGATTAATTAGCTGTTTCAGTGGCAAATACATTTTAACTAACGGGTTTATTTTGTTGATGTTAGAATTGCTATAATATACTTGACAATGTGTGACAACAGTGAATAATACTGAGAGGTTTTATAATGTTATAGTCATACTAAATCTACAGTATGGCATAAACATGTTGGCTAGTGTGATGGCAATGGCTCTTTTTGGTTGACAGTCTCATCAACATCAACTGGATGAGATTCAGTGGTACCAGGATAAGGGGGTGGAGGCTGTGTAGGGTACGGAGCAGATGGTGGGGGGTACTGTTCACCCTCTGGCTCGGCTGGGTACTCTAGGTCAGTCAGGGCACCTATAGCTATGCCTGGTGCCTCATCCAATGGAGGAGCACTGGCCGTAGTAGGTTGAAGTGGATACGACTGATCATGAGGCTGACCAGCTACCAGAGCTTCACTGCCAGGTGCTGAAGTGAGAGGGACTTTCTGTGTTGCGTCACCAGCTCTTGATCGTTTACTGGTGGCTTGACGGTTGGATTGGCCCACGACACAGCACAATACACAGCAGACGATGGAGACAATGATCGCGATTGGGCAGCAGATGAATAAGACTATACCACCCACAACAGAACCTACAATCACTCCAATAAGACTTGCACCTACAGGAATGAGTGAGATTCAACGATATAGTTCTCTTTGAAATTTGACTCTTAGACTATTCTGTCAATATAATATAACATGGTGTTTACCAATATAGGCCTATTTCTAGGGAGAACACTATAGCTATCGAGCATCGGATTCTATCGCTAGCTAGGTGGACTGTACTTTAAATTAGCTGACTCGTGACAAATCTCACCACAGTTGTCTTCATCGCTTCCATCAGAGCAATCCCTTACGCCATTACACCGATCGAATATCGACAAAGTGCATTCACCATTGTCACAAGGAAAGCCATCTTCACATCCTGAATGCAATATCATTCACATAAAACCAGTATGGCATTATCGTAAACTCACTATAATATATCTGGACATAAAATATTATTATTATCATTAAGCATAATAATGTATTATGAAGCATAGAGTTATATACAGGTTTGTTGATAGTTGCCTAGCAACCAAAGTTTTTGTAGACAATTTGCTGGCTATGGGAAGGGGTTGGGTCATCATAAAGTAGGCCAATGATGAACAGAGCCTGAGGTGAACTACCAACAAAATAGATAATTGGGGTGCATTCGACCATGCATCTCATGCACCCCAATTGCTGTCAGATAACTATTATTTGCAACACACACCGTGACACGTATAATTAACCGTAATGACTTGCTTGCTGACATGGTTGTGCATGTGTAATCTGTATAGCTAAATGTTAACTTACTCTCACAGCGGAATTCATCACTACCGTCAGGGCACTGGGTGAGTTCGTCACACCGTAAGAGGAGTGAGCTGCTACCAACACATGTCCCATCGCGGCAGTCATACCCCCTACACAGGTTGGCTGATCCAGATGCTATAATATTATTATATAAATCAATACATGCATGAAGGCATCTATTGTGACAGTCATACGCCACAAAAGAAATTGTACACAAGCTGGAAAAGAACTCCGACCCTAATTTTAATTTTATTATTATTCAGTGAGCACTAAAATAATTACGGTATCAGTTTTGAACTGCCATAGTATATACATAACACAGTCATTAAGAGCTCACCAAAATCAATGTGAAATGTATGGCTTGAAGCACATGCATGCATGATAGCCGTGAAAATAATATTATGTGATTAATTATACATTACCAGTATTAATTTTATAGATTATCCAACTTACCTACCACATGAATAAGACTTACAGCTACTGTCAAGATAAGGACACATTTCATTGTCACCGAAGATTGAAAACAGTTCATTATCTTGTGCTATCGAAAGCAGCTATAGCTAATAATATTATTATGTTAACAAACTCACTATCTAGGTTTTATAAAAAAAACAGTACTCTGAGTCTCACTTGCTGTTTATATTATCATGAATATCATAGATCAAGCTACTAAATATATGCATGGCAGTCCATAGGTGTTTATCAATTGGCAACCCTAAGTGGTAACTACAAGTAGCAAATTGCATAATATTATAAGCAGTGCTACTTATTTAGCAATACAACCGGATGTAATGTCAAGCATGCCCTGGCAGATGATACAGACCTATAGCATGCGGATGAAGTCAGATCTAAAGACTGATCGAGAACGTGCAGTTCTAATTCGTCATCCAGCGTGGCATGGGAGAGGACTGTAGTATTGTCTGGCAGAGGAAATTGGCACTGTATATCAGCCTAAACTACCGTGATTGTATTGCATAATAATTGTGTGCGCGCACAATCACACGCCACGCATGCATGAATCCAACTGCGCATGCGCAGCCTATAGTATGATACACGTCAACACGAAAGAGATGGTGATAACTACCGCTTATGACGAGCCGGTAGCCAAAAAACACAGCTACAGAAGAGCATGTTCACAGTGCAGTCCCAGAGAAATGGTATACTATTGCTAAGTGTTCAACCCAGATGAAAACATGATAATTATCATTATTATTAATTTTAATATCTAGAATCAGAATGCTGGGAGTCTTTGCAGTCCCCTCTGTGATACTCACGATATACTTGAAGTTTGAGAAGTGCTTGGGGCATGGGAACAAGCTTCATATCTTAAAAGCAAAGTGGAGAGGAAAGCCTATCGTCCTGAAGACTTTCAAACCCCTAGGGACTCTCTCCTTAGGAATGCTTTCATTTCAATTCTCCAAACCGTTAAATCATAACTTCAAAATCACACGACAGGAATTTATAGAGACTGTGAGTTTAATCTCATTTGTAATAAATACTATGATGAAGCCATAATATTATTTCAAACAAAAAACAGCTAGTACAAACCACATAATAATATATACTCGAGGAGTCTCATAATAATAATATTATACCACTAGCTGCATAATATTATAATCAAGTATACGGTGGAAAACACTCCCTATAGTGGTTTGTGGCTTCATAGTACAAATCAGCTGTACTGTGTTTTCAAAGATGTTTGGATTGTACCCTTTAATTTGTACATGTGCGCGTGGTATAAATTCCTTGGGAACTTTTGCCTTGAGTGTGGTATAATGGTATTCCAAGGGCGATCTTAGTTAACATCAAAATTTACTGGGTATTGTACCCACCAAGCTCTTCTTTATAGGCAAATCGAAGAGTCTTTTAAGGTATAGCTGGGAAAGCCCACTCAAGCCGAACAGTTGAAGTATTGGACGAGATCATCACAGAATGTGATGTAGGAGGAGATGGTATTCTTCTTTTGCCTGAGGCCACTGCATGTTGGGAACTCAAAGAGACTGATGAATACATGCTCAACATGATGCTCAAGGACTCCAGTGCCACGCTGGATGTGTACGGCACTTGTGGAAATATGTATGGTGTTCAGTACGATGATTCAAAGCCTTTAAGATTTGTGGGGTCAAAGACAAGCCTGCAGCTGTACATGTCGAAAACAAGATTATGGAATCTCCAAGCTCGGCTAGCCATTGCTCTTTTGGAATTGATTGAGAGTATTGAGCACACACCATATGGGACTCTGTACCAATGTGACGTCCAAGAAGCTAACTTTGGAATAGTAAGAGATTATTATATTTAACAATAGCTATACGTCTATCATGGCAGATAACGAAGAGTGATGGAAATTTGGTAGCCAAAGCTATTGATCTGGATTTCTCAATGTTTAAGTCGACACTTCTTTCAGTGCTGAACAATAGTCTAAGACAGTATCACAATGAAGGAAAATGCAGCAATGACAGTGACTGTGGCTTCAACTATATCAACTGTCCTGGAGAGTGTGACGTAGCCACTCACAGATGTACTGGCAGACTCAGGAGTACCAATTTAATTGTAAGTGATGTGAAAAATGCTCCTTCAGTTAGCCCCATCATATTATATTAGGCTATATATGTGCATAATATAATAATATTATTATGAGGCATAATAATCAGTCTGTCTATGCAAGATGAGAAACTGTCAAAAATTATGCTTAGCTAAAAATGAGTACTAATGCAATTAGAGACCCTGGTGGCTGTAGATGGTTAATTGTACAAGATTTAACAACCCTGCATTTCACCTCCTGCAGGCCATGTGCTGACTTATGTTTACAAGGCTGCATCGATCCTCTTCCGAACAAAGAGACCTTCTGTCCAACCCCCCTCCAAGCATTGCAGAGGCCTTAGAAAAGCTCCTGGAGGAATGTTCCAGACCTGGCTCCTCACAGATAGACTGGAATTTGTTCAACAAATTCAAATCATTACTGATGAGTAGTGTTGAAGAAAAGTAGATTGTGAATATCTATTCAGTGAATTCGATGACCGTTAATAAAATAATTAGCTATAATAATTTTATACATAATATAGTGCATTACTATTCACTACATGCATGCATACATTAAATTTTACGCTATACTTCCTTTCCTCACCAACCCAAATCCTATAGTTATTAATAATTCTAGTACTCTTCACACTGAGCAGTGGCATATTATTAACGCATGCAGTGGCTATTGGTCTGGCAGCTGCATGGATGACTAATGCTATATATAGGTCCGGCAGTCCCAGGGGCTGAGATTATTGAGAAGTAGTCTTTCTTCAGTAGTGGAGAGGTTATTAAATGTGTCATTCAGCGTACATGGGAATAGACCATTGTATTGTCTGGCAGAGAAAATTGGCACTGTATGTCAGCCTAAACATTGCATTATGCACGCGCAATCACTCGCCACGTGGCACATTAGTGTACAATTGCGCATGCGTATTACAGTCCACTGGCTACGGGTCAACGTGGCGATCATAGATAGCTACCGGCTTTGACGAGTCGGTAGCCAAAGAATACAGATGCAGTTTCATCCGGAAGAGGAGCATGTTCATGCACAGTGTATTCGACAGTATCATAGCTATACTAGCATAGTAATAATATTGCTAAGTGTTTGACTCAGATGATACCTAGAATCAGTATGCTGTCACTTCCAATGTATGCCCTACGAACTCTTGTGAAAGGTGTAAGATTCTACTGTAACCAGCAGAAAAGGACATTTTACAGGAGGTGTACCTGTGTATCGCTGACCATAATATGTGTACTACTCTTCATCCTATTTATTTTCTCCGTCATTGTACAGTTCAGCCGTTATAGTCCCCTGTGTTCAGATACTGAAAGTAGGCTTTACTTGGAGCAACTGGTAGGTTCAAAAATTATTGTTGTAGCTAAAATAATTATTAGCTATCAATCAATTGTTTTTTCAGCTTCTGTAGTTGAATATTTTGTACTATGAATAATTCAATACCCTCACTTGAATCTCTTGTTGCTTTTTATGCAGTGCAGAAACTATTCTAAAGGTCTGATCACGGGGAGTCTTTGCAGTCCCCTCTGTGATCACAATGACTTAGTATTTGAAAAGTGCTTAGGGCGTGGTAGCAAGCTTCATGTCTTAAAAGCAAAATGGAGCTCTAGAGGAAAGCCTGTTATCTTAAAGACTTCCAAACCCTTAGGGACCCGCTCCTTGAGAAATCTTTCATTCCTCTTCTACAAACCATTAAATCACAACTTCAACATCACACGACAGGAATTTATAGAGGCTGTGAGTTACAATAATGATCTGAATCTTAACTTCTTCAAATTATCGACAATAGTTTGCTCTTTTATAGGTGAATCAAAGTGTCTTTTATGGTACAGCTGGAAAAACATATTCTAGCAGAACGATTGAAGTGTTAGACGAAATCATCGCAGAATGTGATATAGGAGGAGATGGTATTCTTCTTTTGTCGGAGGCCTCTGCATGTTGGGAACTCAAAGAGACTGATGAATATATGCTCAACATGATGCTCAAGGACTCCAGTGCCACGCTGGATGTGTACGGCACTTGTGGAAATTTATATGGTATCCAATATGCTGATGCAGAGCCTTTTATGGGGTCTGAGACAAGCCTGCTATGGTACACATTGGAACACAGGTCGTGGAAATTCCGAGCTCAGCTAGCTATATCTCTTTTGGAATTGATTGAGAGTATTGAGCACACACCGTACGGGACTCTGTACCAATGTGATGTCCATGAAGCCAACTTTGGAATAGTAAGAGTTTGCATGGCTATAGCTATTAGCTATTACATAATTTGTTTGATACCTATAATCTACTTATGTCCTCGATTAATGGCAGATAACGAAGAGTGATGGAAGTTTGGTTGCCAAAGCTATTGACCTGGATATCTCAATGTTTAAGTCAACACTGCTTTCATCGCTGCAGCGTAGGCCATATCACAATGAAGGAAAGTGCAGTGATGATAGAGACTGCAATATAAACTTAATGAACTGTCTTGGAGAGTGTAACCTAACCACTCATAAATGTACTGGCAGACTCAGGAGTAACAATTTAATTGTAAGTGATGCTACATTTTATGTCTGATTGTCGTGTTCTGTTTCGCTGATGGTAGCAATTACTGATGATACCGGTACTATTATGCTGAGGTACAAATGTTTGTTTATTGCTAGTAGACCCAATAGTATCTCGACATTTTACCTCCTGCAGGCCATGTGCCGACTTATGTTTACAAGGATGCCTATGGACCTCCTGTCCAACCCTCCACCAACCGTTGCAGAGCGCTTAGAAAAACTCCTGGAGGAGTGCTCCAGACCTGGCCCCTCACAGATAGACTGGAATTTATTCAATGAACTCAAATCATTACTAACGAGTAGTGTTGAAGAAAAGATTGTGAATCTCTAGGCTATGTAGCTATTTAATAGCTGATAATTAATAATTTTTATGACCAAGTCTTGGTAGCTAACCTGATCAATTTAATTGTGAATAGTGGCTATTATTGAATCATGGTCTTTGTACGAAAAAGACACTTACAGAATTCCTGCAGTCCCCCCCCCCCGATGTTCATTTCAATTACCGATCCAATTATCATTAATGAATGAACACTGAGCCAATAATATTACCATGATCCCCTGCACAAAGCATCAGAATCAGACTACAATCAGAATAGAGTAACAGATTATAATCAATCTAGTAAGTAACAATGGAACCTTAGGAACGCTTCAATTTTATGGGAAATGTAATAAAGACTATAATCTTTGAAGCAATCATGCACGAGGCAGCTGACGACCCTTACCCCCATATTTGGTTGTGCGCGGGCCGCGGGCGCACTAGCGTACACGTGGCAGATATGAACAGCTGCGCATGCGTATAATTATCCTATAAAGGTCAACGTGGTAGCCAGAACTGTTGGCTACCGTTTGAGATGAGCCGGTAGGCAACGAACATAGCTGCAGTTTTGTCCGGAAGAGGAGCCTGGATGTTCACTCTAGTCCCAGAGAATCTTATCATGGTACATAAACACAGCTGGGTGTAGAACGATATCTATCGGAGTCAGTAGCTATGCTGTTGCCAACACTTCTCCGACGAGTTCTTCTGAAGATTGCAAGATTCTACTATAATCAACAGAAAAGGATGTGTTTCAGAAAATGCACTTGTATACGTCTGACCATGTGTGTGCTACTGTTTATTGTGCTTGTTATCGCTGTCAGTGTACAGTTCTACCGTTACAGTACCAGCTGCTCGGATTCTGAAAGTAGGCTTTATTTGGAGCAACTGGTAGGTTCAAAAATCAATAGAATTACCATGTTTTAGCTATCCATTGTTTCAGCCACTGTATAATACATTATGCATAACAAATAAGTCATACCCTTTAACCACAAATAATACTGACACTTATAGCCATGCACTAGTGTTAACACTTATCAATAATGCATCCACCTCTGAGTCAGATTACTTTTGAATAATGCAGTGTAAAAACTATTCTGAAGGGTTGATCACTGGGAGTCTTTGCAGTCCCCTCTGTGATACTCACGATATAAAGTTTGAGAAGTGCTTGGGGCATGGGATCAAACTTCATGTCTTAAAGGCAAATTGGAGAGGAAAACCTGTCGTGCTGAAGACTTCCAAACCCCTCGGGGCTCGCTCCTGGGGAAAGCTTTCATTTCAATTCTCCAAACCATTAAACCACAACTTCAAGATCACACGACAGGAATTTATAGAGGCTGTGAGTTTTAAGAATTGCATGTTATTGACAATAATCTACTCTAACACTTCCTTGTAGGCGAACCGAAGTGTCTTTTATGGTATAGCTGGAAAAACACACACAAGCCGAACAATTGAGGTGTTAGACGAGATCATCACAGAATGTGATGTAGAAGGAGATGGTATTCTTCTTTTGTCGGAGACCACTGCTTGTTGGGAACTTAGAGAGACTGATGAATACATGCTCAACATGATGCTCAAGGACTCCAGTGCCACGCTGGATGTGTATGGCACTTGTGGAAATATGTATGGTATTCAGTATGCTGATGCAGAGCCTTTTATGGGGTACAAGACAAGCTTGTCGGAAGCAAGATCATGGAATCTCCGAGCTCGGCTAGCTATTGCTATTTTGGAGTTGATTGAGAGTATTGAGCACACACTGTATGGGACTCTGTACCAATGTGATGTCCAAGAAGCTAACTTTGGACTGGTAAGAGTTTAATTGTATGTCTACTAATATAATATTATTATCATTGTTTGATAATAGCTATATAATATAATATGCTGACATTTTTCTCTGTTGTGACAGATAAGGCATAGTGATGGAAAATTTGTGGCCAAATCTATTGACTTGGATATCTCAATGTTTAAGTCGACACTGCTTTCACAACTGAAGCATAGACCTTATTTCAATGGAGGAGAGTGCAGCAGTGACAGAGACTGTGGCTTCAACTTCATCAACTGTCTTGGAGAGTGTGATCTTACCACCTACAGATGTACTGGCAGACTCAGGAGTAACAATTTAATTGTGAGTTATTGTTACTTGAAAGTGTAATGAGAATGACACGGTGCATGCCACCTCGGCAGATTACCGTAGGATGGGTTTTAATTGCGTAGTTTAATAATAATTGTGTTTTAGTCAAGTCAGGCCAAATTGTGAATCCAATAATTGCGATGGACGACCCCGTACCGTACAGTGCTGTAGTATACGTGCACGTTTATGTTTGCGAATCTATAATATAATTATTGCGAAATGTAGAAAAACTTGCAATTCGCAATTAATAGATACTCGCAATTAAAACCCGATCTACGGTATGTACATAATATGCAATATGTATGTACACATAATTTTAATAATTATTACTACATGTTATAAGTTTAGGATGTCATCATGACAACTTGATTAATGCAATCATTCTAAGACCATCCTTAAGTTTATAGACTCTCTGTAATACTTAGTCGGGCAGCTGTTAATATTGTTATAGATGATGATACTATACTCAATTGAATCTATAATAATATTATGGCATTAACTGTAATGATTATTGTTAAGTACTGAGCATTTCACCCCCTGCAGACCATGTGCAGAGTTATATTTACAAAGCTGCACCCTCTCCACCCATATCTCCTGTCCAACCCTCCTCCAACCATTGCAAAATCCTTAGAAAAACTCCTGGAGGAATGTTCCAGACCTGGCCCCTCACAGATAGACTGGAATTTATTCAATGAGCTAAAAACATTACTGACAAGTAGTATTGAAGAAAAATAGATGTGGATCTCTGTTCAGTGATTCAGAAGAATGTAGCTAATAGCATTAAATTGAAGAACAGTGCAGACATTAATTGACCACAGCTCTAGCTCTATTAAATTTTTCTCATATTCTCTGAATCAGAATAGTTATTAATAATTATGTTAATAATTATTATGGATCTATCTCTGATCCTACTAATTAGGGTTTGAGGGAGAAGTGGGTGTGGTAGTTTCATGCACCATGCCTCCCCCCTCCCACAATGCTCCCCTTACCCCACCTTCTTTCTCTCTTTCCTCTATTCTTCTTTCTCTAGATTCCTTTCCTTTTTTTTGGGGGGGGGGGGGGGGGGGGGGAGGAGTGGAAGCTATGCCGGCATGCAGTCCATGGGAATGTTTGTAGCTCAGTATAATATAGCTACTTGGCTAGCTAGTGCAGTGGTAGATAGGACTGCGTATTAATTGCACTCACAGAGTCAGTGGTGACAGTTGGAAGTGATCATAGATATAGCTAGTATGGATAACAATAATAATAATAACAAATCTGCCTTACCTTGGCTGCAATTAATTATTAACCAAAAGACTCTCATTGTCAGACATGAAAATTTGATGCAGACCCTCAAAGCGAGTTTTTCATGCACAAAAAGCGGAAAAGGCCTATGGATGAGGCTAATGAGAACAAGAGTATGCAGCAACCTTTTCGCGGATATTAAGATCAGGCCCCGGGCTGAGTGATGTAGTCACTATTCAGCCCTATCTATTATCCAAAAAGGTTACTGAGTTGATTATACCAGCTAGCAGTCCCAGGCCGACATATTAAACTGCATAAGTGTATAATAATATTATTATAATAGGTATACAGATGATTCTGTAAGGTGTGATATCCTCAATTCTGCTATATAGTAGCTATGAAAATCTTGCTATACTATGCAGGTTGCTTGTGGTTTCATAAAGGAAGCACCTGTGTACTATATCATTCTACAGATCTGGTACATTAGGGTCAAACTACATGAATCAGGACAAACCTTTGAGGAAACCTGTTTGTGAGCTGGCTTGTTTTGGTGTAGCACGTGTGGCTAGTAGATCTACTCTGGTATGTCCATTGTTCACTACAGGTGCATATTATCGGGATCCCATCACCACCTTGACCCTAGTAGCTAGCCACGCATGTCCAGCGGTGCAAGTCCAGTTCACATAAGTCCCTTAGGACATGCTAAATTAAGCATTACGTTGCTATATATAGAGCATTCTAGAAAAAGAATTTCAGATTCTCGAGTTTGAGGCACTTTTTGACTGTCTAGCTTCTAAAAGAAGAGGTGGTGCAGAGAACGTTGCGATGGCTGGAATCGACGTCGGGAAGCTGGAGCAAACGGGAATCGACAAAGGCATAGGCTTAGCTGAATCTGGAGGAAAGGCAGCTCTCAAAGGTGCAGTCGACTTTGCAAAAGACGAATCTCGCAAAGTGCAGGTGAAAATCACCAACAACACCAAACAAAAGTGGAGCAATCCAAGGCTCTTCCTCGACTGTGGAATGACCGAAGATCTGCTACCGTTAACGATCGACGACGAAAAGGACGTGACGTATGAGATACATAAGAAGAAATGGACCTTTTCAGGAATTGCCGGTGCGATCAGCTATCAATGGAAAGTGGATCAGAAAAAGTGCTATCTCGTCGTGATGTTTCGCAGTCCTACTGTTGGTCGAAATACGTGGAACGTGGTGATTTACGATAGCGAAACGGAAGCCGACCAGCGGCAATTCAGCACACTGTGCCAAGAACGCGGCCAGTATCCTTACGTTAGAGGCGATGCGAACTATACGACAAGGGAATTCGGAGCGTTCACGATGCAAGCGGCTATGTCATCCTCGGGAACAGCCAAGCTTCACATCACGATCTCATGCACGGAGCGGGAGGAGGAGGAAGAGGAGGAGGAGCAACAGCAGCAGCATGAAGAATGAAGGGACGATGTTTTTCGAACATTTACTAGCTGATATTAACATTAATAATTTTTTTTTTATGAGCGGGCCTATGCACTCTTAACATTATACGTGTATGTTCGCTATGATGCACGATTTGTGTAGTAATAGTATGGTAACAGTATGTCATTGTGGTTCAATGTGCCGAAAAGCCGTTGTTACTGTACTGCGCATGTTCACAAAAATTAATGACGCATGCGCAGCTCTGTGCGCAACGCAAAGCGGGTAGATATGACATCATTCCCTGCGATTAACCATGCATGCACGAGCACCAATACTACATACTGGTGTCAGTAATTCTGACAACCCCCCTTTTTGGTACCCCTGTACAAAAATTATATTATATCCTAGGATAATTTGCTCGCCTGTGACAGATATCCGTACTATTATTAATTTTAATTTTACGGCACCCCTTAGGAAGTATTGAACCTTCTTTGTGCACACAGCGCCGATTGATACAGGTTGAGCTTGAGGTTAGCCAATTAGAAAAGGATCTAGCTGTCCTGCGCTTTCTGATACCTCAGAGAAGGACAAATTTAAAGAAGATGGAATAAAAGTAGTTCCTCCTATACTATAGCCTGCTCATCTCATGGTGCATGTCCCCAGTTCAGCATCGGAGGGTATTGGGTTGAGGAACGTTAACATCTCCTTATATTAGCTATGTATACTGTAGATCTGGAAATTTTCGTGTAAAGAAACTTTTGTATGATAAATTTTTGTAGGAATGACCCCTTACCGCATTAGCATTAATAGTGCATGCTAATTTTCGTAAGATTAATTTTCGTAGCTGCCATCGACTATGAAAATATTTTTACAACAAAAATTTCCAGATTTACGGTCATTATCGTCTAAAGCGGAGAAGAATCAAAATAATTATTATTAGATACTGAATGTATACTCTATTGTGATCAATAGATGAGATATGTAATAATAATTGTGCATGGAAGAGTGGATTATGAACATTATTGTGAAGTATTAAAAGTTTAACGATTATCGATCCTTTCAAAGCCTTTGATACAGGAGTATGTGATAAGAGGAACAGCAATGAATGTTACAACTACGATACCGACAATGGCAATGAGCAAAGGATTCACTTCCTTTCTGACTGCAGAAATGAGATAGCACATGCACATTCAACAATTATTAATTTTATCAAGCATCAATAACTATTGGCTCTGCAGCCAAATTGGAATCTGGAAGTTAGCTACTGGTAAGCCATGCATAATGCTGTATATACTCTGAAACCCCAATTGAGGCACTAACTAATAGCTAGATGACATTGTACTTTAGTAACAATGTTAACATGCATGCAATGTACTGCATGCATGACTTACTATCACACTCAATAGCAATATTACTTCTTGTACTGTTTATGGTCCGTTCGCACACTTTCCCTCTGCTCTGGTAACAGCTGCCAAGGTCCATCTCACTACCAGAGCAGACGTATACGAAAGGTATGGAGTCTGTGCTGTCAGTGATGTCAAAGCTGCATGTAAAAGATTACTGCATGTTTAGTTGTCAATGAGGTAAAGTTGCGTACAGCATCTCTTGATCTGTAGTCTCGTGAGCCAGACCCTCACACGCAAAAAATATGCCAGACCTTCCCCTATTGCATGTGAAGGTCTGCCTCACGAGACTAATCATGCATCTCCGGCCAGGCCAGATCCAGGTTCATGATAATTATTATAGTGCTGTTATAGCATTGTGTATCTCATCGTAGCACATTATATATATTAATATTATCATGAAAATAAACAATAGCTAGAGGGGAAGTATAAACAAAAACCACCTTTTAAAAACATGGTCACGGGTACTCTTGATTATGTATACACACATGCACAGGCGCATGCAGAAAAGCATAATAATCACAGTAGCTAGCTATAACAATAATCTATAGTATGACACACTAACTAGTAGTTAGTACTTACTGTAAGTTATAGTGACTATTGTAAGGCCTTAATTGGGGCACATCAGCTCGAAATGCATGATCGAATGCATCCCCATGCCATGGCATAAGGTCTGGCAACTAATTTGTTGGCCCATGAAATCCTCTCATCCTCTCATCATTGACCTATACCAAGGCTTAGCTGTCTCCCACCGCCTGCCTTCGGTGGTCGATAAGCCCTTGCCTATACACCCATACCCCATAGCCGATAATTTGCTCATGTTGCTGGGTGATGGCCAATAATGATTAATATTGCAACATACATAATATGTAAATTTTTAGTGTTACAGTAACACTGATTCAGAATAATATGTACAATAATAATATACAAAAACTCACTTATTCAATGATACTCTCCTGGCTTGTTGACTCTGGCAGTCTGGGATCATCCGGCAGATGACCTTGGCCTCGTTGTCACTGGCAACGTCACTACAGGCTGGGTAGTAGGTGTTGGATCCTGTCATGATTTCCAACCTCCCCCGACAAGCGTCTGAACCACCAACAAGTCGAATACCTATTCAGTGTTTCATGTTGCTAGCTGACAGTACATGTTGCATGCTCAATAATTATAATTTGTATATAGCTACACTAGCTATTATTATTATAGATGTCCACACTATATTCGCTGGCAGCAACTTATTAATACTAGCTGTATGACTACAAGCGGCACATTCCACAGAACATAGAGGTCATGCACCCAAATTTAACTACAAATTTAGTAATTTTATTGATGACCTCTTATGATTTTAACGTCACTCCTACATTAAGCATTGTTGCACTCAGCCCTCACTGTATGTAGATAAAGCTGCTTTGAAATCAATGTGCAAGTTTGACTATGCAACACACATTTAAAATTAATTTTAAAGCTAAGCCTTAGAATGCGGCTGGATTACCATGCAGCTGTACGGTATTAAATGCAGATGTTGGGCACATGAGAATCCAACAAAAGTCCTATACTTTAACTGATTTCAATAGGAATCCATATAGTCCTCGGGTAAACAATAAGATACATCACATCCTGTGATTGAGTCTCATGCAGGTTCACATTTTCAGGCTGTACTCGGGCTACCAAAAATTACCTTATATATACCAATGGATTTATCCCTGCTTTATTTCAATTCATGCCATAGCTACAGTTATGATAGCAGCTGCTACTAGAATGGTCAAGATATATACATGAGACAGAAAACTAATATAAGCGATTTAGTTTTCAAGATGGCTAGGATTAATCCACTGTTGCCCACTCAGTGGGTGTGCACGTGGGAGTGCCAGGCCGGTTGATCACTCTAGCTGCGAAAGATCAGAATTTCAAACTTGGCACTCACTGTTGTACTGCTTAACTTATTTTATCGTCATAGTCTTTCACCCCCGACCCCGGGGTCAACTGTGCTATCACTTTTAGCTCAGCTACAGAGCCATTGGGCTATTCCAGTTAATAAAGATACACCCCTGTTGAGGAATGATAATTGTATCCTGAGGGGGTAGCTTGATTTGATGAAGTCTTGGGGGGTGTTGAGGCTATTTTAATGATGTTCTGGGGGTAAAATGGTGCATTTTAACGATGTCTTGGGGGTCACTGCCTCCATTTTAATTAAGTCTTCTGGGGGAAATTTATCCGATTACTTGTCTTCAGGGGAACTGAAAAAGTGCTCCTCAACAGGGGTGTATTCTTATTAACTGTACTGGCCCATTAGTTGAAATTCAGACACTCATTTCTAATTACCAGCCCAGCAGCCCAATAATTATCCACTGAGCTCCGCTTACTCACCCGAACTTGTTTGTGCTATGGTAGAGTCAGTGAACATTATCCAACAAACGACAATGTAGAAAATTATCTCCATCTTTCTCTTTTAATAGTACTACGATCCGTTGAATATGAGCCCCACCCCATTTTATGTCATATCACGTGACTACACTCAGACCCACCCACTTAATTAATTGCACCAATCTAGAGGTGAAAGATGTCCTCCACCATTGATGATCAGAAGTTGGTATTCATGCGTCGAGCTATTGAACTGTCTGCTATAGGAGCGAGGGAAGGCGGAGCACCATTCGGAGCTATCGTGGTCAAGAACGGAAAGATAGTTGGAGAGGGACACAACATTGTCGTTCGTTCTCGTGATCCTTCTGCCCATGGCGAGGTGGTAGCAATCAGAGATGCTTGCAAGAACTTGGGTACTGAAGATTTGTCTGGTTGTGAGATGTACGCCAGTTGTGAACCTTGCGCTATGTGTACCTCAGCGATATGGTTCAGTCGCTTTGATATGGTCTACTATGGAAACTGCCTACAAGATACGCTCAAGTACTGTTCTATGGGAGGAATGTTTGAGGATGTGGCATTGGATGTGGAGAATAGATCCATCCCTGCTGAAAGATTGTGTGCGGCTGAGGCATTTCAAGTGTTCTCCAACTGTATGGAGCAAAAATTGCCAGCTAATCTGACCTCAGTATCCACTGATGATCCTGTGCGGGAGAAGGAGAAATTTATGCGCCGAGCCATCGAGTTATCACGCATTGGAGCTGAGCAGGGTGGACTACCGTTTGGAGCCGTCGTAGTGAAGAACGAGAAAATCATCGGAGAGGGATACAATATGACAAAACTATCGCGAGACCCCACTGCACATGGGGAGGTGGTAGCGATAAGAAATGCCTGTGAGGCCCTCAATGTGTGGGATCTTGATGGTTGTGAGCTCTACACCAGTTGCGAGCCATGCCCATTGTGTGTATGTGTGATATGGTTGTGCCGATTCAGCAAGATATACTATGCCAATTGTCTACAAGACATCGTCCCATGGCGCGGTTCTCTGAAGAAGCTATTTGAAGACGTGGGATCGCACATTGAGAAGAGATCAATTCCAGCAGAGAGACTCTGTGCCAAAGAAGCATGTGAGGTTATTACGAGCTGGGGAGAGCAGATGGGAGATAAAATGGATTCACGATTAGGAGTTGCTGTTATTCCTAAAGGAGACATTATCAAAAAAGAAGACTAGCCAAAATTAATGATGTTCTGATGAGATTTAGTTTTAGTGAAGTGAAATAAATGGCTATGGTGTGCACTGTGCACCCTGAACTTAAATTGTGTGGTGAACTGAGTGATAATTATTAATATGTGTTCAGTGTGTTAGTATGACGCTATAGGTAAATGAATGACTCGAATAGTGGTGACGACACAAAAATTTAATTACATAAGATGATGATTTTAATACAAAATAACTGCATGATTAGCAACAATAAAGCTACGTATAGTGTGTTCACTACAACTTCAATCATTCTGTGCCAGTATGTCTTTAGCTTGTGTGTTCACTACAACTTCAATCATTCTGTACAAGTACATCTTTAGCTTGCTGAATTTGTTTTTGGAGACTGAGCATCTCGCTCCGATATTGCTCCTTCTGAGCAACTGCCTTCTCCCTGTCTCCACGCTCACTCTCAAAATCCTCACGATACACCTCTGCCTGTATGTGTGTATATGGTAGTCAATGAATATTACCTGATATTACAGTCGAGCCTCTGATAAACGGACCCTCCGAGAAGCCGCTGACAACCTCTCTATAGCGGACAAGTGCCGTGTTACCGATTGAATTTACCATAGTTATAGATCTAGTACATTACAACCTCCGAGAAGCGGACGCTTCTCGATTCCGGACAGCGGACAAGATCCAAGCTCCCAACGTGACTTTTCAATGTAAAACTGCCTCTAAATAGCGGATATCCGGAAACCACGCCCTTAAATTAACGATGCCACGCCCACACTTGCCGCAATCTAGGCGGTCGCGATATTATGCCGTATGCGCGATAATAATATTCGCCTTGAATTCAGATGAGTAGCCAGAACTTCAGAAACCAAAAAATTCAGCTTGTGCTATGTTGACACTGAAAACAGAACATAGCTACCAACCACTTGATTATCATCTTTTAATACTGCTTTTATCATGCATTTCAGTGCATTTACTAAAGGATAAATACAATCAAAATGGATTGAAAAATCATGAACCTCCGAGATAGGGACAACCTCCGAGCAAAGGACAAGAGGCCCATTCCCAAAGTGTCCTTTGTTTGGAGGCTCGACTGTATTATAGTATTATGCATGCATGCTGATTGTTACATACCTTTGCATTAACTACCTCCACTTGTTGCTTCATATTCATTTGTTCCTGTGGTATGTTTAATTATTAGCATTGATGACTCAAGAGTCTGTATCAAGCCTTACTTCAATTAATTGATGTTTCTCTTTTAATAAAGCCTGATTTTTCTTTTCTAATTCAGCGACCTCAGCTTTCAGTTTTGCAATTTCTAGTTTTTGCTCGAGATTGCTCAACTCCGATAGCTTCTGTCGCTCTATCAGAGAGCAGATTGTCTTTTCCATTGTTGCAGACATCTCTTGTTGGTGTTTAGTCAGCTTCTGTAAGCAAAGTAATTCACCTTCCAAAGATGTAGCTACGCTTGCTGCTCTATTAAGGTCCCTCTTTCCCTCTTGCTCTGATGCCATTGGTGGTTCATAGCTACAAAGAGATCGTTTTAAGTTCATCTCTTCCATAACTTTCTCATGCTGTTGAAGGAGTGCATCTCTAGTAGGTGATTTAACCCAGACTTGCTTCAATCTGAAACAGTTTTGACACATCACATCTCCATGAGCTGAGAGGGAATCGGCTGTAACATATGCATAAAAATCGAGCAATTAATAGGGGAGTTAATAATTAATAATGGTCATTGTATTGTGTGCCTACCAGCTGCAGATAGTGTTGTTTGCAATGAATCACACTCAGGTTGATGCTATTCGTGAATATGAAAGAATAAAATTGTCATTGATTAATATAAATGTGTGGACAAGAAATTATTCAACCAGGCAACTATTATAATAGCGCCTGTATAATAATTATACATACGATTCAGCATGCGTGTACATGAATCAATGACTATGCTTAAGATGAAAGTGAGGCTATAATATAGTGCTAATTAGTTCTTAAAAGGAAGCATAATGCAATTTTAGTAGGTAGCTATCTTCACTGTTAAAAATTAGCAAGGAAGCTGTTACACAAAACAATAATATTATACTCACATGTACATGCAGTGCTTATTAGCTACACCATGACCAGTATAGTATGATTGATCGAGACTCACATCAAACTCGATGAAAGTAGCTATAGTGCCTGGCCTCATGAAGTGATCAAAGCTTACTATTTCTTGCCTGAGTCTTTATTATACAGTGTCATGCATGCTTAATTGAGCATGCAGTTACATGTAGCTAGCCTGAGGAGGTAGCTGCTAATAGTTCAATTCTCAGATATAATACCAAGCTATAACATACTATAAATTTTGATGTTGTAGCTCATGGGCATCAGATAACATTATTATAATTATTATTATGCACTGTAATAGAGATCCGAGTGTAATTATTATTCAAAATTTACAATATAAATATGTTTTAATTTAGATGAATTTCCATCAGTATGACACTGAGTTATGAATAGCTTACTGGCAAACCAGAATCCAAAGGTGATCTAAGAGATAGCTCTTCTCTGCAAGGACTCGGTAGCAATTGCACAAATGGGACCTTGTAGTTCCTGTTGCAGTGCCGCCTATCCAATGATTGCTCTACCTTATTTGTTCTACTCAAAGACAGCTCTTCTCTCTCAGATTCCTTAACTTGCAATTGATGCTCCTGCTGGTTTTCTTCAGTTGAGGATGAACTTTTTAGATTACACTCTTTACTCTTCTGCTTTCGCAGCATGACAGCCTTTATTACAAAAGTTATCACTTGAACAAGGTAGCTTAGCTGCACGTATGCTAGAATTGGCCATGCAAAGATTAAAGCAGTTATGTACTGTTAAGTATTATAGACTCTATAGATTAATACATGCAGTGCCACAAGTATTTATTGTAGTTTGAAACCATACAATGGGAACAATTGTGCATGATCATTCAAGCTAGCTCGCTACCTACAAAAGTAAGTAACTTATTTAATAATAACAACCATGCAGCTATAACTTCACCGGACACGCTCCATGCGGGCTTAATTCACAATAATTATTATGTTATGTATAATACCCCGGTAGTATAATAATATTGACCATGCATGAGGATCAATTGCAAGATAATTTTTATATCTGAGTTACTCAAGATATCATGCATAATCATAATAATTATTGATTATTATGCATGACCAACCATAATAGATCTGCGCATATCCATAATTTGTAGAGTTAATTAAGTCATTGGGACCCGGTTACCAAGTCACTACAAAAATTAATCGTATAGCCTCCATGGGTAGCTATGTCCTGTAAAATAAACAATTGAAGGTGACCAATAGGGTACATGCATAATATGATATGTGTCATTAAATTATCCATCTATATACACATGTAATGTATAAGTTAGCTGGCTGCCTGGGTTCAAGTTCTATATAGGTGTGCACTCACTGAGTCTCGCACTCAGGCTCTCACACTTTGGAGATAGTAGTTCTTCAGTGAGGATATTAAAACGGTATACCCGCGGAGGGAGGGTCTGGTTTGTGACACTAGGTGTGCATAGGCCCTATCTAGGTCTACCAGCCCATAAATAATTTGAGACAAGATTCAAGTTCTAGCTAAGAATCAGCATCAAGGAGATTTACGGATCATCAGTGATGTAGCTATCAGTAACACGGTGTGCAGGTAGAACTATCAAATCCTTAATAGCTATATACCAGATCAAGTTTCCCTCAAGTGGCGTGCTTGGATATATAGTAGAGCTAGCTCACAGTTCGTGAGTCTCTTTGTTTTAACCAACGGTTACTGCTACTAGATCAATGACAATCATTTCCAGTTAGTTTATTCATTTCCTTAATTCCTTTTCCCCATTTCCTCATTAAATTTCCTCGTTCCCCTTTTACTTACAAAATTAAAAGTAGTAGACGGCTGCGCAGGTAGTCTCGTGCCCAGCCCCTCCTACCGGCGCATGGGGCAGGTTCTAGGAACAGTGACCCCAAGTTTCAAGACAACAGGTGAGATTGTTTGCTATTCACGTCGCGAGTTTATTGGCCTACCAGCCGCCAGAAGAGGTTCTGAGGAGTTCAAAATGTTGGTAGTTAACGCGACACACACACACACACACACACACACACACTCTCTCTCTCTCTCTCTCTCTCTCTCTCTCTCTCTCTCTCTCTCTCTCTCTCTCTCTCTCTCTCTCTCTCTCTCTCTCTCTCTCTCTCTCTCTCTCTCTCTCTCTCTCTCTCTCTCTCTCTCTCTCTCTCTCTCTCTCTCTCTCTCTCTCTCTCTCTCTCTCCGTTTCTCCCTCATGGATCAGTAGAAGGAGAGGAGAGGGCTTCCTGTGATAAAGTGCTGCTGACCACCAATTCCATTGGAATGAGTGAGACAGGAAGACCAATCTACAAGGCGTCCATGTCGGAAGGCATTGCGCATGCAGTGGGAGGTCCGCATCAGGTCAGTAAGATTTATTAATATTTTTGTGTGTACATAGCAAGGCAATTTGAGGCTGGACATGTGGAGTACCAATACCTGTCATCAGCACTACTGAACATTACATGTATGTACATGTGTATAATTATGATGATGTTTTACATAATACTTAAGCTTCAACTTCAAGTGCTGAGTGTAGAAAAAGATCTGTGTGCTAGCTGTGCAAGTAATGGCAAATAGCAGTGACTTAATTTCAATACATCAATTCAATATTCATCGAAGCTTTTCTGTGCAAGTGATGCACTTCATCAGGATGAACAAAAAAGAAATCACCACTAGCTTAAATAGAAGGAGAGGAAAAACGGAGTGAGACAGAAAACTGATAACAGCAAGAAAACATGACTCCAGTACAAGAAAAACAGAGACAAAAAATATGTTAGGGCTACCTAGTCAACGTTGACTAGGTAGCTACCCCTAAAATTCAACAACCAACAAATTTAGCCAGATTGGGTGTAGCCTTATAACAAATGGTAATATCAAAGTCATGGCCTAGATGATATAAAAATAAATTTCTCAAATGAACATTATTGAACAGAGGGTTCTTAAAGGTTTTAAAAAACAAATTATGACTTGAAACTTTGGCCTTCTCTTTCTTTTCTGAAAGGTAGTTCCAGCGCAAGTCAAAGCGGACTTCAGAGAAAACGTCCGATAAAAACCAATTCGGATACCCCCTATTACGCAGCCTATTGAAGAATTTGTTTTTAATTGCCAGGAAATCCGATAACTTAGAAGACAGCCTCACGTACCTGATAAGCTCGGCTTTTATGAAGCTCCTCTTTGAATGGCTAGGATGGTAGGAGTTAAAAGGTATATACAAGTACCTATTGAGAGGCTTTTGAAAAGGCTTGGTGACAAGTTTTGTAGGGACATCTTGGTCCTTGAAGATGACCATATCCAAAAAAACTGCTCTCTCTTTGGAGATATCCCAGGAAAGTTAGGGCTACCTAGTCAACGTTGACTAGGTAGCCCTAACATATTTTTTGTCTCTGTTTTTCTTGTACTGGAGTCATGTTTTCTTGCTGTTATCAGTTTTCTGTCTCACTCCGTTTTTCCTCTCCTTCTATTTAAGCTAGTGGTGATTTCTTTTTTGTTCATCCTGATGAAGTGCATCACTTGCACAGAAAAGCTTCGATGAATATTGAATTGATGTATTGAAATTAAGTCACTGCTATTTGCCATTACTTGCACAGCTAGCACACAGATCTTTTTCTACACTCAGTTGCTATTTTATTCTGAAGTTGCACTGTGTTATGGCTACTCTTGCTGGCTACTCTGCCGATCTCAAGTCTATTACGGTACATGGACACTCACTGCAAGTTCTACATCAAGGTCGTTCTGTTGCCGAAACTCCAAATCTTGGAGGGAATGCGTCAAAGAGGCCACGACGGTCCGAGTCTCCCCTTCTGTTTGGTGGCATTCCTGAGCCCAGTCCTTCTACAATTCCGGAGGGTTTTGGTGTTAGTCAGGAAATCAAGAAACTTGTTGTATCTACTTGCCGTTCCATTGTAAAGCTTGAAGCAACTATTTCCAAGCTGGAGACGAAATCCGAGGCATTGAATCAGCACAGATCTAATGGAACAGTCCCTAAAGATTTGTCGCTTCCAAAGAAGAAGACGCTGTTTGAAGATCAGCAGTCCAAAGCTGACGAAATTCTTCAATCCGCTATGATTTCTCTTCTGGACCTCCGGATTTCGGAAACTTCCAGGAAGTTGTCTGAGAGTTTGGCTCAGAAGGCGTCTTTAGAAAGGGATTTTCTGAAAGTCTTACAAGACTCTCGAGATGCCCAGCTAAAGCTGCTGCCAGAGGAGGATGCAGATAGTATGGCTATCATCAACCAAAGGCATTCCCTTAACATCCGCAGTTTCTATAGCCAGCTGGCTATTGCTCGGGAAAATGCTTTCCTCCGCGCAAAAAAGGAAGCTGACAAAAAAGCCAAGAAGCAGGATGCTGATGCTTCCATGGACACTGCTCCAGAAGTAAGGGTGGTCGACATTCTCGATGCGCGCCTGAAACAACTCGGACTGATTGGAAGAAAGTCTCGGTCTGACAGTCCTGGTCCTTCCAGTCGTTCGTCCAGGAGTAGGAGCAGATCTTCGGATGTATCATCTACCAGCACACGCTCTGGCTCTCGCTCCTCACGTAGCTCCTCCCGCAGCTCCAGAGGCCGTTCAGCTCACTCTAAGCGTAATAAGAAGAGCAATGCCGCTAATGGAAAGAAGAAGAGGAAGTCTGTTCGTTTCGACAGTACAGTGTCAAAAAACGGAGATGCTCCCACTTCATCACGTCCAAAAAACAGAAGAGGAAAAGGCAGAGGAAGCCGATAACTCCTCAGGATCGTGGTGTGGTGGGTTTCATACGTTGTTTAAATAAATTGTTGTTGTTACCCATTCCTTTATTTTGTCTCCGTTTCCTGTCCCCTAAGATTCATAATTATTCTAATTATGTACTCAATGACTCAGAGCGTTTTTTACTTTCCTTAGGTCTTAATTTCAGGCCTACTCCCCGTATTCTTTCTAATCACGTTCTTTGTAAACAATTTGATGATTTCGTTAGGTCTGTACGCACCAAGCATTTTTTTCGTGATTTTACTTGTATTAATAGTCACCCACATCAATACAGTAAGTTATGTGTCAAGTCGGAGTGGACTCCTCCATTGGCTCCCCCTTGGATTGAGATCCCACTCTCGGCCATTAGGCTTGAATTATGTTCCTTACGTCATCATCTAAATCCCAATTTTTCCTCAAATTTATCTCGCTCTGATTTTTCTGTTTTATGTAAGCTCCGTTCCGTAAAGGGTATCAGAATTCTAGCAGCAGACAAAAATCTGGGTCCGACCATCGTGACCGAATCCTGGTACAGAAATGAAGTCTCTCGCCTTCTAAGTGACGATGTCTTCTACAAACAAGTTGATACCGTGCCATTTGCTGCCATGGGGAGGGCTCTATCATCAATCTTAGAGAGGTATGGTCAGTCACTTGGGGAGAAGCTTAAGCTGTATATTATTCAGTTTGCTGATAACCATACTCCGGCTCATTTTAAGATTCTTCCGAAGGTGCATAAGTGCCCCTTGGTTGGTAGGCCTATTGTTGCTTCCACCAGTTACTTGACAACGCCCGCTTCTCGCTTTATTGATTGTACACTTTCTCCTTGCCTTCCCTCTCTGCCTTCATATATCAAGGACTCCTCGGATCTAATCCGGCAACTGAGCTGCCTTAATGTTCCCCCTGAAAGTTTTCTAGTTACTGCAGATGTGTCATCTTTATATACTAACATTCCTATCAAGGATTGTTTAACTGCTATAGATTTATTCTGCAGATCTAAGGGGTGTGAGTTTACGGCTTTGATCACGGAACTGTCCAGATTTGTCCTCAACAATAACTACTTTGAGGCAGACGGTGTTTTATACCACCAGCAATGGGGTATGGCCATGGGTACTCCTATGGCCGTTTCTGCTGCTGTCATCTATTTAGCCAGGCTAGAAGAGCCCCTACTAACATCTAGCCATCTCATCTTCTATAAGAGATATATAGATGACATCTTTTTTATTTGGAGTGGTACTTTGTCTGAGCTTGACTCCTTCCTTCTTAAACTCAACAATTTAGCCCCTACTATTAAGCTTTCCTGGGATATCTCCAAAGAGAGAGCAGTTTTTTTGGATATGGTCATCTTCAAGGACCAAGATGTCCCTACAAAACTTGTCACCAAGCCTTTTCAAAAGCCTCTCAATAGGTACTTGTATATACCTTTTAACTCCTACCATCCTAGCCATTCAAAGAGGAGCTTCATAAAAGCCGAGCTTATCAGGTACGTGAGGCTGTCTTCTAAGTTATCGGATTTCCTGGCAATTAAAAACAAATTCTTCAATAGGCTGCGTAATAGGGGGTATCCGAATTGGTTTTTATCGGACGTTTTCTCTGAAGTCCGCTTTGACTTGCGCTGGAACTACCTTTCAGAAAAGAAAGAGAAGGCCAAAGTTTCAAGTCATAATTTGTTTTTTAAAACCTTTAAGAACCCTCTGTTCAATAATGTTCATTTGAGAAATTTATTTTTATATCATCTAGGCCATGACTTTGATATTACCATTTGTTATAAGGCTACACCCAATCTGGCTAAATTTGTTGGTTGTTGAATTTTAGGGCTACCTAGTCAACGTTGACTAGGTAGCCCTAACATATTTTTTGTCTCTGTTTTTCTTGTACTGGAGTCATGTTTTCTTGCTGTTATCAGTTTTCTGTCTCACTCCGTTTTTCCTCTCCTTCTATTTAAGCTAGTGGTGATTTCTTTTTTGTTCATCCTGATGAAGTGCATCACTTGCACAGAAAAGCTTCGATGAATATTGAATTGATGTATTGAAATTAAGTCACTGCTATTTGCCATTACTTGCACAGCTAGCACACAGATCTTTTTCTACACTCAGAAGGCATTGCGCATGCAGTGGGAGGTCCGCATCAGGTCAGTAAGATTTATTAATATTTTTGTGTGTACATAGCAAGGCAATTTGAGGCTGGACATGTGGAGTACCAATACCTGTCATCAGCACTACTGAACATTACATGTATGTACATGTGTATAATTATGATGATGTTTTACATAATACTTAAGCTTCAACTTCAAGTGCTGCAGTCCAAGATCAATGAGCTGAAGTTGAGAAACACTGAGCTTCAAAAGCAGCTGAACCTGCAGCATGAAGCTGTTGGGAGAGGTGAACCTCCAAGGGAAGATGCCGGCTCACTGGAGCAGGCCTACACCAGAGGAGAGCAAGTTGACCATCTAATTAGTGAAATAAAGCGACTGGAGCCCTTTGAAGGAAAGGTGGAATCACTCGAACGCCAATTGAAGCATATGAAAGAAGTGCATGATGAGGCAAAGAAGAATGATCAGCTGCTTCTTGAGCAAGTTGTTCTTGTGAGCTTGAAAGAAACAGAAATTGTAGACCTAAAAAGGCAATTGTTGGCTGCTAAAGGGAATCAACAAGTGTCAGGATCTAGAGTTGGAGCTTCGGAACTAGCAGAAATTGCCAGGCTGAAGGAATAACTGACTGATAAAGAGCATGAGATAACTAGAGTGAGAGCTCGTCTCAAAAAGCAGGAAATGACAAAATCTGTTGAAGAAAGTGAATGCAACTCCACTGGTACACCACCTCTAACTGCAGGAGACATTGCTGCCATGCAAGCCGAGTACGAGCGAAAACTGCAACACAAAGAAACCATGATCAGTAGACTAAACGAGAGAGTCACTGCACTAACTGAAGTAATTCAGCAGTCTGGTCAAGGTGAGGTCGGGGGTGAGGGTGGACATACGACCCAGGATACTAGTGAAGGAATAGGGTTCAAGCCTTCATCTATGGCTGTGGCAAGTTACTGTAATGGTCTGTTAGGAGATGTGCTTGATGATCGATACTTGGAAAATGGTGAAAGTGTGAATGAAGATGTGGTGGAGAAATTGCAAAGAGCTGTGAAAGAGAGGGACAGAAAGATTAAGAGACTGAGTAGCCAGCTCCAGTTGTTTATGAAGACAGCCATGGATGTTGAGGATATAATGAAGCGTTCAAAAGATCAGAATGGAGAGATTGGCCGACTAAAGAAACAGCTGGAAGTGGCAGAGACTGAGGTACACTTGTATACACATGTACTTCTCTAAGTAACTGTGCATGTATTTGCTGGTAGTTGCTTAGCAACCAAAGTTTTTATAGGCAACTTGCCGGCTATGGGAAGGGGTTGGATCATCTTAAAGTAGGCCAATGATGAACAGAGGTCAACTACCAACAAAATAGTTATCTGACAGTAATTGGGATGCATTCGACCATGCACCTCATGCACCCCAATTACTGGCAGATAACTATTATATGTATGCATGTGTACAATGTAGTGTACAAGCCTGTATGTTCTGTATGGAGTTGCCCTCATTTCATTAGCTAAGATTGTGGAATAACATAAGGGAGAGTAGTTTGTATTGGGAGAACGGAGAACACATGAATATGGGTGTACATGTGTTATCATGTGTTATCATAATATTATTATAACCTAGGCCTTATTTATCCATGCACATGTACATGTATGTGTAATGTGTGTATCTGCATAGAGCATAATATTATTATGTTACATGTACATGTACGTGTATGTTGTAATCATGTAGAAATCAGATGGTCTGTCCGAGGCGAAGGTTATCCAGAGCTCTAGTGAGAGTGAAGCACTGCAAAAGAAACTAACTCAGTCAATGACAACAGTGCGCCGCCTTCACATACAGACGAAGAAACTCGAGGAAGAGAATAAGATTCTCAAGGATGGAGCACACATGTTTGCCAATACAAAAATGGCAGAGGTAGAGAGAGAAAATGCTTCACTGAAGGAAAAAGCTAAAGAACATAAGGAAGTCATTGCTGCCATGGGTGCCAAACTAGAAGTGCTGATTCAGCAGAAGGCGGCCTTTGAGGAACAGAATCAATCACTGACTGAAGCAAACAAATATTTGGAAGATTTTAGCCACCATCTAGAGCAAAAGGTCATAGAGCAACAAGCTTCTATCCAGAACTTCGTGCAGGTATGCATATGCATGTATACATGTACGTATTTATCTAACCACATGTACATTACATTATATGCAAATAAAATGCACTGAGATCTAACAAGCGCAAGAAAATTCACACATCTAGGCCTTTTCATAACGTATCTTTATGGAGCGTATGATGACCTTCACCAGTAAATCGTGTGAAACTTGAAATTGTAATTTATTTTTAGCTTGCATACTATTAGAATATAAACACACATGATATACACTCTTGATAATGGCCAGGTACAGTAATGTGGTGGCAAGACCTTATTATGTATGTGTGTGCACACACACGTACATGTACATGACATAATATTGTATATACTGTATTACAGGTACTACTTTTAATGTACTTGTCCATGTATTATGATACTGTAGGATCTTCAGGTGACTAAAGAGCATATGAGTGAGGCAGCTGTGACTCTGGAGCGCTGCAAGCAGCAGAATAGTGAGCTCCAAAAGCAGTGCCAAGATCTTCAGGCAGAAAAAGAAGCAATGGTACGAGTCATCTGAAGTCTACATGTACATATTATACATCAGGGGCATAGGAAGAAATTTAGAAGTGGTAAGGCTGGCCAGTAAGGGGGCATGGCAGCTCCATTAGTACACATGCGTAGACTACGTCATGAACATTAAATTTTATTGTTGGTAATGGTCGTCACGTTAATTACTGTACAACTATAGCCTTGTACTATACTGTGGCAGATTTCTATGCTCGTAGCCAGGCCTCAAAGAGCCTGCTGGGAACGATGCTAGTACAACTGCAGATAGCTTGATCTATAGGTGAGCCATCAGAAAAGGTGGTACGGCCTGAGCCATAGCAACCATACCGCTTCTGATGCCACTACATGTGTACATGGGATATTATATTACAGTCGAGCCTCCGAACAAAGGACACTTTGGGAACGGGCCTCTTGTCCTTTGCTCGGAGGTTGTCCCTATCTCGGAGGTTCATGATTTTTCAACCCATTTTGATTATATTATCCTTAACAAGTTAGTAAATGCACTGAAATGCATAATATAAGAGCAGTAGAGATGATAATCAAGTGGTTGGTATGTTCTGTTTTCAATATCAACATAGCACAGGCTGGATTTTTTTTGTTTCTGAAGTACTGGCTACTCCAAAATCGTTATCTGGATTCAAGGCTAATATTAAATATTATTATCGCGCATGCAGCATAATATCGCGACCGCCTAGATTGCGACAAATGTGGGCGTGGCAGCATTAATTTAAGGGCGTGGTTTCCGGATGTCCGATATTTAGAGGCAGTTTTGCATTGAAAAGTCACGTTGGGGGCTTGGATCTTGTCCGCTGTCCGGAATCGAGAAGCGTCCGCTTCTCGGAGGTTGCTAATGTACTATAACTATGCTAAATTCAATCGGTAACACGGCACTTGAGAGGTTGTCCGCTTCTCGGAGGGTCCGTTATCAGAGGCTCGACTGTAGCTATAGCCCTACATGTACGTGTATAGTTTAGACAGTGTTCAAGAGCAATGTCTATTCAGCCATCAGACGCATGTCCAAGATTTGAAGAAGAGCCTCAGAGATGCCAAGTCAATTCCGTGCGATTTGTATGCACAAAAGTTTTAGCCACACCCCAAAATGGTGACCACGCCCCTCAATGTATTCTTGGAGATAGCTTGATGACAACAAAGGCCCTTGTAGTGATAGGAAACAGTTTAGAGAGTGAATTTTAGAGGTCAGTAGCCTTATTATTGACTACCAGTTGCAATAATAATATTGTTACTAGAGTTGGCTGTTGTCCTAGATCTTAGCGGGGAGCTCAAGTCCCACTGGACACACCCCTGAGCCATGACAGTTATGGACCAAATTTATATCACTACTATCTATTTGACGTCCAAATTACCGTATTTTCCCGCTATTAAGTGCCCAAATGATAAGTTGACATTAAGTACCGTAGAAGTTGTAGGGCAGTGTATGCAGGTGTGGTGAGCACATAGCACACACGTGTCAGCATGTGTGCAAGCTATAGCTATAGAAATCTCTGTCTTGAAGTAAATCATGATCTAAAGGCATTGTTACTGATGCTACAGTGTACTATAATATACATACAATGTCATGTACATGTATAATTGATTCAGACATGCATGAAAATCAATTAAATTGGCCTATAGCTAGCTTGTCATGAACACAAACGGTGAAGCTATAGGCCAATACTTTGCCGTCAGCCAGTTGACAATGTTGTTTGATGCCTAAGATGCTAAAAAGGTGAGGCAATTAACATTCGGGATCCAACTAGCTAATACTATAATATTATTATATTATTATAGACTACGCATGTGATTATTGCCTTGAGCAACACTGTCAGGCTTCATGTGCCAAAAAATGGTAGCTGTACAGACTAGGTAGATCAAAGTATAGGGGCTTTATTTACCTTGGTAACTTGTAGCTAACCTCCGATGACGGTATTCTTTAACATGGAACATGACAAATCTGGGCTTTGAAAATGTTAACCTGAGAAACTAAAAGCGTGCATTGCATGAATTGTGTGTCTAGCAAATTTTCTCAAATCATATCACAAATAAATCTATGGCTGTAGCACATACTAGCTAATTCTTTTTCAGCAAAATGCATACCAGAAAGTTCAACAGGAGCACCAACAACTCCTAATGGAGCACCGTCAATTCCAGCAGGAATGGCAGCAAAATCAACTGAAGTATGAGCAAGAGCAGCAGCAATTCCAGAAGAGATTGCAGTATGCTGAAGTGAGGGCCACAAAGGCCGAGCGTCAACTACATGAAATCCAATCACAGTGGATCATTCCAAGGAATGAAATTGAGCTCAGTGAGGAGGAACTGGGCCGTGGATCTTGGGCAAAGGTCAAGGTAGCCAAGTTCAGGGGAACCCATGTCGCTGCTAAATGCTACTATAAGATTCTTATCTCTGAGCATAATCTTCGACAGTTTTGTCGTGAGATTGCAATGGCCGCTCGTCTTCGCCACCCCAACCTGGTCCAGTTCATTGGAGCTTCAATAGAGGGAGAGCTGATTCTTGTGACAGAGCTGATGACGACAAGCCTAGGAGATCTGATGCACCGTGGACCACTCAGTGAAGCCAACATCACCTCCATCAGCCTGGACGTAGCTCAAGCCCTCAACTACCTCCACCTGATGCAGCCACACCCTATCATACATCGAGACATCAGTAGTGGTAATGTTCTCCTTAACCCACTCCCAGAGGACTGTTGGAAAGCCAAAGTCTCCGACTATGGCTCAATCAATCTTCTCGAGTACCTGACCACTGCTCATCCTGGGAATCCCTTCTATTCTGCCCCTGAATCTGAATATCCAAGGCTTCAGACGGCAAAGATGGACATCTACAGCTTTGGTGTTCTTCTAGCAGAGATGCTGACCAATGAGCTGCCAGAGAAGAAAGATCGTCATGAACAGATTCTTAAGATCTCTGTGGAACGACCCACGTTTATTAAGCTAGTTAGGCAGTGTCTTAATGAGGAAAGTGTCCATCGCCCCTCCGCTCAAGAGATGATTACAATTTTTTTGCAATTACGAATGAGATGAATTTTTATTTGGTAGTAATTATGATGATACATAATTTTTGTTGAATTTGTGTGGAACTGGTATGCTTGGTTGGGGGATTAAAGTGAGACTTAGTCTGAACGAACCTGACTAAGCCTGAAAACACAAGTAACCGAAAGCTGTATACCTGTAAATTTAATTCTATATAAGTGGCAGTCATTACTAGGTATTATCATACAGTATAAACTTATTTAACAGGGCTTGGATGGCCAGGATGCAATCATACAGCTATATATAGTTTCACGACATGCTCCATGCAGGCTTCACAACAATTATTGTATGTCTTGCAATTGTATAATATTATTGACCATAAGTGGGTTAATTGCAAGATGATAATATTATTATTATATCTGAGTTATTCAAGATTCATTATGGTTGGTCATGCATATTGTTCATAATAATTATTTTACAATACTGTATGGCGGGTAATTTTCGTGGGGTGCTAATTTTCGTTATTTTCGTGGTTGACTGGAAGTCACGAAATTCCCCCCCCCCCCCGACAATTAATAGCTACCTACGGTGATACTATGTATGCAAGTCCATGATGATGGGCGGGCCACAAAGATCTTATGCAGTAGTGCCACACCCCTAGACTGGTTGCCGTCATGAAATTTAAAACCATGAAAATTAATTTGAGGGCCTTTTCGGACTTTCCATGAAAATTAGACACCATGAAAATTACCCGCCATATCCATTAGTTTACTCTCAAACTTAAAAACGTGAATGACCAGGATCTCACAATAATTGCTAATGATCACCAATAGTGCTTATTTATTACACACACACAATATCATAATTATTATTTGCCATAAAGCTGTATTACAATTATAACACCTGTGATGTATGTATGTTCTAATTATTTGTGTTTCAATATTTCATCATGTATTGTGCATGTGCTGTATGCAGTTGCCTCATGACAAGTTATTGAACAAGTGAGAGTTGTTAGCTCTACATAGATCTACTCTAATCTGCAGCTCAGACATAACAAAACTTGGCGACGAGGATGGCCACTGCCGTCATTGGGAAGCTAGACTCATTTAAAGAGGGAGAGGAGAAGATAACGGAGTACCTAGAGAGAGTTGAACTCTATTATGATGCTAATGACATTAAAGAAGAAAAGAAGGTACCCGTGCTCTTGAGTGCGATAGGAGCTAAAACGTACGGTCTCATCCGAAGTCTAGTTACTCCAGCAGTCCCGAAAGATAAGTCATTCGAGGAACTTTCCAAGGTCTTGAAAGAGCACTTTGAACCCAAGCCAATCAGAGCTGCAGAGAGGTACTATTTCCGGCGAAGATTACAAGCGCCTGGAGAGAGCATCGCGGACTACGTGGCCGAGCTGCGTAGACTCTCTACTCATTGTCAATTCGATGGCTATTTGGAAGATGAACTGTGCGATCAGCTAGTGTGTGGTCTAAGAAATGACAACATGCGGAAAAAGTTATTTACAGAGGAAAAGCTTACCTTTAAGAAGGCGTTCGAGCTAACACAGAGCTACGAAGCTGCTGACAAGAACGCACAGCAATTGAAGGAGACAGCTACTGGCTCGAGTGCTGCTGTCCAAAGGGTCACCTCTGGCTCTCAACAAGCAACCACAAAACGTGACTCGCATGCTTGCCACAGATGTGGGCTAACAAACCACAAGGCTGACAAATACAGATTCAAGGAAGCCACATGTCATGCTTGTGGTAAGAAAGGGCACATAAAGAGGGCATGTAGAAGCAAGAGAAAGACCATGAGAGGAAGTAAGCAAACCAAATGGATTGACACAGATCAGCAGGAGCAAGATAGTGGTGATGAAGGGAACTCCTATTCTATTTGCTACACAGAACAAGCATCTAGTCACCCAATCCATGTTCAGCTCTTGTTAGATGGAAAACCTTGTGACCTCGAAGTGGACACAGGGGCAGCTGTGTCGATCTTATCGGAAAAGCAACTGAACAGAGTCCTCCCAGGAGCACAACTAAAGAAAACGAATGTATCGCTACGTACCTACACCTCCCAGAAAATACCAGTCAAGGGAAAGTTGGATGTCGAAGTGCAGTATGGCCAACAACGACAGTCGCTTACCTGTTACGTTGTGACGGGAGATGGTCCTTGCCTCATGGGAAGAGATTGGCTCAAGCACATCCGTCTCAATTGGAAAGAGATAGGAGTGACCATCCTGGAAACTACCCAGACACGGTTGAAATCGCTGCTAGACAAGTACAGTGACATTTTCAAGGATGAGTTGGGGACCATGAACTCCATTCGAGCCGAACTTCTTGTGAAGGAGAATGCCTCGCCACGTTTTCACCGTCCTCGTCCCGTACCGTTCGCACTAAAAGAAGCAATCGAAAGAGAGATACAAAGGCTAGAGAAATCTGGTATCTTAAAGGAAGTCAGCTACTGCGAATGGGCTGCTCCAATAGTGTGCGTACCCAAGAAAGATGGAAGTGTTAGGATATGTGGTGACTATAAGGTCACCATCAACGAAGCTCTTGACGTGAACCAGTATCCAATACCAAACCCCACAGATTTGTTCGCCTCCGTGGCCAATGGCAAAGTATTCTCCAAGTTGGATCTATCGCAAGCTTACCAGCAAATGTTGCTAAACAGCGAGTCCGAGAAGTACTTGACGATCAACACCCATCTCGGTCTCTACCAGTATACCAGGTTGCCGTTTGGTGTCGCCTCTGCGCCAGCGATGTTTCAGAGGGCTATGGACATCATCCTACAGGGCATACCGAGTGTCGTCTGCTATATTGATGACATATTGGTGAGTGGAGACACAGAGGAGCAGCACCTCGATCGACTGGAGCAAGTTTTGAAGCGACTACACGAGTATGGTCTCAGATTGAAGATGAAAAAGTGTGATTTTCTCAAGCCATCAGTCGAGTATCTTGGGCATGGTGTGGACAAGCACGGACTCCATGCTCTGCCATCCAAGGTCAAAGCTATCGTGGAAGCCCCCAAACCGAGGAATGTTCAGGAATTGAGATCATTTCTAGGCTTGCTGAACTATTACTCGAAATTCATTCAAAATCTATCAAGCATCATTCACCCCCTCAATCGACTTCTACAGCACGATGTCACGTGGAAATGGTCAGATGAGTGTGCTAAGGCCTTCAAACGAGCCAAAGAGAGTTTAGTATCGTCTCAAGTCCTCGCTCACTACAATCCGAAGCTGCCGATAAAGATGGCTGCTGACGCTTCTGCATATGGAGTGGGAGCTGTGATTTCACACGTCTATCCCGATGGTAGTGAGAAACCTGTTGCTTTTGCATCGCGTACCCTCTCGAAAAGCGAAAAGAACTACGCACAGATCGAAAAAGAGGCATTGGCCTTGATATTTGGCGTACGACGATTTCATCAATATCTCTACGGCCGAAATTTCACCTTGGTCACAGACCATAAGCCACTCACGACGATTTTGGGTCCCAAGAAGGGGATACCATCACTAGCCGCAGCAAGGTTGCAACGATGGGCTATTCTACTTTCTGCGTATCGCTACGACATCGAATTTAAGCCAACCAGCAAGCACGCAAATGCTGATGGGCTGTCAAGGTTACCTCTTCATGTTGAGAAAGAAAAGGAGGAGCCTTCAGATGTGGATGTGTTCAATGTAGCTCAAGTTGACGCACTACCGGTGACAGCTCAGCAGTTGGGTCAGGCAACGCGCTCCGATCCAATCTTGAGTAAGGTTTGGCACTACACAAAGACAAAGTGGCCAGACAAGGTGAAAGAATGTCTAAAGCCGTATTGGAACAGACGCCACGAGTTAACCGTCGAAGGATCGTGTGTGATGTGGGGTATACGAGTCGTGATCCCACGGAAATTGCAAAACCAAGTATTGGAGGAATTGCATCGTGAACACCCCGGCATTGTCAGGATGAAGGCCATTGCGAGAAGCTACATGTGGTGGCCACAAATCGACAAACAGTTGGAGGAAGCAGCAAAATCATGCGTCAGATGTCAAGCCGTGAAAAGCAAACCGGCTGTTGCACCTCTTCATCCCTGGCTCTGGCCATCCCGCCCCTGGCAGAGAATTCATGTGGACTTTACTGGGCCGTTTAAAGGAAAGATGTTTCTGATCCTGGTTGATGGGCACTCCAAGTGGCCGGAGGTAATCGAAATGAGTACTACCACCTCAGAAAAGACAATTGAAGTTTTACGACAATTATTTGCTCGATACGGACTGCCAGAACAGTTAGTATCAGATAATGGTACACAGTTTACCTCTGAAGAATTTGCCGCATTCACAAAAGCTAATGGAATCAAGCATATTCGCTGTACTCCGTACCACCCTTCCAGTAACGGACTTGCGGAACGTTTTGTACAAACTTTTAAGAGAGCGATGAAGGCAAGTCAACATGATGGAAAATCTCTCCAGTGTCGATTGTCGAATTTCTTACTAACGTATCGCAGTGCACCTCATGCAACAACCAACCAGAGCCCAAGTTCATTGTTCCTCAAGAGAGAGGTTCGTACACGATTCGATTTAATGAAGCCTGATAACGAGGGACAAGTTACGGCAAAGCAAGCCTTGCAAAAGATGGCTCATGATCGCAAAGCAAAGCTCAGAGAATTCACGGTAGGACAGGAAGTTATGGCCAGAAACTATCGTGATGGTGACAAATGGGTGCCTGGTGTGGTTATCGAACGAAAGGGACCACTATCCTATACCGTACAGACTGAATCTGGAATGCTGTGGAGGAGGCACATAGACCAGTTACGAAAACTATCCACCAGTACTGCTAACTCAGCAGTTTCTTCCGAGGAGTCTACCTTACCGTACGACATTGGTAGACCATCTCACACTAATGATCCGGAACACGAGCCTGAAGTAGATGCTCCACACGAGGAGCCTGAAGAGCTTCCTCCCGAAGAACCACCTCCACCCGAGGAGGAAACTGAAACTGAAAAGAGTTACCCTCAGAGAGCTCGAAAACCCCCTGACAGATATGGCCATTAATCATTATCATTCTTATTATTCATTTGTGCACAATAATACATTTTATTGATTTTTGATTGTATGTACATTGGTTATGATTGTTTATGTTCTCCTTTTGTTAGAACTTTCTGTTTAAGTGTGGAGGAGATGTGATGTATGTATGTTCTAATTATTTGTGTTTCAATATTTCATCATGTATTGTGCATGTGCTGTATGCAGTTGCCTCATGACAAGTTATTGAACAAGTGAGAGTTGTTAGCTCTACATAGATCTACTCTAATCTGCAGCTCAGACATAACAACACCCTGTCATGAATGAAGTGGTGGTGATATTTGTTTTTTACCCGGTTCCAGTAACTCGTATTCTGTACATACACCTATTCTGATTGGATCCTTAAGTTAAGTTAATGAGGGGAATAACTGACAATCTGATGCTGCCATTTTAAGGAGAAATTGCAGGCACTCCAGCAGGGGGCATTCTGCAACAATTCATCACCCCAGATCTTAGCGCCGGACTTTGGTGAATGGCTCCATGGATGAGAGGTATTTATACATTAACAGCTCATTGATAACACCATGCCACTGAGAATCCATTTGTGGTGGTGGTGGCGCTCTGGCTAAGACCACTCAATGATATCTCATGTATCTGAGGAAAATTTTAATTATTGAGGATGATCCTTGATATGCACTACCATACTCCCGTTTATTAAATACCGTATTTCTTCTAAAATTCGGCCCTTCTAATTATTCGGCACCCTTTTAATACCAATGATTGAAAATACCGTATTTATTCGAATAGTAGCCGCGGCTACTATTAATTTCAGCCTTGCTGGAGTGCGGCTACTAATCGAGGGCGGCTCTTATTCGAGGACGGCTTTTATTTATTTCGGAGGGATACCTTTGCGCCGATCCGGTGGTATCTTGTTGTGATAGACTAGTTTTTCAGGACTACTTTTCGAATAGACGAGTTATTATGATCGAAAAACAGCAGCAGAACCAAGCCAGGGACGTCTTCTGTCATGTTTTGCCTCGAGCTGACGATCGTTTATGGCGTGCGAACGTGGCCACACCCACTTTATTGTGTTCACGCATGCGTGCGGCTACTATTCGAGGGCGGCTACTATTTCTTTGGTGGACCTCCAGGTGCGGCTACTATTCGAGGGCGGCTACTATTCGGGGTGCGGCTTCTATTCGACGGTAATAGTCTCTAATTTTCGGCAAAGGTCGTCATGCGTATATGCTATAAACGGGAATGGAATGCGCACGCAGACAGAATGTTGACCTCTAAAAATTCGGCTAAGCTAAAGCAATATATATTATTTTCATGCCGAATTTTAGAAGAAATACGGTAGCACGAATAGTTCCTGTGTGATATTTTAATTATGGCACAACGTTAGTCTCGCGCGCCAGAGTGCTCGAGCACAACGTAGCGTATTATGCAGGTAAAGGTCGTCAATGATAGTGAGTATCATTATTTCGTTTTAATGCTCGCCACACTAAGGGGAAGTCCCTGGTAATCAACCCTACAATTAATGACGTAATAGGGAATCCCCCGGCGCGGCGCGATACGCGGTGACACGATCGACTAGAGATTGATCAACAAGTTTCAAGATGTCAGTACACATACAGCGAGGAGACTTCAGATAGTCTGCTACAGAAACTACGGCACATAGTCCCTTCCAATTCAATGGCAGAAAAAGAGCGAAAGAAAAATCATTCAATGCTCCCAGACGCTGGGGCAGGTTCTAGGAACAGTGACCACCCAAGTTCCAAGACAACAGGTGAGATAAAAATTATAATTATGATTATTGTTTGCTATTCACGTCGCGAGTTTATTGGCCTACCAGCCAGAAGAGATTCTAAGATAGTTTATAGTTGATGCGTCTCTCTCTCTCTCTCTCTCTCTCTCTCTCTCTCTCTCTCTCTCTCTCTCTCTCTCTCTCTCTCTCTCTCTCTCTCTCTCTCTCTCTCTCTCTCTCTCTCTCTTCCCACCCCCCCCCCCCACCCCCACCCTTTCTCTCCCTGTTTCTTCCTCATGGATCAGTAGAAGCTTCCACTCATAGACCAGGCTCAGCTGAGTCTCACTCCCGCTCCTCCCAGCGTGTGACTACTGGTAGCAGAACAAGAGAACTGAGATCACATTTTGAGAGAAATGACTCCAAGGACTCTGGTCTGCATGGGCAAGATACAAAGAGACAGCGCACAAACCCCGTTGAAGTAAGGAACAGTCATACTCAAGGGGTGAATAATCACTCAGATCTATAACATTCTAGTTAGTGAGTGTAAGAATGGGTGAAAAACTTGATGAACCTTCAATCCAGCTTGATATTCGACAAGGTCTGTACAGGTTGTGCTTTCGTTAGGCCACATCTAGGTTTAAACGTTTACCTTGTTGAACATGGCAAATTAAAGTCAGAGTGCATTTGGAGAGCTCTAGTTTACACGTACATGTAGGTTATGTAGCCAAGACACGATTACTCTATTGAGGAGCACATATATGTTGTATAGAGGTGAGACCCTTCCCCTTTTACATGTACGTGTTGTATTTACATATACATAAAATATCAATTTATGTGTACATATCAACTATCTTGGTTGGTATGCATAGCATTTGGGAATCTTGTTAATTCCCTGGGGCTAAGATGATGTACACATGTATCACTTCCATATACCTATCTCTACATGTATGTTGTTTGCAGATTAGTATTGTTTTTGTCAGCTATTCACACGTACGTACATGTAGTGTTCGTAAGTATTTGTTCATACATTTAACATTGTACTGTCATCCATTGTATGCATTTGTGTACCCATTGTTCTTTTCCCTCCCCTTAGCAAACCCTTGTACTTAATCTATTATGTTGCATGGGATCTTTCCAGCTATTCGGCATTCCAACAGTATTGAAAAGCTGGCAATTAAATAAGTTTAAAAGAGACTGGCTGTGTGAGGCTATACTCACAAACAGGCTGACTTGGCTATACGTTTATGTACTTTGACATTCTTGTGCAGACTAATTCTGAGCGTAGACGAATCACAGTGAGCTCAACTGGTCCAGTGACAGATAAACCTCCCCTGGCCCCGCCCACCTCCAGTGACAGAGGGAACGGCGGGTATACTGTACTGAGCAAGATTCCTAAAAAGAGCGGTCATGACCCAGTGGAGCAACAGAAATCAAAGCCAGGAGATACTGGCGGAACTGCTACCAGACCTCAGGTACATAAGGCCTTGCGTGAGTTCATGTTGGGTGTGGATAGAGTGAGGTGGGGTATAAAGGTACAACATGTACGTTGTACGTAATTGGATTGGAGTGTTGAACCTATCGATTTCTGTGCTTATCATATTGTGCATTATTGACCACTTGTTTGGGTTTCGTGGAAGAACTTTGGTGCGGTGGGGAAAGAAAGATCTGTTCATGGATTTTTGTTATGGGTGGGTGTGCCTCCATCCCACTGTGTGCTTATGGAATCTGAAGCATGCAAATATAGTTTTGAATACACTGACTTTGGCCACTTTCACAATTAAGGTACTTTACATCGTCTATTGAATATACATTGTGGTGGGGGTGGGGGGGGGGGTGAGCCAATATTTGTGGAATCAGCCAATCGAAAAAAAGAAGAAATTTACCATGACATAAGTGCTGTTCATTGAAATTTTTGCTGACTTACATGTACATGTATACGTCTGTACAAAAATTAATAATATTATTATGTATAATTGTGGCAGATTGCTCCGTCTCCTCCAATGTCACCTCCACCGGACAAATCTGCAGCCAGGCAAAGACCACGTCTTGGCAGTGGTGATTACAACATTCTACCGAGCCAGACAAACCCCTCAGGCGCTCCAGGGACATCCACCGCTAAAGAATCAACCACCACAGGAACTACTGCAGAAACGGCCGTGACAAAAGGGTTAACAATTAGTAATGTTGGAGCAACGAGGTTAAGTTCATCATCGAAGGCAGGTACAGATCGTTTGAAGATCTCTGTACGTCCCCCCTCCCCCCAAGGGGCGGGGCATCTCTCACTACCTTCGCCAACAACCAGCAGTGGCAATTTATCATCAGGAGAGATATTCTCAAGTGGTGATAGTGGAGACCACCCAGTAAATGCTTTATGATCAGCTTCTACTATATGTATAATATCTAGTGTTCCACGTACATGTACATGTACATTGTACATGTACATTATACATTATACATAAGGGGTATATACAACTGCGCATGTACATTGTGTAAGTATACAAGTTGATACTGTAGTATAATGAACACTTGACCATCTCCCCAGTAGCTGCACAGTGTAATGGTGCATGTGGTAAAAGGTCGTCAATAGAATGCGTACACATCGATCGACGCTGGCCCCAGAAATCATGGAGATGGCATCTAAGATCGACTCTCAACCTTGATAGCAACAAGTTTCGATGCTTCAATCACAGAGACGAACTCGACAACACAGTATTCCTTCCGAAGTTCAGGTTGGTCACGCTGCTGCAGTCGCGCGCGGGCCAGCCCCTTGTGGCAGTGATGCGTGCTATATATAGCGCAAGGCTAGCTTTATTTATCCATGGCATTACGTAAGCCAAGAAAACACGTGAAGTTCAACCAACAGTACTTCTCAGAGAAAGTAGCGCTCAGCTTGTAATCTATTCGCTGGATACACGCGTAAGATACTCTACATATTTACTGATTTTCAAGTCTCAGAAAGGCTCCAGCGAGGCCCTGAATTTTCTCATAATTACCTCATAGATTACACCATAGGTTTCATCATAATTACACTATAATTACCTCATAACCACAGAAAAGTAAATTGCTACTGGGGAGATAATGAAAAACTTAGAGACTACGCCCAGAGTCCCTCATGAATACGCCGCCATAAATTCGAACTAGGACACATTGACAAACTGCGCATGCTCCGTATACGCGTACAATATTGGGGCACGCGGCTTGACATTCACCTGCCACGTGCTCGACTGAATAGGGAAATCCCCCTGCCCTGAAAGCGAGCTCGCTAGAGAAAGCGAACTGAGAGAAACGCCAAAAGGATATCATCGGATAGTCCACGATCTCTTCTACGCTAGGTTCGAATTCTGGGTCCCAACAACCTTTCATGAGCGCTAAACATTTTGAAACAGTTTCACAGCAATTACATCATAATTTCATCATAGGTTTCATCATTATTCATCATAATTACCTCATCGCGAGGCCGAATCGATTTGTTAATTGGGACTCTGGACGTAATTATACATGTATAGTATAGAGTATAGTGGAGTGTTGAACAAATTGGGTGTGGTCTCACTATTGGCCACAGTGCAGCTAGCATTAGAGTGCTGCATACCCTCCAGATACAATGTAATACATTTACATCTGTTAGATATGTTACCTAGGTAACTAGTGACAGAATATTCTCCAATTCAGAGTAAGATCAATATTACAGTCTCAAATAGGTTCATGTTAGTGTACACAGTGACACTTTGGGTCAATGTGAAAGAATAGGTAAATTCCTATGTCAACAACAGTAATTGGGGTGCATGAGTGTTCACCTCTGTTCATCCTTGGCCTACTCTATGATGACCCACCCCCTTCCCGTAGCCTGCAAATTGCCTATAAAAACTAGGCAACTACCAACAACTACACATGTAACAAGTCAGTTATATGGCAGGTACAGCCTTGTATTGGCCCTTTTCCCATATACTATATATACACATACATACATACATACATACATATTGTACGTACATGTACGTGTTGTACATAATATGCAGAATACTCGATATTGTTCAGATTGAGTAGTCTTAACTAGCGTAGTGGGGGAAGGCCATTAGCTCTGCTGTTTTAGAGAAGATGTTAATGTGAGGATATTGCATATTATGGTGAGCATGACAAACACATTATGCATTGCCAGCAATACCAGATTATCTTTATATCAACATTACTCTTTCTCACATTGCGATATCATTCTACAGCATTTGTTAATACACTATCATGTAATCATCAATGTACATGTACTTACCTACGTACATGTAGCGACATACCTTTTAGGATGTGTTTACTGTTACATATGTACATAATATACATGTACATGTACATTAACTTAAACGTACTCTGTTTATTTCTATTATGATGTTACAAGATACTACTTTGACCTCACTACTTTCAGTGGCCATTCATGTATTGTACATGTATGTACATGCATGTACATGTACATGCATGTATATGTGGACGTTATTTCATTTGATCGCTACTGTACATATGTATTGTGCCTGGGCCAATCGTTGCATGTAGATACATATGCCTACAATAAGTCTATAGTTGTCAAATGTTTTATCTACCTACATGTATAGGCATATTATAGTCGGGAGCCAGTGGGTGATCATACATGTACATGTACATTGACCTGCCTGATTGCCAACTACAGTGGAACCTCTCTATAAGGACACTAAGCATGGTCCCAGCTACATTGAAGAGTATGTACTTGTCAGTCATCGCCTAGCGACTAAAGTTATTTGCCATCCAATTGCGAGATGTGGATTATCATGAATAACGATATGTGACGAGGGATGATGGGCCAATAAAATATTTTTAGTATGCATCTCATGCACCCCAACTAGGATCATGCCACTATTACCAAGAGTATTGCTATTACATGTACATGTGTATAAAGTAGCACATTATATTATACATAATATGTACATGTACATGGGCACAAGTAAGCACAAGTAGAATGATTGTCATGGAAATCCCTGGGCCCATAGTAAAAAAAATCTTATTTTCAAGATCCAGATCCAGAAGGGTTTGTACATTAGGTCATTTCAGAAAGTGAAAGAATATCAACCATAGTAATCAAACACACAGCACTCAATCCACAGATTAGAAAGTTGAACAATAATTCCTAATTCAGATTAGCAAGGTAAACAGCAAGGCTAAATTAAAGCAAGCTGGTTCAGCAGAGAAAGATGTAGCATCCAAACAGCCATAAATAAAGTATGGTGGAACCCCTCTATTCCAGACACCCTTGGGACAGCAGTTTCAGGGGTATGGTCATGTAAGTATATACTATGCATGTACATACATGATACACACACTGTATGTACATATACATGTACATAATATTATATTAAACTTTGCTAAACTTTAGGGGATTGGGCTAATACTTGTTTGCTCTGTATGTTTATATAGTAGGTTGCCATAGTTGACACAAGCAGATTACCTCTGTCCACTTGGCAGTATGGCATCATGTACATGTACAGTGTAGCATAGTTATTCCCATTTAGGGGAGGTCAGCTGGTATTGCTTTAGTTGCAGTAAACACCACAGTCTTGTGCAGGCTCTCACTGCTAGAGGTAGATTTTGCAATTACTTAAGGATGTCAGTTTCCCCCCTCATCATTTTTCTTTTCCCAATAAGATGCCTTATCATACTATTACATGCACATGTACATAATATTATGGGAATGTGTTGAGCCATCTTGTGATGACATCCAACCCTGTGTGTTTCTTAGAAAATTGCATTGCGTAAGTACATTAAAAATCCAGATAATCAGTCATTGGATATAGTACTTTCCCCATTTCCTTTTTCCTGGTTTTGCAAAGTGGATTAGTAACCTCATTGTGATTTCATCCACCAAACATTTAATACATTTAATTGTTCAGGGTTTGCACCTACACTCCCTACATGTACCTTAATAGGGACTTTACTAATTTGCTGTGTCCTGGTGTAT